>JAOTQP010001546.1:87390911-87437131 GCA_026413545.1 Cichladusa arquata | reverse complement strand
TTTAACATAAAAAAAAAAAAAAAAAAAAAAAAAAAAAGGTACAGATAAAATACCTTAAAAAAATAACTCTGAAAAATCCCCACCTGCCTTGTTAAAGCAGCTTTAAAAACTCTGCACTCACCAAGCCCATGTCCTCCTGTATCTTCCTGAACTAGCTGATCCTTCCTGCTCATGGCTCCTGATGCTCATAACTCAGTCTCACTGACTTATATCACTTACAGACCAGTGTCTTGGTTTGCCTTGCATCCCCAAGGAGAAAGTTTGGGAATGGTTGTTATTTCTGTCTTCCTCCCTCCCTTGATAGTCTTACTGAGGAGAGAGATGCTAAGCAGACCAGAACAGGGGGATGTGTTCTAGCAGCTGAAAGGATTAAACCCCCATTTCCCTTTGTCCAGTAGTTTCAAGTTTATACGGTTCATCAGGAAAGACTTGACTCAAGCTGGATGATGGATCTAGAATATGCAGAATCTCAGCTATCATTTCCCCAGCAACAGCCAAAGCAATGAATGTAAATAGCCTTTCAAATTTAACCCTTTCTGAACTTATGACTTAACACTTCCTGGACCCCATTGTCTCATTTCCCTAGATCTCATCATTGTCCTCACTAGGGGCTGCAGAGGAATCTCTGCTTCAGTACTCCCTGCATTTCCTCCCCCTCCTTGAGTGACCTTGGTGCCTGAAAAGTTGTTGGTCTCACATATTTTCATTTCTCTCTTCTCTGGCTGCAGTTACCCAACCAATGTTTTACTACCTTCTTAACTGTATTATCCCAGAGGTGCTACCACTGATGGGCTCAGCCTTGGAGCCAGCTGGCATTGCCTCTGTCATACGAGCTTCTGTCAGTTTTTCACTGAAATGACCTCCATAGCCTGCCAATACCAAATCCTGGACATTCAAACACAATAAATCTGTTGGGTTTTTTCCCCTGCAGGTAAAAAAAAACACCTTTGGTTCCTGTTGAAGGAAATGGAAAACTCACTTCAGCTTTAGCTCAATGAGAACAAAATCAAATATAACATTACACCAACAAAAGTGCTTCATGTTCCATAGCAGTGCTTCAGCTACCTTTAGATTTGTGAAACGGGCCTATTTTTCTCTTCCAGTACTCTTACCTAGTGCTCAGGATATACAAGAATATCCCAATGTCCTGGATAAGCCACCAGCAAGTTTCTGCAGAGGGCAGCTGCTGGCACATTACTTCCTCATGCTGTCTGCAGAGGCAGAAGTTTGCACTAAGAACATTCTTTCACATACTTCTAATTGTAAGAATTTCTGGAAAAGTTAGTCCCTGTAGTTAAGGAGCTTTAGAAACATTAGGAAAATAAAGTAGAAACAGCTCCATCAAAAAATCTCACCAAAATGCTACCTAAATTCCCTGTAATTATCTGGTTAACAGTGTTTGACTGTACTGCCTTCTTCTAGTATCCAGCTAAGGCTAAAATTATGTTTATAGTCAAATATCCAAATGTGGCTGTTTTAAAATATGGCTTTTACAAAAATAAGAAAATAAAATTTACAAGCAATCTGTGATCTTATCAGATTGGTTTCATTTCCTTGTAAGGTTAAATTGAGATTCAGTGAGCCAGAAATCTTCCCTAGAAGCATACTTCTGTGTCTAAAGACAGGAAAAGTTTTTGTCTCTATTTCTGTGACAGAAAAAAAAAAGAAGATAATTCAAAAACCGTAAGTAACCAGAAACAAATTTCTGAAAGTCCTCAGGAAAACTCATGGTCAGAAAGTAGTCATTCTACAGAAATCCTGCAATTCAGTATTCACTCAGCAAGAAGAGAGCTGTCTTTTGAGTCACTGGTATCACACTTGCACACCAAGGCTTTCCCCACCATAGGGCTTTCAAATTTGTTTCTCAGTTTTGAAACCATAACTGGCAATGGCTGCAGTAGCAGGGAGTTTCACTGCAAAATCACTGGAGGTTGTTTCAGTATGCTTTGTCACCACTATCCTTACACATCCTCACTATAGACTGTTCAGCCCTTGTTTTCCTTCCATATCTTCTGCCAGCCTTTACAGAGTCTGGCACATGGGGAAAACTGCCACAAGCTGCAGCTGGTCCAGACCTCTGACAGGGCACAGATGGATGGCATTTGCTGCCTGACCAGCCTCTGCTGCCAGAAAGAAGAGAGGCTGAGTTCTGTTTGTCTTGTTCAAAACAGAGTGCTAACCCCAGCCACTCTTGGTGTTCAGGTTTTCATGTTTTAGAGTTTATTATTTTGTACTTCCCAAACTTGTGGGACCTTGACTACTTACTCTGAGATGACTCACATTGGTTGAAATTAGACAATGGAACATGGAAAGATGACAGTAAGAGCAATATAAAACCTTCATGTAGGAGACAAGTCATAAAATTAACTTTCATTGCTTTTGCTGTGGGCTGTCCTCTGTTTCAAGTCTCTCAGATATTCCCCAAAGGGAAAAAAGTAATTTGTACTACCAGCTGCCTTCAGTAATAACAATTTCATGGCTCTGTTGAAGATAATGGCATTATGCTATTTCAACTTTAGACTCTAATAATGCACTTAAACTACAGGAGACATGTAGGTATCGCAGGGAGAATTTACAACAAGCAAAGATCTGTCCCCCTTTGAATGAGAAATGCATTCATAATACAGAAAATACTACAGCATTAAAAACTTGTTGACCGAATTAGCAATGTTATATTACTGATCTCATCTAATTTTTCAAGTAATTATGTAACTTCAAGCAATTTCCATATCCTCATAAAGACCAAGTTTATTGGCTCAAGGTTCTGTGGATTTAAAGGAGTTATGCAAAGGAAGCATCAAATACAATTTGTAAAAGATCTTCATTCTCCTCTCTCATGCTTTTAAATTTATCATTTACAGATAAAAAATTCAGATTAAAAGTTTGATGAAAAAGTGGAATAGCTCCTTGTCAAGGTACTAATTTTCTCCTTAAAATATAATGCTAGCTTGCTTGGTAGTGACATATGCCAGACTTTTTAAAGCACATAGAATAGAAAGAAAATGCTATTCCATCCAACATGTATCCTTTTCCGACCTCTCTCATCTTAAACAACTAATATTGCCTGGAGAAGAAAAGAGTCATCTTTATTAAGGAAATAAAAAGAAAATGCAATCAGAGACTATGAAAATAGAAATCCACTAAAATTTTACAATTGTGCCACAACTCTGACAATCCCATACTCTATTTGATCACCTAGAACTCTGCTAACAATAGATAAATAGATTTTGTCCTCTCTAAGGGAATTTATTATTGTTGAATATTTTTAAATGACCATGCTGAAGCAGAGCACTTTCTGTTCACCTTCCAGTTGCAGCATGAGGCAGAAGATATTGTAGTTTTGCCCTGTAGCTCTGCACAGTCCTGGAGGTGCAAGGAGAAGATGCTGCCATTAATAACTGTAGGATTGATTCCCACAGCAGCCTATATCCTGAGTAACACTCATGGCTGAGAAACCAGCATTTCTAGTGCAGCCTACAGCATCTGGCAAGTGTGACAGCTGAGCTTCAGAAACCTTCACTTCACGCATGTAGGACACGTCACAGTGCAGTGCAGATGAGATCAGGTACCAGAGCAGAGCCTACCACAACAGCAGCAGTTAAAACCTCTCAGCTTCCCCGCTGTACTTTAGGTCTGGCTGCTAGGATGACAGCTTGCTCAGAGTGACACCAGAATGCTACAGTTTGAGAATTTTTTTTTCCCCCCCACAGAGAATCATAAGTGTATGTTGACTTCTTAATGAGTGATTAGCATCCCAAATCCCATAGCAGCCATCCTCAACACGCCATGGCCCTTGCTTCCTCTCTGCTGAGAGGAGCCAAGCAAGTCTTACACAAAGCCAGATTTCTGGAGGCCAGGTGCTTTTCCACAGAGAGAGGGGGAACACGTTTGTAGATTTTTGTGGGATCACAGTGTGCAGGCAATCAAAAAATTGTGGTGACCACCTGCACCCTGGTTTTCTGCCCTGCTTCTCACCCTATTTGCTTCAAAACTGGCTTGCTAAGAGAAGGATGGTACCTTGTTTTGATATTGAAACTGAAGCATGTGGCTGCTGTACTTCTAATTCTCTCAGACTGTCCTTTTTGCCCTTGGTAGTTGTATTAAAAGAAAAAAGGGCCATGAAAGGAAATCAGCAGCACTTCCATGTGGACATGGAAAGCTCCTCAGGGACAGCTGGCTGTGTTTAAAGGTTATCTGCTGGCCTGGGGCTCCATGCCTTTGCTGAATGCTGCTGACACACTGGCTTGATGGGTTTCCAGAAACACCATGTTCAGCATTCTCTCCATGCTGGCAATGAAGAGGCATTATTTATTTTCCAAGTTCTGATTTCCATCCAAAGGCAAATTTGCTGGCAAATGAGTTTCAGTGACTCTGCAAGCTAGGGAGAAACAAGCACTGGAGAGCTGGCAGGCCGCTTTTTCCCCTGCATCTGGGAAGATGATTTCGAAGACAAAGCCTGTGCAGACAGGGAGGAGGCAGAAGGAGGTGGAGAGAGACAGCCCCTCTCTGTGCCAAGTGCAGGCAACCAGCTGGGATTGCAGCAAGCAGCTCTTGGGAACAGCACTTGGTTCTGGCTTTGGTTTTGTTTTTGCTGTGTGAGGAGCTGCAAAGCTGCTTCTTCTCAGAGAACATTAGAAAGGCTGTAAATTCTTGTAGCAGATCTGTCCCTTGGCAGATGCTGCAAGCACAATCACATAAATGCTTTGGGGCTCCTGCAATTCCCACACCAACCATGCACCCCTCAGGAGGTGACCTACACAGCAGCAGGCTGGCTCACAGGCACAGCAACTCTGATCCATTCCTAAACCCCAAGCCCTTCCTAAGCCCCTCCACAGGCAGAACTCACTATGAGCATCAATCTCTTCATTTTGACCCAAAAAAAAATCAGTTTCCAAATGTTCTTGCTTCATTTACTGAGGCTAAAACTTGCTCTTTCTGTTTATAAATTCATTTCAGCTGTGCAGTCAATAAAAAAAGCTGCGTGTTGTCAGACAATCACAGAGAATTAGGGAGAACTGGCAAGCTAATATTAAATAACCACCAGGAAAAGCAATCATGAGAGGAAGCCTGCACTGCTGGGAAGAGAGCACAGCCTGGCTGTATCGGGAAGTTTCCGGCAGCCTTCCAAGCAGGCTTTATCTGCATTACAGGGAATTTTGAGTTTCTTTAAGAGTATCTCAGAGACACATTAAATAATTATCTTGAACTGCACACACCATGACACAAATTAGAAAACAAATGCATGAGTAAAACAAACCCACACACCAAAGCCCTAGCCCTGTTCTGCTCCTGGACACAGCTTGTGACCACGCAAGCACTGCAGCCACCGTGTCCATCAGCCTGGAGAAGCCTCTGCTTCCTCTGGGCCAGACACTGCTCTGCTGGTTAAACTCATCTCCACATGTATCCAGCAGGCTCCCCCCTCAAACAAGGTCCCAGGTCCTATGGAGAAACTGCATAGTCTTCTAATTGAATACGGACTAGAGGCAATTACATCTCAACTGATTTCAACAAAAAAATAATTTTCTTTTTCAACTGAAAGTTTTAAGTCAAATACTCACTGTCTGCAGCTTTATGAGCAACAACACTTTTAATTCAGAGTGTAGTACTCAATTTTCTTCCAACTGCTTTATTTCCCTTTTACCCACAAAAAGTTAAAATTAATACAGTAAACTCTTTCACAAATAGCGGACTTAGTTAGTAACCACAACACTGCATTTACAGAAAAAAAAGTTGCCACCAATACACAGGATTGTGTGACCTGGTGATGTAAAGCACACAAGCATGAAAACTTCCCTGAGTTTTGAGCTCTATAGTCACCACTAGAGGGAGGAGCTGGATAAATAATACTTAATTCCATTTGTGAGAAAAACACTGACTAGTTGTAAAGAGCTTCCGAGAAGAGTAACTCTGTTATAAGAAAGAAGAAAAACAAGTTTTCCACAATTGAAAGTTCAATTATTCTAGTAAAAATCAGGAATCTTTTCCCCCTATTTCTATAAGATCAATAAATGGGTGATAGGGATCTGCCTGAAAATTGTTAAAAGTTCTCAGTAAAAGTGACTGCTTTTGGCAGACTTAAAAAACAAACAAAAAGTCCTACCAAAGTAAAAATAAAAGGATATTGACTGTAATGAAAAGAAGACACTCATCAAGAGATTACACAAGGGTGGAATAGGGTGCTCTTGGAAAAAAAGGTGGCTAAAGTCTCAGAATACTAACTCACTTGTGAGTCCCATCATGGAGCCAGTTAGCATCACTCAAGCCCCATAGGGTACCAGGAGGAAGAAAATAGTGACCCACCTGCCTGATCCACCACCAAAAGAGGACTTGTCAGCTGACGGCTTCATGGCAAAATCTATTCATATCTTCAAGTGTTGCTCTCCTTACTTTAAGAGATAGAAAGATCCTGCTAACAATCAAGAAATAATTTTGCATTATGTCCTTTCTTGCTTAATGTTATCTTGTGTCAAGGACTGTTAAAATCTTTCCTTGCATTCTTTACAGTCCTAAGCATGAGTATTTTTGATCCAGTGTGGTATAGAAGTGACACAGAGCTTGCCTTTCTGTCAGGACATGAATGTCAACATGGTCTTTGCTGTTAGAATATGCCTGCTGACAAATAGAAAATACAATAGAATAGAAAAGATTCATTAAATAAATTATGTTTCCAAGGTTTCTCACATGGCTATTTTCATGGAGCAGAGATATCCACATCAAGAGCCACATTTTAAGATGAGTAGTTAAAGAATTTGACTGTATGACACTTCCTGAAACTAATTATCCAAATGTCTGGTAAGTTCAAAGAACGAAAGGTCACTATTTTAATTTTTATTCTTCTACAAATCTCTGCTGAAGAACCAGGCTCAGTCTCCCTGCAATACTCAGCACTGCTCTGACAGCTGCACAGCAGATGAGACCTAGAGCAGCTTGCCCACTTACCTGATCCTTTGAGGTGGGCTCTGGGTGATGTGTCTTCCAGCACATCCAAAATGAGTGATCTCAAGGTGCTTTTATCTGCATTGATTGCAATTAACACAATGATCTGTTTGTTTAGTAGTGGCTTATCTCCTAAAAAAAAAAAATCACAGAGAGTTTGATTTATAGCTGACATAGAGTTTTTCCTGTGATTCATGGCAGGATTTCTGTAGTGGGTTATATTTTGTGAGCTGAATTTTTCAACTGCAGCTATCTCACTTGCCCCAGACATTCTGAATCCCTGAAGAAGTTTGAACATTGCAGTCTGGATTTTTTTTTTTTCATTTGTTTGGTGTGGATCCTTACAAACTTGTCCATGGTAGCATTTTCTACCCATCTGTTTGACTTTGGGGATGGAATTGCTATTTAGAGGTAGATACTTATCAAGAAACACCTTGTGAGTGCTGCCAATAGAAAATGTATCTGGTTTCGTTATTTCCTGGACTATATTTTAAAACTGTCAGGTTTTGCAGCTCAAAAGAATGAAGATACTGCTCTTCTTTCCAAGAAAGTCTGAAGGCCAAGGGCATGCACAGCTCTGGCACTGGTGATTCTCAAGGGGCTGTTGGCTGCCTCAGAGGAAGTCAAACAAATTATGGACCTGCTTCCTCATTGCCTACTAAAACCAGAGGTTTAGGATAGTTTGGACTGGAGAACACACAGTCCCAGCTCCCCACATCTGAATCTGCACCTAAATTGATTACTTAATATCTCCCTTAAGAACGCTCGATGTAATTTTTATTAATTTCCTTCTTTTGGCTACCTGGTGCATTCTACAGTAAATGCACTTTCAGACCAATAGACTAGTCAGAAGGTATGAGACATTTCCTTCCCCAGCTCTAACAATGACTACTTGCCCTGGGAAAAAAATATCTACTGTTCAGAGTTGCTCATTGCATAGGTAATTACACATAAAACGGGAGTGTTTTGTCAGGAAATGTGTTTCTTATCCAGCTGCATGAAACACAATTGCAGCCACTAACTTAATTTATGTGTGGGCTTCAGCTGTGTAAATGTAGCTGCAGTGTCTCTCTGCAGACCATGGACTCTGACAGCACTGGGTTGGCTGTGGAAATCTTGAAGCCATGCACAGAGCTCAGTACCAGTAATTCCATACTGATATAAAACATGTTATACCAACTAAAGGAGATTTATGATTTCAGAATATATTGAAAAACACCCACTCATAAATTTAAAAAAAAAAAATTGATGGGTCACTTTATAAAATAGCATAATCTTTGGATGTTTTCTATTCATTTTCATGAGGGAGTAAGCCATTTTAAGCTTAATGTTAAACTGTATCCTAAATGAAGGTACAGTTCAGGACATCTTCTAATTCTGTGTATAGACAAAGGAAATAAATACATATAAATACATAATACACATAAATACATGTGCATATTGAAAAAAAGAAAAGGAGGGTTATGTTATAATAAAAGAGGTAATTTTAAATTCTGTGAGAGTTCATTTCTCTCAGGAAAAAAAAAAGAAAAATCCTACAAAACGTGGTATTGTAGTATTATTAACAGACTTTGTTGGACTATTTCAATTTTAAAGTATCATGGATAAAACTATAAAGAAAAACCATGGTTACTTCTCCATTTTTCTTCATCATAGCATGTTTATTGTAACAAAAATAGTATTTTCAACTAATGCCAAATAAGAAGTTTCAGATATGAGAAGAAAGGAATAAGAGAGACCATATTTATATTTGCACACTTGCAGCATTGATTAAGTACAGACATAATGAAGTACTGAAGAGTATCACCTGTAGAACCAAAACAACCTGAAATTGCACTGTTTGGATGGTATGATACATGATACATGATATATGTATCTATCATTCAGACATTTACTGTTGATTCTGATCACTATTAGTGATAGTCCAGTACAAAAAATCTCTTAAGCATTAGCTTTGAAGTTTTTTTTATTAAAAAAACTGTCTGAACATTAAAAAAAAACCTTGATGACCTTATAAGTGTTCTTACTTAATGTGCTCTGAATCTCTGTCTAAACACATCTACCTCTACACAGAACAAAAGATTTATAAGTGCTTCACATGTAAATGCATAAAATCATGGTCTAGAAATACACAGTATAATTCTTTTGAAATTTAGATTGAAGAATCTTCTACAATAAGAAAGTAGCAGGTAGCATCTTCCATGGGTAGAACCTCAGGTTTTTTTGGAAAAATAAGAGAATTTCAACCAACATGTATTAAAAACCTTCAAGAAGTAGTGTAATTTAACCCTATTTTGCTGAAAAGTGAATTTAGGTGTTGAATGTAACACTTAGAGTTTACTGTGAAAGCTGCTTTAAAAAGTCAGCTTTCTGCCCTTCTACAGACTTTTAATAAATGATTCTTGTAGCTGCCTTATTTTTTTTTCACATAGTTTTGATGACTTTCTCTTTCCTGTATCCTGAATTTAATTATCCATACATGTATAATATTTCTACATAAGAAGGTATGATATTAAACAGATTCATTTCTTATCATTACCACCATAAGAACCAGTCAGGAGGAGTTTTGCTCTTTGTTTTTAGAAGGTAAGGATCAAAATTACTCATGACAAAACAAATCTCATAATTATTAAAAAGCCATTTTTGCTAAAGTATGTGTATATTTACCTTAAAAGACAGCCTGAATATTTTGTATTTGATACCCTGGGGAAAAAATTGCTTTTAATATTCCTATAATACAACATAAAAAAAAATTTCTTATATAAACTGGAGTTTAAACAGTTGTTACTTTTTGTTGAATAAAATTCCTTATGCTGCATAAAATCACATGTTGTGATGAAGAAAAGGGGGAGAAATCAAATGCAAGAATTCCTCTAACACAGTTAACCAAATGCTGCATGTTAGTGGCAGTCACAAAGAACAGCCACTGGTATGAATACACTGTGATGGGTAGAACTTCTGCAATACATAAAAGCAACAATTAAAAAAAAAAATCTTTGAAATTTGGAGAAACAGTAAGGTAAAATTTGAACCAGGAGAGTAGCAGCATGATTATCAACTAGGATAAAATAAATCTGGAATAGTAGCTATTAAGTAGCTTTCAAAGTAAGACTGGAGCTAAAATCTGTTCTGTTATAATCCTTTCCATTATAATACTGAGACAGCAGCTGCAAATTACATGAGCATTAAAAAAAAATGAAAATATGGCCATCCTCATACAAGCAGCTACCACTGGGTTTCAGGCTTTTCATGGTTTGATTATCATGTGGTTAATTTTTATTGTCTGATATGAATCACGCCTAGTTTCTTGGACTGAAAACAAACAGATTAATGTTTCTTGTTCTTGTTTCCACTTCCTCTGTTTCATATGAAAATGTCAGAACACAATCAGTGGTGAAAATATTCATAGTCAAACCCAACAACTGTCCCTTGCCAGAGTGGGTCAGCTCAATACATGCTCTGCAATGTATAAATGGAAACCTAATGAGCTCCAAAGGAAGTATTCTGCCACATCATGTATCAAGCCTATGGTCACCAAAATGTATGGTCACCCTGCACCTCACACGGGAAATCTCCCTGCTGTAGGTACACAGTGAATATTTCTTCCAGCCTTCCTAGCAACCAATTCTGACCCCTGTTCATGAAGGTCTGCAACTTCTTTGGGTTTTTTTTTTGCAAAGCCCCTTCTCCTCTAAACTGTCCTTTCTCTTTCACTAGAATGTTTTGCCCTTCAGCCCCAGTAACTGCCTCAGTCTCCTGGTTTGATAAAGCTATTCTTCCAGGCTATCATCTCAAACATTATTCAAATTAGAAAATACTCCAATAATAAATGTATCTAGATAAAATACTGATGTTAGTTCTCTGCCAAGGACTACAGCAGGTACAAAGTTGCTAATGAATTAATGGCAAGGTCAACTTGACATCATTGCTATAAAACACAGAAGTTATGTACAATGACTAAACACAAAATCCACCAACAGTTTTAGGTGGCTGCAGATATCTAATATTCATAGATCAAAATATTACAGGAATAGAGAAAGGAGTAAATCTTTCCTATTTCCAGGTACCTATTCACAAACCACCACTTCCATATTGCTCTTCTGATTAGGATAGAAAGAGTAAATCCCTCTGGAGCCTCAATGTACAACAATTTCTGGTCCACACCTTCACAAGTGTGTCACTGCTGGGGTCACTGCTCTACCAGGCATATCTTTAATATTTTTCAGTTTAAAATCAAAACTATCCAATTTTAGCTTCAAAATCAAACCCGTGTAATGCTCACTTGAGGCAGAACACACAGCCTCAATTGCATCTGAAGTTAAATGTCCCATGGCACTGTGCTTGCTGGGTATATGCTGTTGCTCGTCCAGTGGAGGGCAGCAAAATATTTACTAAACATTCCTCCTTTAATGTCCTCATCGCTCAGTTGTCTCAACAAATGACTTCATAAAAACATTGAAAAGATTCCGTGCTTCTTCATTTGGTTTACAAGACCTTACTTAATTGTTTATTTTAGTCAAAAATAAGTTTTTAGAATCTCTGAGACTATTTTCACATCAGTGATCGTGCCTTAAAACAAACAGTGCTTGCTGTATAAATAATTCTGTGGTACTCCCATTCTTCCCAGAGCTAATGACATCTGTATCAAGAGGAGGAGGGTCCTGTGCTCTGCCTCGAAGTTAGTCTGCTCTCTGAAATGCTTGTGTAAATTTACCAATGGTTTAAATGCAACTGCAAATCTCCAGCACAGCTGTACTGGCATACTGATCATCTTGCATCATTCATTTGCTCTGAGCACATGTTATCTCAGCTTTTAGCCTAACAGAAAGGGGAGTCAGCAGCACTAATGGAATAGTTTGAAGGCTGTTCTAAGCTGGAAGCCAAATTAAAAAAGGAAAATATTTTAATGAATCTGTTAATGGATTTTGTGCAATTCTCTTTAGTATAGTCTGACTAGCAGATACATCTAGTTTACATTGATTTTTCATGGAAAGGTACTGATAATAACCTTCCTTGTAGAGACAGACTGACTGCAGAAAGACTGCTGAGAGTAAAATACATCTTGTCTAAATTCTTTAGTCTAAATCACAAGAGCTGTAAAAGATCTTTAACTAAAGAATGCACATATGGTTTATAGCTTGCAAAAAACTCCCTCTTCATTATATGGTAGGGACATCCTCCTGGAAATGAGCTCTTCAACTGATTTTTATAATGAGAAGGCAGAAGGTAGAACAAAGAGTCACCACAAAATAGTTTGGAGTCAGCAAGGGTACAAAGGCAGCTGCATTTGCCTCCAGCTCTGCTCACACTTTACACTGAGCTGGCAATACCTGTGCCACAGAGCAGCTCCAGCAGTGGAGTTTGCCCTGGAAGGAGAGCAGAACAGATGCCCACAGTGTCCCAAGGGTCACAACTGCTGTGCTTCTCGTGCTGGCTTCAAGCAGTCAGCTCACAAGCTTGGGCTGAAATATTGAGGAGCACATGCTGGGAAAAATGCGCACATTATGGACAGAAATTTGAACCATGCAGGGGTTTTTCCTGGCAAATACTGGCAAAATTCAGTGGTTTAAATGGTAAATTAGGCAAAGAGCTATCAGCTGGATGGAAGTATGTATCACTGAGCACCCAGATATAGTGAGTGCACTGAAGAATCCCTCTGACACCATAAAACCAGCTGTAAGGAAAACAAAATGAAATTATTCCTGATTATATCCCTGGGAATTCAGGACAGAGTAGCCTGAGCAAAAGTAGAAATTCTCAGAAACAGAAAAAGTTTTGCTGTGTTTCTCACTAAGATATTGGCAGCTTGATTGTACTGTAAATACTCAGCTGCAGACAGTGAAAGTGAAGAAAATCATCATGCAACAGAACTCCTGAACAGCAAAGAGCCAAGACTGTGTTTGGGCCATGGAAGATAGCAGGACTCTCATGCAGGACTGCTCTACAACCAGTAACAGTGTATTTGCACCTGATGCTTTAGATAAGGTAAATTTCTTGGTAGCTGAGTGAAAATGCAAAAGAGACAACAGATCTCTTAGTGAGAGATGCCATTTCAATCAGGAAAGGGGAATTCACGACAGGACACACACACAGAATTTTATGGAGCATTATTCCTAAATTTAAAAACTCCTAAAGTAGAATGAAGATCCTAATTGCTCTTGGAACTGAATGAACTATCCATAAGAAATACTTACCCAGAGAGGGCATCAGTATATATAACATATCTTGAATAGTTACAATGCACAAAGTACCTGTACATACACCTAAACTATACTTCATGCTGACACCTGACTCTGGCAAATTATTTTTACTGGCACACACTGTAGTAAATGTAATTACAGATAACACAATGCTCATAGAGCAAGTTCTGGCACCAGAGTGGAAATCTTGCAAAAGAGAAGAGCTCTACCCTACAGAATGCAGGGCTTGACTGAACAACTGTCCCAGGGCTGTGTTTGTAAGGTCACCAGGGCTTGCTGAAGAGCCTGGACAGGTTTCATTCAATGCAATTGTTTCTCAACTGGAAAACATGAATATTATTTCTAAAGCATATGGAGCTGTCTTAAGTGGTTGTTTACAGTAGTATTAATTGCTATGGGGCCTGATCAGATGGAAAGGTTAAAAGGAACAAAGCCGGAAAGTTGAAACAATAGCAAAGAGAAGGAGTGGCCCAGTGCACACAATAACCAGGTTCACAGCTGCTCAAAAACATCTCAGCCATCCGGCTCTCTGGGACTGAACTGTCCTGCCAAGGTTGTCAGAGAGACACCCATGCAAACACAGAAGCTAGAGCCTTTCCTTTCCTCATTTTGCTGGTTTCCCATCGGGCCTGGGAGTGTCACCCTGTGCTGCTCACAGTGTATTCCCTATTGCTTTTGCTGTGAGATTCCACTTAGCTTCCACTGGTCCCTGCCTGCTGAATTCTGATGCTTTTATAGCACTAAGTGCCAGCAAAGGATCAGGAGCATCCTTTCAGTCTTGACAAAACATACATTTATAGCACTGGGATGAGAATCAACACAGTTTCTTCACAGCTGGAAGCCTGGCACTGCATGCTGAGGTGTCACTTTTGTCTTGGCTATGCCTGGCCTGGCTCCCCCAGCATCTTCCCTGCCTTAAACTGCTAGATTACCTCCACCTCATGCAAAAATACGAGCAAAAGAGATTATACCTTTTACTCTTCTACCAGGTCCTCCCCCCAACAGCTACAGCTGACTCATTGCTTTCCTCTTTTGTCTCTCCTTTTTAGTTCAGTATTTTTGCCAGGACAGCGGCAGCTCACTTGGAGCAACAGCTCAGACCTGGAATGCAGCAAACCAACTGTGATTTAAAGTTCACCTGGGAGCACAGAGTTCTGATCGGCCCAAAATGCATGAAGCAAAGACTAAATACATTAGTTTTGATATATGACAGCCCCGACACCACAGACTTATCTATATTTTTACCTGGATTTTCCAGGCACAAACACAGAATATCTGCTAGGAGTCTTCCAGTTACAGCTATTTCTGTAACTGGGGTTGTAGAAAACAAAACAAGAATTATTTTCCAACATAGCACAAGGGTGGTTTATACTCTTTTCCTGCAGTTAGAGATTTAACCCACTGGAAAAAAATACCCTAGGTACAACTATGTTTTAATGAACAGCCCATGGAGAGCCCAGAAACAAGCAGTAAATAGGCAGAAGTAAGACACTTCTTGCGTTTGATGGATGCTTAGGCAATGTAGCAGGGTTCTGTTCAGAACAATAGAGTTTTCCTGTCTGGCAAGGGACCTCCAGCAGGGCCGAGGAGAGCGAGGAGGCAGCCAGGGCTGCTGCCCTGTTTCAGCAGCTGCTTTCTGCCCTGGGCTGTTGGCTGAGCTACACACAGCGGGGGCAGAGCTGCAGCTGGGACAGGCAAACCGAGCAGGGGAGGAACGAGGGCTGGGACAGAACCCGGGCAGGCACAGGGAGCCGGGAAGGTGCCGAGGAATGGCAGCAGCGGAGCAGCAGGACACAGTGCCAGCTCTGCAGGGGCTCGTGAGGGAGACAGGGAGATCCCACCTCACAGCTTTTGAGCTGGAGAATGGCTCCTTTGTCTCGGCCCCTCACTGGGTCTCAAAGCCGTGAGTCAGCGGCCAGATGGCCGGGGCAGCCTCCGGGAAGGCGGGAAGGGAGGGAGAAGGAAAGCTTCATTCCTGAAGCTCGCACTGATCCCTGAGGCCTAGGCAGCGAAACTGCAGGGAGCGCACAGCGCCTGAGGGAAGGCTGGGGGTCCCGGCAGCTAAAGGCGCTCCCAGGGAAGGAGGAGAGCTGGGGATGCACCTTTAGACAGATGGGCTGATCTGCTTAGGGCTGCTTGGAGACTGTGTGATTTGAAAGTGCGGCTGGTGAGCGGGGTCTCCATTCCCTCCCATGCCAGGAAGAGCCCCGCTTCCAAAAGAAAGCCCCACAGCCCCGCGATCCCTGGGAGGCATCACTCGGGGAGCTGCCCAAAATAGAAACTGCGCAGTGGGTGCCAGAGGCCGTGAGGCAGCGTAACTAGGAAAATGGATGAAAAACAAGTGCTGAGCAACAGAGAGGTATTTTTGTATTAACCCTGCCAAATGGATTATTTATACCCTAATCTTCTGCTGTTGGTATGACTGAGCTTTTTAAAGGAAAGTTGCAGCCAGCTTCTCCTGGTTATTTAACGAGGCAGATAAGCTCACGTCTTAAATCAGTCCCACGAACCTCTGGCTGCCATCCCATGCACATGGATTTCAGGATAATTCTTAAGGAAGGAAAAAGTGACAGTTTACAAAGAGCGATTCTGGGAACAACGGGGCATAAGGACTGTCCAGACTATAAACAGACCTTAAGCAGCAAAACTACATCAAGTGCTGAAAGTGTCTTGCTTCAAGGGAAACATCCATGGCATGATTTGCTGGTAGGGGAACTGGATCCTGGAAAGGAGTGGACTTGGCCCAAGCAGTTTTTGCTGCCCAGAGGGTATCAGTGAAAGCTGAAAGGCAATGAGGCAAATATATATAAACAGAACAGGGTTCTCCAGTTCATGGGAGCTGGGTGCCCTGGCATTAGCACACAGAACACTTGGAGAATGGAAAAAAAGACAAAAGCTTGGACTGCAGAAGCTACCCTGAAAGGATCAAGGCAAAGTCATTTCTATATTGAGCAGCAGCAGCCATAGAGCTGACACCTACCTGAAGCCCACACCTGCCTTCAAATGCCTCCTCTTCAAAGCCCTAGGGCCCCTCTTCTGCATTACCAAAACCCAGGTGTCATGCCCTGAGTGACTGAAACCACCTACGTGGGATGAGCAACAGCTTCTGCCTTTTTCTCATTAGTTCTGTTCATGTCATGGTGGAAGAATGGTCACCCTCAATTATCCTTAAGAGACTGTGCAGCTCACCACAGCTGCTAAAAAACTGAGCTAAATCCTTCCAGGCATACTTTGTATATTTGCACAGCAGAATGTATGTATAGTCATTTATTACAGAATCCTAGTAATGGGCTCCCGTCACCTCTCACATCTACTGTCGAGATCCTCCGTTCCTGGGCTATCTTTAACACTAGAACAGCTTATATTCCCCTAAAGTTTAAAAGAAGCCTCCTTTACCACAATTTAAGAACATTGCTTCTTGTGCTTTTTTTCCCCCCTGGAATATCATTTATTCCCTTCCTTCTTGAAGTATCATTTAAAATATTTTAACAAACAGTGTTATCACGCCTCTCCTCAGTCTTCTTTTCTCTAGACTAAACATCACCACTGCCTTCAACTCATAGGACATTATTTTTTAAACCTCTATCTTTCTATTTCTTTGTTTCTGAACTCTGTCCAGCTGGACACTGAGGAAAGACCCTTGTGGGACTGAGAAGCATGATACCTTCGTTAGGCACTCCATTAAACATCAAAACTCATCACCAACAGGTTTATACCAGACTATTCTGGGAGCTGGTTAGATTCTTGGTTTTAAATGGTTGCATACCTTCCCATCCTAACTTTAGAAACTGGCTTGGTTACAAGCTTTACAATTTCTTCTATTAGCTGTTTCTTCCATGTTCTAGAGAAATAACGTGACATTCACACAAAGCATGCAAAGATTTTCCAGATTTGGAGCACTGCAGTGGGGAACTCACCCAGGTCTTGCACCTAACCCAGGAGACTTGTAATCACCCAGAGGCTGACACAAAGAGTAAGATTTTAAATTCTCAGCTAAACCTAACAATTTTGCGAGCAACAAAATTAACAAAAGAAAATAAAACTGAGCAAGCAAAGGGAAAAAGAAAAAAATTGTTTTCATTGAAATTGAATTTAGAGAAAGAGAGAAAGATATCTGTGTCGAACAGGCTGAAGATGAAATTTTCTGTAGACAGCATTTAGCACCAAGTCTCCTCTAAAATTTTAAAGAATTAAAATAAATTTAATCCAAGAAATAAGGAATTGCCCAGGAGAATGAAAACCCTAGGTAATGTATGTCTTCCAGAAGGAAGAGGCAAAAGAAGCATGTTGCAAAGAGACTAAAATGCCTTGTGTAACTGGCAGGGCTCAGTGCAGACTGCTCCAGCAGCACTTGGTGTGCCTGTCTCCTCCAGTCTGACAGTGCCCTGAGGCCAATGTGCCCACAGTGATAAAAGTTACTGAAATAACCCCATCTCTGCAGGCTGCAGCTGAGGTGAGAACAGGGGGATTGTTCTGTCTCTGCAGGAGAGGGTTTGGGGCATGTCCCAGCAGGCTGTCAGTGCTCCTCAGGGATGGGCATCAGCGCCTGGGAACCGCTGGCCCGCTGCCTGTGAGGGGCTGTTATCCTGTGCAGGCACAACTCACACAATTAGCTGATCCACCTCTGGGCCAGGAGAGATCCTCATAGCTGCTGGGGGTGCTACCTGTGCTAACAAGCTCCTTCAAAGGCAGTAAGTGTATTCATAACAAAAACTGAAGCCACCCGTGAAGAAAGAGGTGCCTGGAGAACCCAGGATGCCAGCAGCACCTTAGGATGAACAGTCAGGCCCTTCCACAGCCTGCAATTTAGCATTTCTACCCATCTCCTAGGATGACAAGCCAGTGTAAGCACTGCTTCCCAGGAGCAGTCAGTGGTTTAGCACAGAATAGTACTGCATTTAATCCTGTCATCCAAATTCTTCTGTTCTTGGAAAAGATGCCAGAATACCACGGGAGGAGCTGGCCTAATTGCTTCCTTTCATTACCATCTATGGAAGCTTCTGTCAAGCTAGCCTCCTTTGCTGACTGGGCTTCTTTACAGCTCCTGACCTTCAGCCTCATGAGGGGGTTGGAGATACCAGCTTCATTGTCTACTTCCCCCATAGTCTATTTTTTAGCCTCTTTTTTTGACACTCTCTGCCCATCATGGTCATTCAAAGTAGTTACTCTTTTCCACAGCTAACCCTGCTCCTCAGTCTAAAGTGCAGTTTTTCTGAAGAATATTCTGGACAGGGTATTTTCTGCATCAAACAGACTAGTAGCCTTTTTTGCTTGACAGCTGAGTTTTATGCTACCTACTTCTAAATTCCTACAGCAAAGAATTCTTCCTTTTCTGCAAAGTAGATATGGCATAGAGATCACCAAAGACCTATTAGCATCCCACCTCCTTCCTCATTCCCAATACTCTGTGTTGGTTTTATCAGTAATCAGTACTTAAATAATGTTTAGCAGAATATCTATAATACCTGTTTAGGTAGAAAATCAGTCCCCATGCAAAAGCATTAGAAGCAGCAGCAGAATTACTACAGGAATTGAATGGCCTCAAGGCATTTGCTGGGGACAAAGCAGAGTTAAACAGGCACTGTTTTCCATTGTGGCCTTTAATTACTGATCAGACACTGAAATTTGTATAGTAAAGTTTCATTCCCTTCTAAAAGGAAGGTCTAACTTTCTTTTTAACCCCAAGATTTGGGTTGTTTCAGATCCCCAGTCCAACATCATGATCTGGTTCTAGCAGAGAGGGTACAGCAGTCCCTTCTGCCAGTGGTGGTCACTCCTCATCATCATAGACAGTTGTCTAGATGCAGCATCCCTCAATCCTGGCAGTTTTATCTCAGTCCTTTGGATGCCAAGAGAAAAGTGGCAAATCTGTAGAACACAGATTTCTCAGGCCCATGTGCATGGCCTGTGAGTTTGTGTGTAGAAGATGCTTCTGACAGGAAGGCTGGATTGCCTTCAAGCTGTGACATCCAGATAGACAAAGTTGGAAACTGCCTTTCCAACAGCTGGAACAATTACAGCATAACCAGCAGTATAGGACTCCCTTCAACATATGTGAGTAGAAACAACACAAATAACAGAAGACAGCCATAATCATTTCTGACTTACTTAGAAGACTAGCACCTGAAAGCTACAGAAATTATTTTTTTAAATGATTTTTCCATTTGGACAGCAACAACACCAGAACAAGGAAAATTGATACAGAAAGAAGGCACAGATTTAAAAAAAAAAATAGATAAAGAATAAGGGAAGAGTAAATGAATTAAATTTACATTTTGAAGAATAGTACCAATCCTAATGTCATGATTCCATAAGAGTGTCCATCTTCACATTTTTCACATTTTCAGCTACAGAGCAGGAGCAAACAAAGGAGAATTCTTATGAGGCAAAGCAGGAAAAAAGTAACCGAAGTGTAGAAGTTCATTTTGAATCCAAAGCAAATAACCCCAAAAACAAAACCATAAGTTTCCTTCAGCAAAGTACTTTTATTGTTTAACTTGTGGAAAATTGCTCTATAATTAGAAAAATAATGAAATGAGTTTTTACTATTTTGGTTATAATACATTATTTTCTGATAAAAACTTTTGAGAGACCTAAAAAGTTTTTTCTATGAACAGATTTGTAGAGTAAAGTAGCCTGACCAACAACAACAAAAAAAAAAATCTAAAACTAGGGGATTTAAAACACTAAAAGTATGGTGCAAAACCAGTTCTGCTTGCAGGGTTTATAATCTAGTCACCAGCATGAAAGGAGAGATTAATTGAGAGACCCATGAAAAGGACTCTGATGCCCTCTGATGAGGGTGAAAAAAAAATTACAACAGATAATTTACCATAAATGTGAGCTTGAAATAATTTTATTACATCAGTACCCAGAGAGTTTCTTACATTGTCTCGTGTTAAACTGTGTAGAGGGTTTTCAACATCAATCTGATTTAAGGTCCTATATGTGCCATACAGTAGGATAGTCATTTTAGCAGTATTGAGGGTGACTCTAGCAAGATGGCCTGGATATAAACATCATTAGCCAAAGCATCTGCTCCTGGCCAGTGTCAGAGACAGAATATGAAAACAGACATTTCATTATATACTGTAATGCCAACAGACTGCACAGAGATATTAGTTTGGGCCTCAGTGGCAAGTTAATGCTGTCAGATCAAGTCAATTAATCTTTGTTTTGGTCTGTTCAAGCTAGCCAGGCACAACCGGAGCCACAGTGCTGCTCTGCTGGGCTATCTCCCTGGAGTTTAAATCTCACTAACAATGAAAATAGGCTGGGTGGAATGACCAGCCTGTGGCACTAACAATGAAGATAGGCTGGGTGGAATGACCAGCCTGTGGAGGCCCACGAAGGTGGCTGCTGCTTTCTCTGGTATGGATGTACTGGAAACCCCTTGTAGGAGCAGGAGCAGGAGCTCACTCACTGAGTTACTCTGGTGAGGGCACTGCAAGGGAATAGACATGGGGGAAGAGAAAAGTATCAATGTCTTTGCAATATAAAGGCCCTTTAAAACATCACAGGATATTTCAATCGGTGGGTGCCATGAAATATTAACACTAAATCAACACTGTCAGAGAAGTGGAAAACATCCAAAAAGTGATGCCAATTTGAAGGACCTTACCTGTGATCACTGTGCACAAGCACTGCATGAAGGTGGGAGCAGGACAGGCCAAGAGCTCTGTGACGAGACCGATGTGTGGGGTGGGGGGGCTGTGTGGAAACAGTCTGAAAAGACCAACTTGCAAATCCAAAGCATGTGTGTCTCTCAGCTGAGGGCACTCATGGAGCCAGTGCTACTGGAGGATCACAGGGCACCTTGTGCAGGCCAAGAGAAGCCACAGAGCCACGGGAGCCAGGACACGAGCAGACAGGCACTGCCTTGTGGCAGGTTTCAGGAGAAATCCTCGTGGAAGAAATGACATGGAAGAAAGTCATTGCGGGTCTCCAAATGGAATTTGGATCTGTGCAAATCAACTGTAGCTCACTCAGCTTTTCATAGTGCTGATGTACTGGGACCTTCCAAGACATTTTTCTGAAGGAAAACTAATAAATAGATAAAACCCCTCACCCAAGGGCAGTCACAGACTGGTATCCAGCAGAGTCCCCATGATAGCACAATGAGCACCATGGCTACAGCTGTGCACTGACCAGAACTGAGACCATTCTACAGCACTCAGGCCAGATGCCATGGAGCAACTCAGCCTTATCACTAAATCTACCTACCAAAAAGGGAGGTGTGGTGAGGGGAGGCACTGTCTCTAAAACAGCTATTAGCACAAGATGAAGACTGGCCCCAACTCCCAAGCTGTGCTCAGGAATTGCATGTGAGGGTAAGAATTGGAAATGTTTCTGGTGTGACTTTGGCCTAAACCAACACCATAATGCTACAGATGGGACTGGGTACCAGTGCTCAGGCATTGCATAAGTACTGCCATGCTACAGTTCATCTATGTACTAAACTGTATGCAAAGACCATATAAATCTTTACTGGGAAATGTTTTGGGAAATGTTCCTTAGTGTTAATACCCAACTCCAGCCATTGCTACAAAACAGTGAAAGTAACAGAGAAATATGAAGAGGCAAATTCAGTGTTAATTTTTTTTCTTTTATTTTCTTTTTTTTTTTCCTTCAAGAGTTCTCTGTAACTTGAATAGTTGGCTTGCTAACCAATAAATTTCATCTCTGGACTTGAGGAATCAGTAGAAACTGTAGCAAAAAATGCGAGCAGCAGACAGACCAATGTGATAGCCTGAGGAGGAGTGCTGCCAGAAAACAAGGGACATATGTCTTGGCACACTGACCAGAGTCATTGCAAGGGCAAAATACCTGAAGTAGTTTTCTTAGACTTTCAAAAATGTTGAACAAGGTCTGTCCCAAAGACCCACAATAAACAAAGGCTGGTGTTAAGGAAAAGGGGACATCCTTAATAAAGTTATGCTCTTAAGGGTAGGAGGAGCAAATGTAGAAATAAAACAAATGCCAGCTTTCACATGGAGGTTATGTTAGGGAACTGTGCCTTTCAATGTAATCAAAAACTGTTTAGAAGAAGAGCCAGCTTGGCACACTGAACAGCCAGAGGATGTCAGGGGGACACAGCTTCCCCTGACACAAAAAGCTTCCAATCAGCAAGTACACATGAAGCAGAGACTGGTAAAAGGACCAGGTAAGCACCCATCTCGTTTTGACCATTCCTGAGGATACAGCAGAAGGCAGCAGCGGAGCAGGTCGTAGCCATGCTCTCAAATCAACAACACCCTTCTGAGTAACTCTAAGAATATGACTGGAAAAAAAAAAGTTATAAACCTGGCAACGTAACAAATTTTATTTTTAGACAAAATACAGCTCTTAGAAACATCAGTGGTAGTGGAAATTTCTTTATGAGACCCACCTTTGCCCTTATTTATTAGTATGTCAGAGGCTAGAATAAAATAGTATTTCATGGTTTTATGCTATTCAATTGACCTAGAATAGAGTGATTTTAATCTCTTTTCCCTGGTAACATCTACAATGCATCACATGATCTTATCTCCTTAACTCCAATTATGCTCTTGATCCTACTTTTCTAAACAGCAGTTTCATTTGCCCTATCTCTGTTTCCTGGAACAACCAAGATTACTGTTCCTTCTGCAACATCTCTACATGGGAAGGATTTGTATTCACAGAGAACACTTCTTCCTGATGGAAAATTATTTTTCAAGGCATGCTTAGGTAACTGAGGTGCAGCACCCCATCAGGCAAAATATGATCTCTCAAATGATCCTCAAGCTAAGCAGATATGTAAGAAAGAACTGAACATAGGATCCAAACACAGGACTTCTGTTGCTCTCACTATTATTTCTGAACTCTGTTGAAATTCAGAACTCTCTTGCGAGAAATTATCGCTGCTCACATTTTAACAGCAGAATTGGAGCAACCTAATTCACAGATGATTTGCAGCTGTATCCCCACATTTTTGCAAACAGCTAGACCCTTGTACCCCTTACACTTTGCATGCTTAAGCTGTATCTAAGAAATATGCTTAATATAAAGGCTGCAGAACCTGGCAGAGATCCAAATGCCACCTGCAGCATTTAGACAATTTATTTGCTTTCATCGCATATTACTCAGTACAAGGAGAGATGTGTTATCCAAGATTTGTTCTGGTATCAGAAAACAAAAGCATGTACATAGCTAACATAAGAATGGGGGGAAAATTAACATTTTCCATTAGCGAATATGAAAACAAGTGCATCTTTTGTTTCCTCTTGGGACAGGATCCAGACTGGGGTAGTTTATATGACATTCCTGGAGGGAGCATGCTCTTGCAGCATGTCATATCAGATCTAGGCATGAATCCCTGAAACTAACACTTTCCACAAGTGCTATGAATTCTTTGTTTTCTGTATTCCTGTGGAATACAATTTCTTCTAGTTTGCTGATCAGTAGTATCTGACAATGTCTGAAATCTAAAATTCTGTGCTTGGAGAGGAATGACACCAGGGATGGCTGCATCAGGCTCAGCAATGTGAGAACCTCCTCCCCTCCACAGCTGAGTGCCGTGGCCGGCTGGCTCCCGTCCTGGCAGCTGACCAGGCTGCTGAGCAGCACTAATAGGCATTTTGGGTTTTGTCTTGCAAGATCTCTGCACGAAGACATAGGCACTGCCCCAGTAAACAGCCTCTCTAGTCTGCATTGAAACCATTCCAGACAAGCTACAGTATATGTTCATCAGAATCCGCTTCCAGAGCAATCCTGTTAGCTTAAGTCTTTAGCATCCCAAGAAAAACAGTCAGAAGGAGAGCAATCCTGCAAGCTGGGAGAAGAACCATCTTTCCCCAGTCTGCCCCTCCAAAAGAGCTGATCTAGGATTACAAAATGCGTCTGCATGCAGCAGCAAGACATGAGAAGTGTGTCAAGCGCAAGAAAAATTATTATAAAAATTTGACATGACAGATAAACAAAGGAGACATTAACAATAGCCATTTTTTCATAGCCTGCTTAGATCCCTTGGATAAGAGTAGGCACATGATTAACCAAAAATTCTAGCCAATAGCTGATGTTATTTCAGCATTTTTCAAATGCTTCAACTAGAACCTTGTCAACATAAACGGTGGATTTGTGCTGTATGTGCTTATATGGCAAGGTTGATCCACAATGATACTATTACTGTGTTGTAAAGCATAAAATCTAGTTAATGGTTTCTGCCAAACCATGAATCAGTTGCAAAACAGCGACCTAAAGCATGTTCTTTTTTTTCCATTCTCTAATATTTCTTCACAGCACAACCCAAACAATTGCTCATAATTAAACTGATTGGAGGAGCAGACACTGGCAGGAAATACACTGCTGGCACTGCTCCGACAGCACTTCATTGTATTGCATTTAGAACAATTACATCAGTTCCTTTCATTTTGCAGAAAAAGAGGAGGGGGGTTGCTTTTTATCTTTTGCTCTCTATGAGCAAAATCAATGTTTATCTTCTGAAATCTTCTGAAGCAGATTCACATATTTTTAATGAACAGTGCTAAGTGCATCACTAAATACCCTGCTGCCTTTGCCCATCCTCTTCACCTTCTTTATGGATGCTTTCAATTGTTGGTCAATACCCATCCGGGTATTTTTTGAGGAAAACATCAGTAGATTAGCTTTTAATAATGGAAGGACAGAAAATGAAACATACTAAACAACAAGCCAGCAAAGGCAGAGTGAAACTGGAGTCCACATTTAAAAATAACATGACTTGTGACTTCTTCCACATCCAAGGAACAAGAGTTGGTGGGCATGTATTACAGAAGAGAATAACATCCCACAGCACTGTAAGGAAGCTAAAGCCAAGTTTTGCCCTTGAGCAGACTTAAACAGTTTGAACAAAATTTGAACAGAGTAAAGGGGGTTGCTGATACCTATAGAGACAAAGTCAAAAGAACATTGTATAAAAGTGAAACTGTTCCTTCTCCTTCGCTGTAGTTTTGTACCCCAGACTAGACTTAAAATCCAGCATTTCCTACACAAACCTGAAAGCATTCAGCTCTATTCAGAGTGCCTACACTCACAGCTCTGTACACACATAGCCGTATTTAGGAAGTTCTTCAGCCAAATGGATTATCTGTATTGCAAGAAGTCTTGTTTTCAGTTCACATGGCCTTGACAGATTTGTCTTCATTCTGCAGTGCCTGGTCTACTGGGCAGCTCATAGAGTAAGAGGATGACTTGTCTCTACAGCAGTTTCTTGCTCCCAGCAGAACATGTGCAACTTTGGGTCTGCACAGAGGCCAGTCCCAATCTGGCAGTCAGTTAGATACTCATGCATTCAATTAAAGTGCTTTTTCTCTCACACATGCCCAGCAATGTAGCACTTCCCATGAATGGCTGTGAATGGACCTTTGAAGAGGTTCTCACAGAATGAATGTACCTCTGTTTCCCCCAGCTGCTGAATAGAGGGCAAACTTGTTTCAGAAATATAATCTATATTAGTAAATTTATAAGTGAGATCTGTGCATTCATATCTCATTCTTTACCCATGCAGACTTAGAAACAAAATCCAGAGTGTTTTTGTGGGGGGAGGAGAGGGAAAAAAACCTACTTGTGAATAGAGTACTGTGCAAGGAGTGGGGAACATAAGGCTTGCAGCTTGCCTTCAGCAAATCCCTGTTTCTTTGCCCTTCTCTTTCATGGTCCTAAGTCTTGTCTGCCTATATAAACAGCTCCCTGGGAGCTATGGCTGTGGCTGCTGCTCCTCAATATTCCTTTAGTAGTAAATCCTAAAAATATCATTATCATTAAAAACAAGAATTTGCCTATTGCAAGATTAGGTTACGAGTCACAGAATCAGAAAATTGCTGAGGTTGAAAGAGTCCTCTAGGAATCATCTAACCCAGCCCCCCACTCAGAGGATGGCCAGCTACAACATGCCACTCAGGACTACATCCAGTCAGCTTTTTAATGTTTCCCAAGGATGTCAGCTCCACAACTTGTCTAGGTAATTTCTTTCAGCATTCAGCCATCTTCACAGCAAAGTCTCCAAGTGTTCTTGCTGCAGTCCATCTTGAGCACATTGCTTCTCCTCATTTCACAGGATACCACTGAGAGAGTCAGTTTCCATCTTTACTCCCACCTCTGCCCCAGTCAGGTAACATCTCCCTCTCATTTTAGTGCTGCAATCCTTCCATCATGTGGTTATTTGCTGGCCTCGCTCTAGTACCCCCATGTCTTGTACTGGGAAGTGGACAGGGCCCCCCTGGCCCCACCAGGACTGAGCAGAGCAGAGGGCTCCCCTCCCTCACCCCACGGGCAAAGTTTTGCTGGTGCAACTCAAGAGGCTGATGGGCACCTGTGCCAAAGGACACACTGCTGACTCACATCAACTTTGTATCCACCAGGAGCCCCAGCTTTTTTCCTGCAAAACTTCTTTGCATCTGGTCAGACTCCATAATATTCTAGTGCTTGGATTCACTTCTTCCCAGGTAGAGGACTTCATACTTACTGCCTCAGCTGAACATTTTGTGGTTCCTGGTCACCATTCCTCCAGTTTGGCAAGACCCTCTGAATGGCAGCACAACACTCTGGAGTATCAGCTTTATATCACCTACAAAGCAAGTCCCAGACCCAAATAAACATGAAGTGGATTGAACCAGAAGAAGTTTGGATAGAAAAATTTCACAAAAATATTTGTCAAGCACAACCAGGCTGTCCAGGGAAGTAGTCACCATTCCTGGACATATTTAAATGCTGTGTAGATGGGTCACTTATGGACTTGGTAGTTCTGGGTTAATGGTGTGACAGTTATCTTATAGGACTTTTCCAGTCTAAATAATTTTGCAGTTCTAAAACAGGAGCAGAAGTACATTTTGGCCTACGGCATTAATGGATTCTGGCTGCATGGTTTGCACTGCCCCAAAGCTGCTTGAGGCTATCTAGACTTGAGAATCACCATCAGCTCACCTGTCAGAGGCACAGAGGGGCCACTGTGCAGAAGGACTATTTCTCTTGTTTGTGCTGCATCATGCCATGAGAATAAATCAATTACATGGGAAAATGAAGGACAAATAGCATCTGCTTGTTGCAGGAGTGCAGCAGCTCTGAGACACAAGTAAAACATCAGCATTTTAAATTGGATGTTTTTTTTCATTTTGTGAACAATCTCCTTTTGCAGTTTATCTTTCTGTGTAACAAGGAGGGTGCCTACTTTCTATTTATAACTTTGCTGGGAAAGAGTCAGTGTTTTGGTTTTATTAGAACACTGTTAGAACAGAAACATTCCAGAGCCCCAAACTAAAAGACAAATTCATATTCATGTTTGTGTTTCCCTTGAGCCTGTGCTCCCTAGCAGAAACACTTGATGGGCACAGTGTAGTGCAACTGCTTGACTTGGACATTTGTAACTAGCATATCCAATGCCTTTTCCAGAAGATAATATTGTATAACTAAACACTGACTTGTAGCTATTTTAAAATAATAATTTAAACTTCCAAATGAGCCAGGATGTCTTTTCAGACAAGGAAGATTAAATTTAGTTTCCTAAACAGACATAATTAAATTAAATTATTGAAAGAGAGGGATGTTCTGCTCAGGTTGAAGATGAAGATTAGCATGTGCCAAACCAGTTTCTGGATTTGCCAGCAGATTTCCTGAATATTCCCAGCCTAAGGGCTTAATCTACTTCTCTCATATCTGCAAAGGTGGCATATTCCTGCTTCCCTTCTTTCTGCTCTTTAGATATAAAATGGTGAGAGCAGAGCAGCACTCTGCAGAGGTTAGAGATACCAGAATGAGGGACCAGCAGTGACACAGTAACCTTAATTTGTATTTAGAACACTCCCTATGGAGACTGAACACTTCTATCCTGCAGACAGCTTTGGCACCTACTGCATTTATAAACAAGATACATTTGAACATTTGCTCTTTGAGCCACACGTTCAGAGCAATTCTAACTTTACCAAGAGGTCTTTTTTTGCTTTCCCTCTCATCTGCTTTTTCATTTTAAACATCTCTTTGGAACAAGACTTAGATAACATGATATCTCAAACATAAGAGAAAGTTTGGAAGTACACAGAATACTTATCCCATTCTAAATCAACTACCTGTTGGCCTCAGAAAAAAAAAAAAAAAAGAAAAAAAAAAAAGAAAGAAAAAAAGAGAAAAGTGTTTCAGTGTATTTTGAATTCCATTCTCCAGGTGAACTGATATGCTAGGGAGAGATGTGTATGAACATGAAAGTACATCCTAAGGCAAACCATTAAAGATTAAAGCTAGGCTTGCATTTATTTGGGATTTTTCAAAGTGCTCACATCTACTGATTTTTGCATTCTTACATTGCTTTTGGTTTCTTGGTTTCATTCACCACAGCAACAGAAGTACCAAATAGTCATCATTTTTCCACCCAGAACTATGAAGTCCAAGAAAAAAATCCCCAGACTGTGAGCAAGAAATGCCATCTCTATCTTGCCATATCAGCTAGTCATCACTGTCAGTACAGCTTTAGTGACAGAGGAATAGTGCTGGCAGAGTGCCATAACCACTTCACCAGACCAGACAACAAAGAGTTAGATTTGAGAGGAACATCACCATCAGAAGTGCTGGAAACAGAACGTGTTTTGTTATACTAATGTTTATTGGAAGCACAGCATCACCAAAGCATTTCTGAGGCAAACCAAACTAGCCAGGAAACTATCACTTCTGGTATTTTTCGTATTTCCAGTAACTTGACCCCTTTTTTTTTTTTTTTTTTTTTAACTATAGAAAAATTACCACCACTAGTGCTTTATGCTGGTTTCTTACAGAAATACCAGCCTAAGAAATGCCACAATATCATCCAGCCTTATACTCTGGCTTGTTTCTTTACACCATTTTGCAACATCTCTTTGAGAAAATACTCTCCCAATGTTAACAGCTTGAAGAAGCACCATCCATCTCCTGCTTCAGTGCCAGAACAGAGCCCTGCCAAAGAATAGCTCTTGCAAGATATGACATCGAATTTGAGACTCCTTGTTTTCTTTTGGCTGGTTTCCCCTCCTGAAAGACTAACTGAAGAATAACCTTGACAGAAAACACAACTAAACACTGACTTAATAAAAATATTAAATGGAACTTCATTTTTAGCCATCTCTCTCCTGGCCTGGTCAAGTCAGTCCCAAACTCACTCCACACCCCAGTGCTCAGAGCCAGGACAAAAGTTTGTGCTGCAGGGCTTGCTGCTCTCACTTTAATTGACAAGTCTGCTCTTTCTTGATTTTGACACTTATTTCAGAGTTTGATTAGGAACTACACTTCAATTTACTTTTTTTTCATTGCCATGGCATTTTATCACTCTTAGAGACCACTCTTAGAGTGGTATGAATAAATTATGCTATAATTTTTTCTGACATGCATTCTTAGCTAGATCTCTCCAGAGACAGACACAGCTGGTGCTCCATTCTGAGACTACAGATGTAAGTTTACAGAAAAAATGTTTCCTTGCAAGTTAATATCACAACAACTCAATGATGTCTTTCTCCTCTTGTATTTTAATCCAACTGATTTTATCTCCAACTCTACCTTCCAAACCATGTATACATCCAAATGACCTCAGTTTGGTAAGCTCATGCACAGAGATTTAATTGCAAAAAACCCAACACCAAGCCCCAAAACTGAATTTTCCAAACCATCAGTTTATGTTAATGCAGCTGCCTAAAATATTGCCCATTCAACAGGTTCTTCTGAAAATTTTTGGTAGTTTAACAATCGTAGCCTAATCTTTGCACAATTAAGTATTTTTGCAGAGTTTTTGTTACATTTTTTAACAGTCAAATTAGATCACTCTGCTTGAACTCCAACTCCCTCCACATCATTTGACTACTCAGCTGAAAAGTTTTGCTTTTATTTATGTAGGACTGGAGACCATATCTTATACCCTAGAGTTTGATAACACAGCATTCAGGGCCAGAGACTGACTTATATAAAGACCATATTAAAAGATATTCTGGACATAGTGTATATATATATATCTAAAGACAAGGAAAAGATTCCTTAATCCCTGCCATTTTGATAGAACAACTCCAGCTGGTAATCCCCCTTTTTAGTTTGCATTGCTATTTAGAAAATTCGTAACTAATTATCTACTAATGTTTCACCAGAGCATGGGCTGTCCAATGGGTGGGAGGGGATGAACCCTCTTGCTGCTGGGGTGAGCTGTGACAGACGTCTCGTCCTCATGAAAGCAGACCAAGCAGCTGCCTGCCACCTCCAGCTCTGCCCACAGACAGTTTTTGTTACCCTCTGCCTGCAGGAGGGCAGGGAGCCCCAGCCTCAGGCACCTCTGCTGCAATGGGGAGAGCTTGGTGGTGGATGCCCCCGCAGCCAGACACAGCCCAATGGAGGATCTGGGCAAGTACTGACCAGGGTTATTGTACCAGATGAGATCACTGCGACATTTTTGGAGAGCCTGGCACACATTACTTGAAACAGAGTGGGAGCTTGGAGGGGAAGAGGAGCTCTCTCACATGGAAAGCTTTAAAGCTACTAAATAATAAGCTCTCATTCAGGGGCTGAAGTTTCCAATGGCAATTAAGGAGGGCTTTTCCATTAGCAAGCGCTACATTAAAATTCTTTTGCATCGTTAAGAATAAAATCCTCCTCAGAAATCTGGAAAGATTTAATAAATCCTGATAACCTACAGGGGTTGGAGGGGCAGAGAAAGGGAAAAAAACCAAACCAAAAACAGAGAGAGAAATGAATGCCGTGAATTGTGTGGAGATAAATTATTAAAGATTATTCCTTCATTAGTTCCTCTACTAGGTAAAGACAGCATGTGTAAAATGAAGTCTGCATTGACCAAGTGACCTAATCAGTGGACTTAAGGAAGGCTTTCTAGTGTCTGAAAGCACTCTGATCATGCTCATGCTCTTCCCAAACATCAGCAGAACTGAGGAGGCATCACCTCCCAAGAGTCACTGGCAGGTCTCTTGGGAGAAGAGACAGCTCTGCCTACGTGGGACCATAACCAGGAGCTCCAGCCCAGCTAAGGGAGCTGGGGCTCACACACCCTCCTCACCATCTGGCCACAGGAAGCATCACTGCAGCTCTTGCTACAGAGCCATACCCATGGACTGGAAAATTCAGTTTGCTCATTTATTTGGAAATGCTGCAGAGCTGTTGTACAGTTCAGAACAACTATATTTGTAAACACACTCTGTGAGGAAAAAAACAATAGCAATGCATAGAAACAGCCTCCACGGCAAGTATCTCGCCTTCCTTAAGCTTGCCTAATTTATATGTGGTTTGTTTACTACATCTCATTATATTTTTACAAAATAAATTACATTTACTTTAGAATTAATGTCTATGCTTTGCCCTTAAGTTCCAGTATAATAAACTTTGCTCTGGATTCATTTCTCACTGGATAAATAAGTAAGTAACTATTTCATTGAATAGTTTTCTTCATTCCAGGAAGAGCTATTCATGCATGGCCATACTCAATTGTGTTTATTTAGAAGGCAAATAGGAAAAAACAAAACAAAAATACACAAATAAGAACCACAAACAAACACCAAAACAGTCACACCAGACTAATGAATAGCTCATGTCTTTTGGAAAAAAACCACTTATCTTCCTCAGATTCATAGGACATTTGAAAAGAAGAGAAACATGTCAACATGGTATTCTTTTCAATTACTTCAGTTTTTTAATGGTTTAGGTCTTGAGGTCATGCATGATCTGCCACTGTCCCCTGAAAGACACACTCATTTTCCTTGTGCCAGTGGGTCCCAGGAAAGCCAACAACTGGAAAACTCAAAGGAAACAGGATTTGCAAGTGCCTTGCAGAGACAGATGTGGGAGCAGCACAGAAGGGAACACACTTGTACCTGGGTTTGCTGCTGAAGGATCCAGGGATGCTCAAAAGCTCCTAAAGTATGAGAGCAATAACATGAGGGGATTCTCCATCCCCTTACATGGTTTGCATTTCCTGCATGCGATTAGAAATGATGCAAAATTATATGATGATCCATACTTTGCATACCCTAAAGTACCTTTAGTGCACCAAAAAGTTGTGAAAGTAATAAAAGCTAGAAGCAGAATTTCCAAACCACTCAGGAAAATCCCATCCAGTGTTTCTTAGCTTGAAATAAACATTAATTTGGGGTGGGATTCATTCTACTTAAATTAGCCATCTGAAGATTAGTTGGCTAGGGCTGAGCTAGTCACTGCAGAATCCCCAGCATCAGTGGAAAGCAATGCACACCCCCAGGAGCTGCAATGAATCACAGGAACACAGCGATGCTTTTTTCCAGAGCACCCGTCCAACAATGTGCACTTCAGGAACCTCTGAGCCAGCGTTTGCAGCCTTATGTTAAAACCTGTCAAGGGCTCTGCTGCAGAACTCTTTCCTCTGTTAAAACTGAGCAGTCTCCTGCACTGACTTTCCTGGCTTTCAATGTGCTATTTTCCCTCACCAAGCCCTTTCTTCTGATCCCATAAAAATCCTTTGAAAATTACTGATTTCTTTTGCAAAGCCATGTGGTCAATCTCAATCTTTGTCCACATAAATTGATCCTTTCTAGGACTTTCAGGCAGCTTCTAAGGCATGACATCTCCTCAAAAGCTAAGCCAACTGTTCCATAGTATATTAATTCAGGCTTCCACAACTATCTCATTTATTATTGTGTTTATCATTTTTCCAAGTAAAAAGCATTTCTTGAGCTTACCAGTACCTTTCTAGAAAAGGCATCCATTATATATTAGGCAGTTTTCAGTCCTCTCATGCTTACATGAGACAAGAGGACACCAAGTAGCAGCTTAGCTACTTCAGTCTTTGGTGGATGTTGCCTAGTCCAAGTTACCTTATTTTGTTGGTTTGGTCTATAAAGCTTCAAATCAGTGTTGCTTAAAGTCACACCTCCTCTTCGGATGAGCAAATATGGAGTTCCTCTATATTTCATATTTACAAGTCTGCTTTTCTCATCCCCACTTGTACCTTCACGTACTTTGATATTTTAAATTACAGAGATATTTCTTTATCATGTGAACTCACTGTCTTTAAAAATAGCCCAGACACTGCAAACTCTTTCACAGATCCCTAGGTTCCCATTGTTCTGCCTAAAGAACAGAGAGATCTTAGCTGTCTTTTCCAACTTAAATTTTTCTATGACTCTAAGATTTGGAAGAGCCACGATCAAGCCCCAAAAAGAGGAAAAAAAATTGAATGATATTGGATAATTTTCCAATTGTTGTAAAGATCATCATGACCCCTACAAAAAGCTCCACATCAGCTTTCCCTGAGGACAAAGTTATCACCACTCCATCTGCCTCCTCTCAGAAGAACAAATAGAATTGTAAATGCTGACAGGGCACGATTTATAGGTTGGGGTTTTTACTCATATTCAACTATTCAAGTGCTAATAACACATGTATTAACACTCTCATACTTACTCAGCCAGGATTCCAGCTAAGTTACACAATTCACCTTCATCATGCTTTCCTTCACCCTTCCAATGGAGAAACACAGCTTGAGCACCACAAGCTGCAATTCAGACTATTTCAATAATTTCAGTTCATCAGAACAACTAATAAATTATGAAAAAACAACCCCCAAGATTCCTTTAGCTTCAGATCAGATACCACTTCATTCACAACAGCAAAACTCTGCAAAACTGAACAATTCTTTACCAGAGGACTAAAAAATACCTCAATACTATCAGCCACCCAGCACTTTTGTGCAAGCTACATCCATTTCTGAAGAGCTCCCTTTTTCTCTGCAACGTTTCTGATTTTAGGAAATGCAAGCTCTTTTTTTCCACAGATGAGTAACCTACCTGCATTGTTGAAAAAAAAGCAAGCAAACAAGTCAACCATCTCTTCCACCTCCATGTCTGTAAACAGATTATTCAAATTCAGCAGAGAAAACAAGTTTCATAAGGGAAGTACATTTTCTTTTTTCTATAAGAGCCAACCCACCTTGGACAAGCATAGAAACCTCCTAACACCACCCTCCAGTCAGAACAAACATCTAGCTAAACACTTCTTCTCCAGGGTGAGCTCAGGTGCTACCAAGCAGCCTAAGAATGGGAAACACCTGGAAGCAGTTAGGGCAGTTCCTGTGCAGGGAATGAGACAATGCTCATTGTCCATCCCTGTGGTTATTTACAGAACCTTAACAAGTGCTCAGCAATGTGTCTTCATGCCACATACTCTGAGGAACACACCTAACACTAGAGCCCCTGTCTCATGGGCAAGCTGTGGGGTGCTGCTACCTCTGTCAGAGCTATGGCAACCATGGGTCCAAACCCTGCTGCTCACTATGGCATGGCATAGCTGGTTGCTGCAGTGTATTTTTATGAAATGCATTAGTTTCTAAATCAATATTAAATATAACCTCACTCCTATGCTTTTGTAAAGAAATGTGCTGGAGGCAGAGACTGAATTACTGTCTATTGCATTGGCATGTAAGAAGCTCACAATATACCTTAACTGAATCTGAGGATGCCTAGGCCAGGAGGTATCAGTAGATCACTACAGATTTCAGCTGCAGATTGCAGAAAATTTGTGGAAATTTTCCCATTTTGAAGGCAGCAAAACAGAAAGGCAGAAAGCTGAAAACGAACAAGTAAAGGAGCCTGGAACTGAGCCAGCTTTTCCAAGTGCCAAATATACGTTATTCCCTTAACAATATGGTTCCCATTGCCATAGGCTGTCCAACCCTTCTTCCCAGCCCATCACCTCTGCTCCTTCACTGTGCAGGACAATCACACAACAAACAGGTGTAAGAGTCTAGGCCACACTAAGCTGTAATCGACTCATGGTCACCTAGCAGGCTGATGGGTTTATGATCAACTCCTGTTGTTAAAAGGAAGGTAATAAAAGGGTGAAAAATGCATCTCCAATGATGAGGTTACATAAAAACTCATGCACCTGAATAAGGTGGGGATGTACTTGTAGGGTTGATTCTTTATCTCCCATTTATGCTGATACCAAAGAAGAAATTCTTTTTAATTACAGAAAGATGGAAATTGAATACCACTACTTTCTTTACAAAAATAGCTCATTAAAACTGATCTACCTATCACTTATCCATATGTTCACAACATGCCTTTTCCATGAAATTCTGCAGATTCATCCTTGGGTCACAGAAGTACAGAGCATCCAGTTTCTTTTCAGACATGTCAGTATGAACTTTGTATCACAGGCAACAGAATTTTGAAAAGTCTCTTAGGATCAACCTAAAGCAGTTAAATTTTGGAAGAAGTTAATTAAGGTATAACATCTGGAGACAGATTTAGGCTTTTTAACTGAATTCCCAGTCCTATTTAATTTACTGTTAATTTGGTTTCTGACACTAGATGATTCTCTCCAGTCAATAAATGAACTCTCCCACTTTACCAGTCCCATCCTCCCCCATTTTGCAATCACTAGCAAGTCACAGTCATCTACTTTGTCTTTAGATGCTAGCTGGCATTGGATTTCTCAGAGGCTGGTCACCCCTCTAGTATTTCTATAAAGCTACAATGTAGTCATACAAAAATTTCATAAAGTTGCATTATTAATGAAGCATTAAAAATATATTTGAGCTAAGACTGCAATACAGAAGGTGTTTTAAGTAGGTGCCAGCACTACCTTCTGTGTAGGTGGGTTGCTCTTGGCATTCAAGGTACTGAACTATGTATGTACCCTTGCCAAGCAGTTAGATTTGTCCTCCCTACATCCTTAAACATCAGTCCTGTGGTTAAAAAAATGCCCCAAGAATATCCCACTGAGCACCACCATCTCAATCAAATTATCCATGTAAGTGCCTAAATTCCATCCTTTTACCTTCTGCTTACAAGTAGAGATACTTCAGCTATCATGTGTGAATATTGAAAACTATCCAAGTGTGTTGGAGGTTTAAAAAAACACCAAAGTAATTCTGATCTCTTTTCATGTTCTAGGAAAGTAATCACTGGATGAATAGAAGCAACAGGAGAGGTGAAAAATGGAAAGATAAAATAGTGCAGCAGAGACTGATGCTTCAGTAATCAGTAAACACTTGTGCTGATTCCAAAAAGAGGTAGGAACAGTTGATCATGGCCTTCTACAAACCTTTGTACAACTCGTGTTGTAGAAGAAGGAAATCCTGATACAAGTGGATTTTGATTTATTCAATTATCTTTTGAGTATTATTTTGTTCATCTAGCCAAATCCCACCCAAGTCTTTCTGATATTACCAAAGGGCATTTGAACATTCTAGGGATTGTCACTACTTACCACAGCATCTATCCAGCCATGCCACAGCACTCCCATTTGAAGCTGCACCTTTCTTTCCAGTGAAATTGAACTATTAGTTATCCTTTCAATGAATCCATGAATGGCTAGAATGTTTCACTGACTAAGAGAGCAAGAGAATGCCTTTCATACATGGTATACAAATGACACAGTTTAATATGGAGAAAGTAACTGTCGACACACAATAATTACATATAATTTCATATGCTCTGATATGTGCAATTTAGTGTTTTATTAAACAAATACAGTAGCTAACCAAAATCAGATAGCTGATAATGGGAAATAACATTAAAGCCTATGGTAATTATTGGTCATCTGAAATGGCATATGCTCTAAAACATAACACAAAAAATTACCTTCCTGTGAAATAAGAAATACGATAGAAATAAAGTTAAGGGACATGTTTATTTCTGAGCTTTCTGCAAGCAAAATTGCTTTGATACAAAATGAGTTCAATGATACAGTGCTACCATCCACTCAAGCAAAAGAAAACCTCACATTTACATGAATGCACTTTATATTGATATTCTTACAGAATAATAGTTCAGATATCCAGAATGTGTCTGGCCTCATTGAAAGCAATGGCACAGAAATGCTGCAAGGTATTGGAGTATTATATTATTGGCAAGTGCTTAATTAACTTTGTGAGTTCTCTGAGAGATGCTGTATAAATAAGGGTACTGTGAATGTGGGTTTGTATTCCTTAGTAGTTTGACGTAGATCATTTAGTGTTTGTTTAGTTAGCTCAAAATGTGTAATTGTGTCTTTTGGCTTTCAGTATTCTCTTTTTCTTTTTTAAAGAAAAATCATGAGGTATCCTTTACTGTTAACTAATGACATAGTGATAGGCCTTTTTCATTGAGGTTGCAGAGACTTACTGTACATTCAGTACACTGTACATTCGGCAATTATTTTTAGTGTACTTTCTACATGTTACTGTGTACAACTGTTAGTTTACATTAGAACTCTTCCCCTTCTCACAGGATATGGCAAAACAAAAAAGACTCTGACAAAAATTATACACATAAAATAAGAAGACAAATACACAAATAAGGCCATCTGCAGAATTAAAAATCCACCTCTTGCGATATTTCACAGTAATTTCTACATAATATTTTACATCTTATGAACTTAAATATTTAATGCAAAAGGATAAGACCTTTATGGAGCCAATCATATTATCTCTTCAAGGACTTGTCCGATTTGCTGGCTAGTGGCCTTCTCTGGGGAGTTGGAATTTTAGAAGGCTTGGCGGATCCTGGCCGAGAAGCTGCTCGGGGTGTCGGCCTGCTTGCAGCAGGAACAGTCTCTGACATATCTGAGCACACAGACTGGATTTCTGAAATGTCAAAGTCAGATGCGTCACTGCCTCGGCGGCTGCTTGACCTGCTGCCAGCCTTGCTTCCTGCTCGGCTACCAGGTCTGCTTGGAGTTCTTCTGCTTTCTAGAAAGAGAGAAGATAACCACCAGAATTAAAGGTAAGGATGGAAAACCTGTGCAGGTCTTTCCTAGGTCTTTGGCAACCCCAAAAATTTCTCATTGCACAGACGAAACTTTAGACCTCTGCCAGGCAAGCAAAATAATGCGGTGTCTCACACTAAAGAAAAGGAAATGCAAGATCAAATGCTGACACATACTTAATCCATCACTAGCACATCTCATTAAAAATGCATTATCCTGGCAACTTTACTTGACTTCCTAGCCATGCATTGTACCTTCACTCAACAGCCAGAGCCTTTCCTTCTCCTGTCATTTTCTCAGCTATTACTTGGAAAAAAAATAAATTTCAGTATCTGGCCTCTTCATGCATTCATGATTTCCAAGTATAGGCATTCTTGGAAATGCAAATAAACAACCCAATATTTAAATGTGTTACCACTCTTTCTTAAAAAAAAATTAAAATTCATACAGGTGAAAGCTGCAACTAAGCAAGGGCAAAGTATATATCTTGCCCAACAAAGGGCTGAGAAGATGAGCTCTCAGCAAGCCTGCTAAGTAAAAGCCTGCCCAGACAATGTGCCATGAAGAAAAAAACATAACAAAGAATCTTAAACAGAAAACAATTAAAGTGGTTTGTAATAACTTTCCAATTACTTTTTAAGTATTTTTGATCTTCACAAATCTGGTTCCCTGTATTTACGAAGAACACTGTGTTGAAAAGGACAGCTTCACTGCTTTCTATTTTCATATACTGCTTAAAAAATCTCTGTGGGATATTCCATTAATAAGGTAATCTACAGCTGCTCCCTGCAGTTCTTCCAAAAGAAACGGACAGGTCATGACTAAGTGACTCCTTTGCTCCATCACAACTGAGAATAACTTGAATACTGTAAAGAACTGGATCCTCTGAGTAAATGCTAGTTCCTTAGGCAGATACATTGGAGGTGCCACTGTCAAGCAGATTGCAGCCCTGAATTTGCACATCCAGAGCTGAACATGTGAATGGAGGGCCTGATTATGTGCACCCTCAGCAATGGGCAGACAGTACAACTTTTACTTCTTCCCACTCTTCTGACTTCTCCCCTGAACCCTAATGTAACCTTAAGTGTTCAGGTGGAAAACAAAACAAGTGGCAGATCAATCTCTGAAGTCAAGACACTTACCTGCAAACTGAGCTCTGACTCTGGTAGCTGCTGTTGACAGGATGCCACTGTCTTCTCCTGAGTGGAAACCTTTCCCTGATAGATACCCTGGCAGCCTGAGTTTACTTCCTTGGATTGGTGTTCCCTATGCAAACCAAAACACAACAAAAAAATCTTTTAAAACTGAAGATAAGGACTGGTATTAGGGGCTACATAGCTTAGAATATGATTGTCATAACAACATTCACTGTGAATCTGAAATACTGGTTTGAACCATTATGGGCATTATTCATAATGTGAAGTTTAGAATGTTCCTTTGCAGATTGCATTTGAAGTAGTCCAAATGTAAAACAACAACAAGAACAAAAAAAATCATGTTACCAATCTGCATACATTTTAGCATCTTTGTGTGTATTGCAATGCATATGAAGAAAAGAAAAAAGCTACCTTCTTATAATTAGTCAAACAGGGAAGATTAGTTGATGGTACATATTGAGATTTTATGTCTGCATAGCTTGACTTTCCACCATTCTGGATGTAGTTATAGGTGATGAAAATATTTTTAAAATTGAAACAAGGCTATCAAATTTCAGAAACCTTCTGCTAGGAGGAAAAAAAACCCAAGTCACAAAGAAAAACCAGAAGAAATGGCTTAGAAATAGGACTAATTTTAAAAGTTCCAGTTGTCAATATACTGCCTTACAGTGTCTCTACTACACAGTCTTACCCTGCCTGCTTTCTAATTTCTGAAATGAGTCTTCATTTACAATCTACCCCAAATAAGAAAATTTCTTTCACAGCTACAAAAATTGAATCATCAGATCGCAAAATGAACATCACTCACTAAATAAGAGGTGTATGCAAATAAGAAGAAAAACTACCATATTCACAGTAATTAAATTAACACAAAAATACTACATAAATATTCAAAAATAAGAACAAACAGTGCAGTGATGAATGCAGTTTGTGGAGTGGCTGGATCCCAGGATCCTGCATTCTGTGCTATTGATCCCCATGCAGTTGTAGGTAGAGTTAGGTACTGGAAACCAAGATCCAGAGAAGTGTGTTGGAAGGTGCCTTGAGCAAAGAACAGAGCAGAGGCCTGGCAGGAGCTTGTCTGTTCAGACTGCTTCTGGAACTTCTGAACAAGGGTGCTGAGATGCTACAGAGGAATCTGCTGGCTCTGACAGGGCAGGTCACAATATTTAACTCTCACTAAAGCCAAGGACAGTGCTTGACATATAGCTAGCCATGCTCTGGGAACCTCTGCTATACAGGCACTGCTTGGGAGGGTAAGGAGAAAGGGAACACTGTTACCTCCACTGAAGCTGCTGCACACTGGGCAAGGCATTCGGATAGAATCACCAGTGCAAAAAATAAAACTAGCCTATTCTTCAGTTTTGCCCTAAGCCCAAATGCAGTTTACATATAAAATGAATACCATGTCTCCTGGGTGGTAAATGCTGCAGAATGCTTTAGAAATTCACTGACCTACCCCACCCTACCCATTCCATTTGTAATCTTAAACCACACTGGTTTTCATAAAAGAAACTCACTGAAACTACTGGCAGTTGGAAGAGCAGATAAGAAATACAGTGCCCCCATATGAAATCAGGCCAGCTGCTTTCCTGCCATTGTAATTCAATAAAAACAACACCTTTCCATTTCCATAAACCCTTTAATGTACCATCAATTAATCTTTCACTGCAGTTACCAGCTAAGAGATGAAAGAAAATACAGGAATATATTAGAAACTGACAACTGACTAAACTCTGTGCTGTTAATCATTCTAAGCCATAGCTCTGTGTGCTTGCAGTGCTGTACCCACAGACACACCTGCAGTGTGCACACAACACGCACAGAAGGAGGAGGGAAGAAGTTTGTTGTGCATCTTTGAGCAAAGCCATGCTGAGGTTATGGAAACTTCACACCAGAAGGTGTCACATGAACAGCAATAGGCATCAAAGTGCAGATTTGTGGAAAGCAGATACAACAGAGGGGGTGGTAGCACAAGCTTCTCCTCTCCAGGTGCTCCATCCGAGCCAGGGCAAGAGTAACTCCCACAAATGACACATCAGTGTGCAGCCTGATCCAGCTGCAATCTTTTCACTGACTGTAATTACATTAGAGTAAACACTTTGGCTCCAAGCCTCTTCAAATTTTGGTCATACTGCCTAATTGCTAGCACAATCCTAATTGCTATACTAGCAATTTCCATGTAAGCTATGCTAGTTTCCTGTTAAGTCATCAAATACCTATCCTATTAGAGCAATGATTGGTCACTACCCCCCTAAACAAAACTTTCAGTTGCAAAGATTTATATATCACTGCCAGACTTTTGTGCCATCTTCTTCACAGTGATTGGGTATTTCTTTATTTAGTGGTTTTGCACTAGAGATCGTGATTTATTTATCTCATGCCTGCAGTTCAGAAACATTGTACTACTTAATGAATTCAAAGTAAACAATTTTATGAAAGAAACCTGCAAAGTATATTGAAAGTTTTGGTTTTTTTAAAGTACTTTTCCACATTTATTCAAACATTTCATTCCATACTTTCATGATTTATTAACTATTTGAGCTTTAAACATTAGATCACTTTCAATTTTTCTAAAATTGAAAGACATGAAAAATAAAACAAAAAAAAAAACTTGGGGGGAAAAAAGTAAGAAATAATTTGACAAAGGTCAAAAATAAAGACAATGCATTAATATACACAGGATGTTGCAGCTCACAAGCACTGAAACTCTAGTGGCTGTTAGTGAAGTGACAGTTTTAGTGAAGGAAGTCATTAGACTAGAATTTCTGTCCTTACTGTACCTCTGCAGATGACCCTTGATAGTCTGAGGATTCTGGTGGCTTAGAAGGAGTTGATGTTTTGCTGTTTGTCAACCATGGTTTACCATAGTTGCGTGTTAAATGATGTGGTGTCTGTATGAAACAATGGTAAATCAAAATATGAAGGAGAGTAGAGGAAAACAACGTCATGGAGAAGGATACCTGGGCTTTCAAAATCTCAGCAGAAATAAAATCTAAGCAGAAAAAGTTAATGACAAATGTTTTCAAATGACAAGATGGCAGAATTTATTTTTCAAATGAAATGAAGAGGTTTGTTCATCTTTCAGAACAGTTTCCAAACTGCCGGTTAGTTCATGGCTCCATAAATGCAGAAATTCTCCTACTGCCATGTTGCAAACAAACAGTAGAGAAAACACATTGAAAACACTTCTCAGATCCACCCCAGACTATGAAATAAAATGGAGATACTTTTTCTCCACTAGCTAGAGAAAGCACCAATATTCCTGGAGTGAGGGAAAACCCAAAATTCAATCTATACCCCATTTGTTAAGCAGTGCAGTTTTGTACGTTTCTCCTTACCTTCGGTGTACTTGTCGTAACAGCCTGTGGGGCAGCTGCCTGGCCAGCCTGACTTGACAGAGAAGTGGATCTGTTGGGAGAGGCACCTCTTGAAGAGGGTCGTGATCTACGGCCCCTTGGTCGGAAAGCTGCCATGCTCTGGCTGGCACCATCCGCCAAAATGAATTTTTCACGCAGCTCCACGTTTGTCCTCCCTTTAGCTGCAAATAAAGGGGTTCAATGACTCAGATATGAAAGCTGTCACAAGGCTGTTTATTGCCCTTTTTGCCATGCCAACTCCAACACATTTTAACAATAAATAAAATGCATTACTGTGTAATGCATTTATTTTGGACACAGAAGAGTTATGTGCAGGACTCACTTATTCTAATACTTTATGCCAGCAGGAATGAACCACTGTCAAAGGAAGTCAGCGTGATAATGGAATGCTCAACGTGCTAAATCATTGTTAATCAATCAGCTATTAATACATAGACACAACCTGATGGGCAGTTTTGCTAACTCTACAGCTATTCATAATAAATAATACTTGCTTGGTTGTTCTAGAAGAAACAGCTAAATACAAATTACAGGAAAGCAGCAAATATATTTATTCAAAACTAGGAAGTTATGTAGTTTGGCAACATGCAATGATGAACATAGAACCCAAACTAGGATGAGGTAATTGGTGGCTAAGCACTCACACACACATACAAACACACATATGAGAGAATGTTCTGCATGAATAAATGCAAGACATGTTAGCATTTAACTGTGTCAGTGTGAATGACAATTGTTTTTGAAACACTCTTGAAGCGTGTCAAAAAAAATTAGCTTGCAAAGCACCAGCCCATGTAGGAATATGTTAAGCTAAGTATGACGGGTGAAGCATATAGTTAAAAGTATATAAATATATATTAAAAAAGCGGGAAGGAAATGAAGAGAGAGAAGAGGAGAAGGAGACAAAGAGAGGGGTTTGCCAACCTATAGTAGGCTGAGTGGTAATTGAAGAGTTTGATTCCGAACGTAACATTTTACTCCCGTGATGATGAACTAGAAAAAATGACACAGGACATGGGTCACATTAAAGAAAATCGTTAGCAGGAGAAGAAATCAAGTACAGCAGCTGCATATGCAAGAGACTTGGAGCACCAGGCCAAAAGACAGGACTTGAGCAAAAGCTGTCCCTAAGTGCTCTGAGGTGAGTTCTCAAATGTCTCCTAGGCAAAAAGGAAACGGCGTTTGGACAGACTCAGCTACAGTCCCAAGTATTCTTGTGTAGCAGCGGTATTTATCTGCTGACATAAAGAAGTAATACAAGCTAAAGGGATTTTATATGACTAGGTGCAGTACTTGTAAAGCTGTTTTGACAACAGCTCTTTGCAACGTGATTCATCTGAATACATGAAGAACACTTGGTGGAAATGCAAATTTGCCAGGTGAAGTGGTTTAGGAAAAGATTTGAACACCACTGACTTCAACCAGACAAAGATTAGGTACCAATGCACAATGTCCAGTGATGTTGATTTTACAGAGTATTCTTACATGTGTTCTTTAGACCCACTATGTTAACATCTGCTCACATATACCCAAGAAAAAGGGTCCTTCTTTGGTTCCTTTCTACTTCTATTCTTCAAAAGTGGAGAAGAGTAGAAAATAAAATGTGCCTCAGAAGATCTGGCTTCATTGAAGGGTTAACTTGGTTAGTTCTGTTGTACCCCAAACATTTTTCTCAAGCCTATTGGTGGGTAGACTGTTACAATTCATTCCTAGGTTGACGCTGAAAGATACAATACTTTAATATTATCCAATTAATTTACTAGAATTCCTTATTACAGTCCTCACTATTGTCTATAGTGTACTGAGAAAACAGCTCATCTGATGCAATGCCCTGGAGGGCTCAGTGATAGAGCACTCCCTGATCCCCCAGAGCACAGCGTCCTCCAGACCAGAACATTTTCCACTGCTTTCTATAAGGCTCAGGGCTCTACAGAGTGCTTCTGGGGAAGATGCCAAGGAAAAGACAAGGTTACAAAGGTAGAGACTGGAAGACTGGGAACAGTCACTGGCCAGAGGTTTTTGTGGTGGTGGTGGTGTTACTCATCAATTCAATTGCCTTATTTTGACTTACTGTGTTGCTGGGACAGTTTTATTGGACACTTCTGTGTGCTATTTCTTCCAAGTCATACAAGCCACTTACATGCCATAAAGTCTATCTGGACTAAATTCAGTTTTTACTTACACCACTATAACACTGAAGGAACTGTGCAGAAGACACCACAGTTTTTCCAGACACATGTCAGTGCAACTGAAGAGGATCTCAACCGTGTGATTCAAAGTTCACAGAAAATGTGACATTTAGTGAGATGATGTTTACAACAACTGGCATTTTGTACAACTCAATCTCCATCTTGAGACAATGAATGGTGACTGCATCCGGATAAGATGTTGCAAGTCTTTAACAGCTCTGTTACATACCACGGCAAGGATCATTTTTCACTAGGAACTCATCAAGTGCCATCCAGCCACCTCCAACACGGACCATGACCGTACTTCTTAGGATACGAACAAGGCGCAGTTGTTGAGAGTCACCAAACTGCAATAAAAATCAAACGACAGTCTGAGGTTTTCAGGCATTCAGATGCAGTTCAACACTGATAAATTAAAAGAATCAGACATTTAGAAAAGTTTATTTTGATATTATTAGTAAATGCTTAAAAAAATCAATTTGTTTATGCAGATTATTAAAGCTGTTAAGATTTCAAATCAGATGGCACTGCATTAATCAAAAGAAGATGGCAGGATGGTGAGAAAGAAACTCAGGTTTAATTTTATGCTTGATTCTCAAATGTCTGAGGTCATAAAAGAAGCAAAATTAGTAGTACATTATTTAATTGGTTACAGTCTGTTTTTGTGCAAATTAATGAAGACCTATTTGCATTATTTCACTGATAATATCTTAAGCAAATACTCTTCTGCAACAGTCTTGATTTTTAATGTTGTCAGCTGAAAGGAAGGCAGCATCACTTCAAACAATCAGTATAATCTGGAAATTCAATGTGTTACGAGTGTTGCACAGTTCTATCAATTGCTTCATCTATGGGAGTATTTTCAGGTATGGCACTACAGTGCTGACACTGCTTACCTACAGCAAGGTGGGTGTGGGGAAGGGAACACTAAAGAAGCAATGAATGATTAATAACTATCATTATATTTGTCATTCCTTTGTCTATACATCAAGGTTCTTCACGGTTCAGGGATGCACAACAATCTGTTTCATACTAAGTTCCTGTACGAGTCCTTTGGGCTGATAGCCAGGCCTAATGCATATTTTGCTCTTGACACCTGTGTAACAAAACTTGTACGCAGTACCTTCACTCAAATTCGGATCAAAGAAAGCATGACCAAAATGTGGACCTCACAATCTCAAGAAAACTAACCAGAAGAATTCAGTCCTTTTAAGCCAACAGTACTAAAATATTTTGATACCAGATCACCAGGCCAAGTGCAGTGCAACCTCACACAAGCATGCAGAGCCCTCAGTAAAACGAATGGGAGTTGAATGCCCCTCTTTGGGACAATCTCTGACCCCTGGAGAAGGCTGGCCATAATTCAGCTGGACCTACTTGTTTCAGTGAGGGGACTGAACAAACCACACAACAAACGTGATCCCTACTTGTTAGATTACTTTAGTTGTTTGGTACTATTCAAGCCAAGAAGAGAGAATAAGTTTAAAGGAATATTACTTTTAGGAACCAAACAAAAGCAAAGCTTGCTTCTTAATTCAATAATAAACTGTATTTGTTATAAGTAAGAAAATTCACATGAGCATTATTTGTAAGAGTTTTTTAATAATGCATTCAATATGTGCCAAACAATGAACCATTTTATATATGTAGATCAAAGCTTTTTTTTTTTTTTTTTTTTTTTTTTTT
>JAOTQP010001546.1:87368559-87390811 GCA_026413545.1 Cichladusa arquata | reverse complement strand
GGAGGGGGTTTACATTCTCCATTTCAAAGAGAAGCTTCTGCCTTTATTGGCAGACACCTGTCCTTCTAACCAGGACAAAAAGGAACCAGACAATGAGGTGGACGTCCTGGACAAACAGAACATGGGGGTTTTGGACTCATCCCTGACAGTTTGAGTTTCAGCAGCATGGCAGGAGATGATGGCATATCCTGCCCCCATCCCTCAGCCTGACCTGCTCCCCCTGCAGCAGCACTCTCTGCAACACAGTCCCTGCCCACACTGCAAGTGGGGGACTTACTGCCTGAATTTAGGCACCTGAAAGTGAGACTTTGAAGGCCAAGGTGGTCACCCTGGCCTCTCTCCATGCTCAAGGTGTGGCTGACTCCCGTCCCTCAAGCCCGACCTCCAAGCCAGTTCCTGCAGTCTGGAGGAACCCGTTTCTGCACTGCCTGTGTGGGGAGCTTTCAGCTTTCCACCCAAGCTGCTCACAGCCACGTCATCTTTTCCCTTTCATGTTCTTTGCTGCAAACTTTTATTCCTGCCTCCAGCATGCAGAAGATTTTCAGCTCCTAAAACAAGCAGGCAGCCGGGGTTTCCAGCGCAGCTTTAATGAAAAACCAGTGCAGAGAAGTTGAGACCTGCTGGGCACCGAAGGGCCAATAAACACAGCTGGATTTCCTTGCCAGCATTATTTTTCCTGCTTGGTTATATTTAAGTTGAGGGACTAAGGAGAAGCTTCTCCACATGCCTGCACGTGGAGGTTTTATTTCCTTTTCATGTGGGAATGGGGCTCATATTTGATTTGCACTGACCCTTCTTCCCACACAATGCCAGATCCTATCACGCTGGCCGTGGGCCACACGCTGTGGTTGGAAACCTGCTCCCTCAGGTAATTATCTGAGGAACATGGACATGGAAATTGATGGTACAAACTCACAGCTGTCAGCCTGGCCTCTGAGTTTGGCTGAGCCAGAAAGAGATTCAAGGAAAACAGTCAGCTTCTAAATACAAATTAAGGGTTGGGGAATTTTTTTTTTCTTCCTTATGGATTTTTAAGAGGCAGAAGTGAGGGAAAGGTGAAAAGTGGCTCTTCTTGATGGGACAAACCTTAGATCCCTCAAGATGTCTTAAAATTTCGATCAAATTACTTTGTGCCTTCAGCTGTTCTCCTGCAGGACTGGGCACTCTGTCAAAGGGAAATTGCACAGAGACTGAAGCACACGCTCACTGGCACGAGACATCAAGTCATCTGCTAAAAGTGTTTGGGCTTCTTTGAGAAAGTTAAAACATTTTACACCACTTATTGTGTTAAAGCACTACAGCTAAAGGAATCTGGTAAATTCAAACACAAAGTACAAAATTAATAGGTGGGATATCCGCTGCTTCCCTGCCTTATTTCTCAGTTGGGCCTGCACTACATAAAACCCCAGGGCTTTCTCTTGCCATACTTGGGTTGACTTCAAACACTCCTTAAGATCCTTTTTCCAGTTTCCCAGCTTTTTTTATACTTTCTTCTCTGGGTGTGGGGGAATCCACATTCAGACTCACCCAGTTGGGAGGTTGAGTTTCTGGGCATGACCAAGGTAGTGCACAAAGTTTAAAAATGAGAAGTTTTACAATGTGTCTCTCACAAACGTAGCATCCAAAGGAAAAAATCTTGCTAATTATTCAATTATTGATTTATCAAGGCAATTCTGAAGTTTCTGATTATGTGAGCCACAGTATCTTGAGAGCACTTAGAGTATGTTCTGGTGAGTGACTGGGGAACATATTCAAGAATTTTGGGAGGGCATCCTGTGATCCTCTGGGTAGAAGGGCAGGATGATGCTTACCATTAAAAATAGAGATTAGAAGCCAGCCATTTTTACATAAATACCCAGAAAAAATGAAGCAGTAAATAAAACAGACTATTTATAAGCACCTGGAAGATAACAACCAAATAATTTACAGTCAACATACATCTGTCCAGAACAAATCATGTCAGACTAATCTAATTTCCTTCTGTGATGAAATACCAGGCCCTTTGAGGAAAGAGTCACAACAGTAATTTGCACATATCTTGATTTTGGTATGGGTTTATCCATATTTTTAGTGCCTTTCTCCTGGTGAACTCAGAATGCCAAAGTGGCTCTGGAGCAGAACAGGGAGTGCTGGATGCCACAGGCTGATGCCTCCCTTTATCCCTGCTGCAGGCTGGAGGAGCAGGGCGGAATCTCACCAGCCTGCACATCCCAAAGGAAACCCCATCAATGCAGAGCTTCCTAACAGCTCCCAGCCTCTCTCTGGAATGTGTTTAATTTAAAAGAGAAAAAAAGAGAGAAAGAGGTGGGAGCAGGAGGAGAAGAAAGGAAGAAAGATTCCAGGCCCAAGATTTATGGAGAGCCAGGTCAGTGGGAAGGGGGAATTAATAACCAAGGGTTGTGGGGTTTTGTGTGTGGATGATGATAACTGGAAATTCACAAGATATAACTGGCAACAGGGGATGAACACCAAGCAACCAAACCCATCTGTGTGGCTGGAGCCAAAACTGATGCTTGCTGCTACACCAGTGCATATATATTCCTTTTCCCTGTTTCTTTTTCCAGAAAGAGATGATTTTGAGGTTGTTTGGGGGTTGGGGGTGTAATTGCTTCTTCCAATATTTTCCAACAGCAGATCTGGAAAGATGCAGAGATTACTCCTGATTCTACACAAATTGTTATTTGTTTAAGTGATCAAAACTGAAGCAACAGCAAGAGCTTCCAACAACATAATGATATGCACTAACAGCAATAAAGAAAAAAACCAAACAATCCATATCACCTTTTGTGTTTCCCTATTTCCAAATCTTCATCTTTAGCCAGGCTAAAGCCTCCACTGGAGCTCAGGGGGTGAACTTTCAGACCTCTATAAATTGCTCATGAGGAATGCAAGGGCTTTACAGTCACTGATTGACTATAAATCAATTAGATGATCTAATTTCTGCCACACATGTGGAGTTCCATGAAGTTACAAATGAAAAGGTGCAGGAATGATTTCTCATTTTTAGAGAACAGAAGACATGGATAAATCAGCCTTTTCAGGGTTTCTGCTCTGCATGAACAGAGCTGACAAGGCAACAGTTTCATGTTTCATGAAACTCAATTCAACCATTTCACAGGTGTCACCCACCCTGAGGAACATTCCACCTACCAGGACAGACCTGGAGAATTTATTCCTCTCCTCTCTCTTCCCTCCTTCCTGGAGATCAGCATTTCAGCCTGAGGAGAGGAGACATTCAGACTCTTTAATCAGGAAAACACCAGACTCTTCTTGAACTCTGCTATGGAGGAGTCTCATGTTTGAATGTCACAAGGACTGTGAATTCCTGGGAAATCTTTAACTTTGCAGTGCTTTTTAATGATATCCCATTCAAGGTACATTAGCGTCCTGTGTCTTGGAGTTTAACACTGGAAAACCCACATTAAGAGCATGTCCAGCACAAATATTAGGCATAATAACGACAGCAGAGATATGCCTGTGCTTTTATTAAAAAGAATTAAAGGAAAGACAGCCTGGTTTAATGGCTTGGGCTGTTAGAAGTCAGAAAGAAATCAGATTAAAACCAAATTGCTTAATTTAATAAATATGTTTCTATAAACATATTTAAACATCTTTCAGCCCTAGTATCTGAACAACCTCTACATATTATCCTCCCAATTCCCTGTGAAACAGGAATACATAAAACCCCATTTTATATAAAGGGAAACAAAATGCCTTGACCAAGATCACAGAGTTTGTGGCAGAAAACTGCTCTTGCACACTGCAGGCAGTGAAGCTGTGCAAGTGTTTGCCATGAACATTGCACTGTAACATCATCCCAAGGACATTGTCCTTGACCAAATTTTTCACAGGTTCACAAAAGGATTGGGCAAGCTACAGAAAAACCCACTGAGGGCTAAAAAGAGGAATAAAATCAGCTCACAGCTAAGGACATGCCTAAGCCATTGCTTGCTGGATTCAGGCCTGCAGAGTAGTCAGAAGTATTACTACACACTTGCCTTTTTACTCACACTTTTCCCCAGCCATCAGCTCCTGGCCACTGACAGAGACAAGACCAAGGGCTAGACGGATATTTGATCTGATCCAACGTGACCAATATGATCCCTGTGCCTTCATTCTCCATCTGCTTCCCTTAGCTTTGAAGATAAGGGTAGGTGATAAGGAATTTCTGCTCTATGTCTCAGACTTTTGAAGAACAGAAATCTTTGACATGGTTCTTGTTTAACCCACCTAGGATTCTCTCTCATGGAAATCAGAGACTGGAAGTTGACAGCACAAAGAGAGATGGATATGACGGGTCCTTACCAAAAAGCAACAGTTGCATCTCACCACCAACCTCTTGGACCATCACAGAAGAGTTGCTAAAATATGCAGCTTTTGAGGAGACAGCTGCTCAGGATTTTGCAGCAAGCAAATCCTATTTTAATTCTATCATGATTTTCCCAGCTCTTTGGGATAAAGAAGACAGACAGAGGGATTAAGGCAAGAGTACCTGGAAAGTGTCTGCTCTAGCAAGACTAAGCCTCTGCTGCTTTTTCTAGCCCATAATGCTGGGGGCTGAGTGCCAAGTGGCACCATGTCAAATCCTCATCGTAGGCACCTGGTGGAAGCTCCATGAGCAGCTGCTCCAGGAGGATGGGCTTGAAGAGCATCAGGGATTGGGACTGTGGCCAAGCCTTTAACATCCCAGTGCTCTCTTTGATGTGTTTAGACAGTGCTTTCTAGACAGCAGATGATGCTGGAACAGACCTCTCTCTGCCTATGCACCAAGTGACACAATCCCAGAATTTATACACACATCCTGCAGTTGAGGGGGAGACACCCAGGGTTTAGCATCCAGCAAAAAAACCCAAAAAAACAAAAAAACAAAAAAAAAAACTTGCTGTAAGACTAAGGGATGAACCTGCTCAGGAAGGAAATGTGGAAACACTGCAGACATGAGTTCCTGAAGGAAGAACAGTGCCTGGAGAGGCAGAGGCTGCTCTCAGTGAACAAGGACAGCTTCTCCTGAGCAAAGGGAGGACAGCTGCAGGGAGAAGGGTCAGAACAAGCCCTGTCTGAGCAGTGTAGGTCAGACACTGCTGCTGGAATCTTCCAGCTGCTGCACAAGTCAGGCTCAGGCACTGTAATGCTAAACAGTGCTGTGTAAGGAAACTCCAGCTCAGCTGAATGAGACAGTTTGTGGATGGCCAAAAGTGCCCACAAATAAACACACAACTGCTGCAAGAACTCCTAATACAGCAGGGGTACATCACCAGCTCCAGAACTGGGATGAACCAAGATGTGTTGGTTCACCTAATATATAAATATGGTTAGTAATATGAGTTTGAACACATGTGGCACTCAAAGGAACACACCACTAACAAACCCCTGGCAGTTTCTGGGCTGCACCACAGCACTGCTTGAAGCCCTGCTGCTTCCCAGATTGCCTCAGGAAAGGAAACTGAAGCAGCAACAGTGGCATCTCAGCATTCCCAACGAGACACAGCCAAGGAGTGCTGACTGCAGTCGCAATCACAATTATTTTGGACACTGGTGGCACCCTCCACTTAGAACAGGCCACGAGGGGAGGTGAAACAGAAGGATCTGACACAGCAGAAGGATCAGATACAGCAAAGGATCAGATACAGCAGAAGGATCTGACACAGCAGAAGGATGTGACACAGCAGAAGGATCAGAGACAGCAGAAGGATCAGAGACAGCAGAAGGATCTGATACAGCAGAAGGATCAGTCACAGCAGAAGGATCAGAGACAGCAGAAGGATGTGACACAGCAGAAGGATCAGAGACAGCAGAAGGATCTGATACAGCAGAAGGATCAGACACAACAGAACGATCAGAGACAGCAGAAGGATGTGACACAGCAGAAGGATCTGATACAGCAGAAGGATCTGACAGAGGTTGCTCATTGCTCCCAGCTCCCAGGTCTGCTTTCCCTGCTCCAGCTCTGCTCTGAGCAGGCAGTAGCAGCATCCAGCTCAGCTGGGTTCCAGTCATTAGTGACACATTGATTGATGAGCTTCACTGAATGTACCTCAGGAGACAGAGCAGAGCATGGCAGCAATTCCTCTGCACGAAGCCAGCGCTGGAAACAAACTCTCAGCTCTCCCCATGCCAGCAGTACAACTGCATTGTACATTGAACAGCAGCAGCACTGCCCAAATCTGCACACAGACACTGGCAAACATCTCTGTCACCTGGCTGAAAGCAGGCTCTTTATGAATTTGAAAATGATCTGGGCAGATGCAGATGAAGGTCGCTACAGGAAGGTTCCTTGTTCAATTACTGAAGTTATGGGTAGTAAGAGTGGAGCCAAGCTCAAGGCAAGCACAAGCTCTGGCTGCTACAGAGAACAAGGCTTTCAAAGACATCAGTAGCTTTAACAACTTCTGGATGACCCCATGGGCTATTAGGCTAATCCATACTCTTTCCTAAACTGGTAAGAAAAAGAAATGCAGCCCAGCAAGGAAGGCTTGGAAGTTTGTTTGAGGGAAAACACATTAGAGTTTGCTGCAGGTAAGGGATTACCAGTCTTTCTGGGAGGCCTTGTGGGATTTCCAGACAATTTTTCCTGTAGCAGCAAGAAATGATCCAGTTTCAGTAGGAAAAGGCTACAGGGAAGATTGATCCTGCATGTGTTTAGTCTTCAAAGGTTCAGTAATTTCAGCCACTTGGCTAGGCTTCCCTGCTCGTGTTGTTTATCTTCAGTGAATGTTTGGAGATGCATTCAAAACAAAAAAAAATCAGAACCAGATAGGGTGGGTCCAGCACAGACATGTCAAAGGCTTCTTGTCCTCCCTGAACAAGCTGTAAATTTACTCTTCCTTCAGTATTACACTAGGGAAGGACTCATTTTTGACAGGACTCTGGTTTAGGAGCTGGCCTCTGGGGACTGCAGGGCTCAGCAGATTAGCCAGGAACTCCTTGCCTCCAAGAAATGCAGATTTTTTTCCTTCCCTTCTTGTTCCCCTCCCTGTTTCTTTATGCTCTTCCCCTCTGTTAGTGGTTTCCAGAGAAGCAGCAATCAAATCAAGGATCACATGTAGTGTCCTTGATAAATGACAGAGCTGGTGAGCAGCTTCAGCAGACAGGGCTTGGAAGATGAAATTTAATCCAACACTGTCTCAAATTATTGAATAAACGAGGCAGCCTGGGAAACAAGCACTGTGGATGGGCTTAGCTCATAAAGAACATTTTTTTCCTTAGTGCCCAGGAGTCAAAACTGTTACAGCTGCTTTGAAAATCCTGGCTGGTCTCTGAAATGTTCTGGACACACCCACTGTACATGCCAGCCCCCAGAAGTGGTTGCTGACATCATATAAAATTAAAAATATAAACCATGTTCCCAGCAGCATTGAAAGACCATTAGTTAGACCTCAGCTCATTTCTTTGAGATATTAATAGCTGTATTTTTTTTTTTTTTTTTTTTTTTTTAGGCATCCAAACTAATGCTGTTTATTTTTATTGGCTTGTTCCTACCAAAATTTTTTTCTAGTGATTCTGAAGATAGCATCTTTCTTATTTTCTTTATTTTTTTCCTCCATCACAGCCTAATTAGTCAGTTAGACCCCATCAGGCAACTACACCAAGGGTCAAACACAGCGTGCTTTGGAAACTGCCCACCTAGCTGAGGTTGATTCAGAAAGTGGGGCTGGCAAGTAACACAGTAATACCATAGTATCTATCTATATATGACAGCATTTCTTCTTATGGTAACTTCTCTTATGGTAACTATTTCCTTCCTAAAATAGCCTGGATACCAACTTTCTTTAAACAGTATTTAACATAAAGGAGTTTAAGCTACAAAAGGCCTGTTTTTGACAATAGCCTGTAGGTGCCGTTCTGCATCAGTAAGAGTTTCTCAAGAAATGCTCTATGTTTCCCAGATCTGAGAGTACAGATGACAGATAAGAGGATTAACATAATTTCAAACAGTTCTTTCAAAAAGAGACTTGTTCTATATGTGGAAAATATTTTAAATTACTGCTTAGATATTTTGCTTGAGGCACATGGCAAGATTATCCACTGCTCTATTCTTTCTTCTATAGTTCAACAGGCTCTGCTAGTAAACAAGAGTGCACCCACATTTTCAACATCTTGAGATTTAAAATGGCTACTGCTGTTGCTGCTAGCACTTTCCAGATTGGATTACATCCTTTATTACCTTTTTAAAAGCCTAAGACTAACAGTATCTGATATCTGGTTTGCATAAGGGGATCCTATTCTTACTGGGCAGATATGATTTAGCACTTCAGGAAGCTGTCAGTGTGTAGCATAGGAGTAAGCACTGAGTAGTGTTTCCTCCTGAGGAGGACTTACCAGTGACTCAGCTGACACAAAGGATTGTTAAACACAGCTCTAGTATATCATAGACTTGCCTTAGATCCTTGAAAACACTTTGGGAGAGGGATTAGTCTAAATGGGAACACCAATTTAGCCTATTTCCAAAATATGTATTTGAAGATTCACTGTGTTAGTACATAAAATAATAACTATATCTAGGTTCTTAATCAGTCTGCTTGATTGTACAAAAAGGTACTGTATGTACCTTGTATGTACAAAAAGGTACACTGTACCTTTTTCTTTGCAAAGATGAAAGTATTTTTTGTGCAATTTGCAATAATTAAGTGATAGGACACTGTGATCTGTTTGCCATGATTAGCCTTCAATCAAGTAGGCTAAAAAAGATATTACAGAATTTTGAAGGATTCAACTATAAAACTGATTGGATAATTGTTATATCTACAACTGCAATTTAAATGCTCAAGATTTTTCGCTGTGGGAATTGCTGCTGGCCATTATCTGGTTCCTTTAAAAGTAATCTCCTTAATGAGGAAAATGACCAAAGAAAGCAGGTGAGGGATTGTAGACGAGGGATCCTGAGACAAGGAATGCTCCATAGCATTTAAAGAAATACCACAGCTGACCAGCAATGAATTAGCTGAAAATTAAAGGATGGCAAGAAGACTGACCATTGCAAGCTTAAATCACTATGCGTTAGAAAAATTAAAAAAAAAAAAAAAAAAAAGAAAAAAAAAGAGAGAGAAAAAAAAAAAGGAAAAAATAAACTTCATAACACATTCCACTGGTTTATACCTGATTTCCCAGGAAGAACTGATAAGAAATGAAAAATGGAAGAAAGACACGATTAGTTTACAGGAAATTCTCTACATGACCTAGAACACATGCAAACTAACACATCAGACATTCTAAATAAAGTATCTACTTGAGAGATGAGCAGGTAGCTAGCCATCCAGAGACTGAATATTGGAAAATATTCAAGGCCTTCATTTCCTTCCCATTGCTGTTTCTGTGGTCTTTTAAAATCTACAAGTACTTATTAATCTCTCTTAGCCAAATACTGCATATTTTACCTCAAATTGTTCTGGTTATTGAATCCAGGGGTAGCAGATCTTTCTCTCCTGTGTGATATTTACTTTTCTGTGATCTAGAATAATTCTGCAGGTATCTAACACTTTTGCTTATACTTCAGAAGTACGTGTGTTCCAGTAAAATGACAAAAGAGTGCAAAAATGATTGAATACACTTAGGTAAAAGACTTTTGAAGTACAAGACAATACCACAAGAAAATATGAGTCACTGTTTTTATGAAACTAATAGCAAATCAGCTACATTTTAAACACTTAAGGTATCCAGGAAGAAGGACCAGCTTTTGAGGATATATTGTATGTATGTATGCATGTGTACAGATGTGTGCAGTTAGCTCTTAAAAATTCCTATGACTGAAAACAGCTTCAGTAATGTAAGTGAAAATAAATACAAGCATCAGTAATTTTCCATATTTTGAGTCTATATGTTCTAACAAGAAAAAAAATTTAGACAATCTTAAAGAAAATGCATAATTGTCATACAAGATTCTTGTGAATTTATATAGCCTAATTCCTTGTGTAAACCATGTCATATGATGAAAGCTGAAAGAACTGAGGTCCTTGAAAGACTTACTCTGTACTTGTTATCCCCAATCTGTTCCACTTGAAACCGTTTTGCACATTTACATTTTGCTACCTGCCTTGTAACCTGCAAAAAACCACAACAGGGTAATTACTTTAAATATCACATTTCTAATGATTTCTGTACCTAGTAAACTTCAAATTAAACAGGAGTGAAAATAAAGTGAATTATTACAGAATATGACTCCAGTAGAACAGAATGCAACCTTAGAATGCCGAGAACGTACCTCATCCTCAATTTTGTCAGCATCTGTGAGAGGCTTGTATGCATCCTTGTTTGGATGAAGAGCTGCCACAAATTCGTAGTAGTCAATATATCCATCACCATCTCTATCAAAAATATCTGCAACAGCACTCATCTCAAGTCGGCTGGTAGGGAACTCTGCAGGACAAAGACAAAACCACAATTTTTTCTCCTTTTCATTCCCATTACAATGAAAGGCTTTATCATAAATATCAGAAGGTGATTGGGCATTTGATGACAGATAGTGCTTATCAAAAAAATAAAGACATTCAAACAAGTGAAGGAGTATTTCTAAAAAAACCCAATCAGAATCTCCAGTGTTACCCAGATATTGGATTAAAATGAGTACCATAGTGTGGCTTGAAGACAGATAAAAGCAAGGGCACAGATTAAACTGAAAGATATGTTGAGGGGGGATGTTAACATTTTGACTTTCAAAGTGCATAAAATACCAGAAATTAACAAGATAAAAAGTTAGTGAGGAAAGGTCAAGCAATCATTTCTGTGCTGAGTAAATCTGGAATGCAAAGCCTTCTCAATGCAGATCCATGCATGGTGTTTCATGAAGTCCTTCTTTAGATCAAGTTCACAGCAGCACAGTATTCACCCACACAGAGATTCTCAATGAAATGGTCAAAGAAAATTTCAATGTGGTGAACAGGGATTATATCAGGAGTGGTTGGTGCTCGTAATAAATTGATACCAACTGAGTTAAAAGAGTAAACTATTTAACCTCTTGGTGGTAATTAGTTTTTTTTATGAATTTTTATTAATTCAAGCAAAACAGCAATAGTCACATATAGTGATCTTTTACTGCATTTCCTAAAGCAGGGGTAAAATATACAGAGTACAGTATTTCCCTATTGAGTAACACTAAAATGAAATGCTAGAAGCAGCCCAATTCCAAATGAATCATTACTGTTCAAAGCAAAAGTCTCCATGATGTGAAGATAAAGGATTATTTTAACTATTATCTATTAGGAGTCTGTTCCTAAAAGGAAATATGATCACATATATGATGTGGAAGACTTAACATTACCACCATACCTAAGGAATACCGATCCACCAGGAAAGCTAGGAAAATTCCTTTCTAGTTTGATTGCTTGGAATTTTAAGCCTTATTATATGGTATATGAATATTGGCATGGCTCATGAAAACACTGGTTTCAAAAATTACACAGCTTCCTTCTATAATTGAAACTATTCCATGTAAGTTCTTTAATTAAAATCATATGATCCTATGAACTGGTTTGAAAACCATCTATAGGTTACATAAGGTACTTTTTACTATTATGAGTAATCAATCAAAAAGTAATTTTGAAGTAACTAGTGTACTATAGGAATGACAATCTGAGTTCAGTAAACCCGCAAACTACTAATTACACAATAATATAAATGTGACATTTGTAACCTGATTCACAATGCAAAATAATTAGAAAGAGTTTCTAGAATCTAGAAATATTTTCAAGTAAAATAGGTATAAGGTAATAATAATAAATTCAAAAAGGAAATCTGTGACCTTCTAACACAATAAATGCATAGGTCACACTATCTAGACAATAAGACTTCATGAATGTTTGTTCCAAGTTCAACATTACGTTAATTTTAAAACTTACTTGAAGAAAGAATTCCATCAATAAATTCCTGTCTTGTAATCTTTCCATCCTGATCTTTATCAATCCTCCTAAAGAAATCCATCACGCGAGACTTCTTGTGGTTCATCCATCGCATGTATTTTTTCCTCCAAATATCAAAGTCAAAGTTGGCAAATTCTCTCAGCTTAATAAAAAACAGAAAGAACTTCTTTCAGCTGAACTGCATCAATCTAGAATATCAATCCAATAGATAACATCTGCATTTTGTTGAAGAATTGATTCTTTCAGGACCTAAGTGAGCATTTTAAATATCTCAACTCTCCTCATTTAAAATTACAATGATAGCTTCTAAAGCACATTAAAGCACGAGTATCACAGTGTTTTCAGCTACCTGTGTCATACAATATAATACAACAAATATGGAAGTTGTTCACAGTATTGGAAATTAATCCAGGATAAAGAAAATGATACAAAATGTATATATATTCTGTGCAGTGCTTTTCTGACCTCTTCAAGTCTGTCCAAAGCATCATTGAGTTTTCTCCTTCTTTCCAAGGCCAGAAGCCAAACTTGCTGCCATTTGCTGACTAAAAGGTTTACCCGTGGATTCTTGGTTTCAATTTGTGCCTGGGCTGCTGATGGATAAATGCCTGGTGTTGGGGAACGCTTTCCTGTTAAAACATGATAAAATGCACAGGGCTCACCCAGCTCAAACTAAACAAACATTCACATGAAATGCACTTGACCTTCCTAAAATTATTCCTTCCTGTCCCAAATAAGGAGGTCATACCCCAAGATGATTCCATATAGTGGGATTTTTTTCTTTTTACCATTGCTGAGGAACAACCCAGTGGTGGTTACAGACTCTTTCATCTATCCAGAAACAGCCAGTGAGGGCTCCACTAGCCAGAAGCAGCTGGTGAGGGCTCCACTAGCCAAGTTGCACAGTTTAAATTAAATCTTCGTAAATCTCTCAGAGTTGCAAAGTAAACAACCTCATTGTAGAAGCAGGTTCCATGTATGGGTAAGTATAAAATACAATGGGTAAGTATATCTAAAAATACAAAAAGCAATTTCCTCACTTGATGATTCACTTTCCATTCAGCTTCACTGAATACACTTCTAACTGGATTAATGTAATTTTATAAGACAGTAAGAGCACAATTTTGTCTCTATATCTTTCTCTGAAGTTGTCTGCACTTTCAGAAAATGGAAGATTTGCAAAGACTCAGCATGTACTTGCTCTTGGAAGTTTAAGAGCACAGGAAAGGCTGCACACTTTAAAAATAGCTATTCATGAAGATGAGGACAAAATGTAAAAAATGTCTGCTCTGAGAAATTTCCTCACAATTTATAAAAAAATGAGAGATAATTAGGAAAGACAGCCAAGAAAATTTTACCCTCTTTCACCAGAAGTTAATCAAACCTGTTAGATTATTAACAATCTGTAAACTTTATAGATAGAGAAATGGTATGTGTGACACACCCCAAAATACTCTGTTACTTACTTCCTGCTCTCCCCTTATCAAGGACAGGAATATGAGATTGTACTGGAGAGGGTTCAAGTGCTTTCCTTTTATAGGTCTTTGTAACTTTATCCACATCAGGCTGTTTTCTGGTCATTTCTTCCATGAATGTCTGCAATCAGATAGAGGGGATCTTAGCTAACAATATACAAAAGTAACCAGAGGAATGAAAAACATACACAATAGCAAAACACCAAAGTCAAAAAGAAATGCACAGAAAGATACTTATAATGCCAGCCTCACAATATAGACACAGATAAATGTTTTGTAGATAAGAAAAATCAGCAGCATAAGCTTTTAAGATCACTATGGCCTGGCTGTTAAAAGAAGACTAAATCTAAAAACCAATCTGTAAAACTCCTTTATTAATTGTATGTGGTGAGGTGATAAAAAACAGAATTTTGCCTCCAAGACCCTGGTGTTCAGGCTGCAGTTCACAGAAGTGAGGCAGCTCTGGTGTGTAAACTGGGCTAAGCCTATGAGCATTCACTACACCAGCAGCTCCCACTGGCACTTCATAAACCTAGTTTTGATATTTAATCAGTAAAGCCACACTGCAGCACTAGATCTAAGGTGTCAGCACTATCATACATTTCATGTGGGTTTTCTTCTATTCCTAGTATTATCCTTGCTTGTATTTCATTATTATAAGAAAAACTAGTAAAGGAGTTTTGCACTTGATTGTGCAGCCTGGCTGAGATGTGAGCCCCATGTGAGTGACACATGCCACTTCATAATCCTTACCTGATGCTCGGCTATAAGCGCTTTAACTTCCTCAATCTCCTGGGGGATAACCTCTTTATCTTTTTCAGTTAGTGTAGTCTCTGCCCACTGCAACCAGGACAGCAAGGCTTCCAGCAGCTCCTGGTTAGCAATAAGTCCAGCCAGAGCTCCTGCCAGTCTCTGTTGATGCTGTTTAGCCCATGCTAAGACCTTGACAAAAGAACAAATACATGAGTATGTGCACATTTGAAACTCTTCACAATGTACTTAAAATTGTTCTGCTAACTGTAAACCCAGAGCTACTTCTTAGGCCTACTGATGTCTGAATATCAAAGCTGTTACATGTAGAGGCTGATCACTAACAGTAGCTAGGTAACTAGAATGCCTAGTCCGACACATTTCTTCCACAGATATTCACTCTTATTCCACAGATATTCTTCACAGATATTCATATATTCAGATATATGTGTGTGTTAGTGAATCACACAGGATTTGGTGTCAGTTTTCTTCCTGGGCACTCCCGAAGCCATATTTTGCTATCACCAGTATTTTGCTTTCCTTTAAGCTTAATATAAAACAGAAAATATCACCTTAACAGCTGAGGGTACAACCTACCTGTAGCTACTTACATAATTTAGGTATCTTCTAGATTAAGAATATGTTGGACTGAAATCCTCTCTAATGTCATCAGAAAATCCTTCACATTTGCTCTGTTATTTTCTTTTCTTTGTAACTTTTCAATTTCCCCCTAGAAACTATTGGTTTTCCTCATTGGAAGTGTCAGACAGTATTTCCTTTAATACATACAAACAAAGAAGCTCGACCATCTGCTTTAGCTCTTAAAGCCTTGTACATTTTGAAAGAAAGCCTAAGGAAGCACCATATTCACATCCATCACCACGGGTATTTTAAATGTTTAGTTCTCAACAGCTGGATCATTTCCTCACAGTGTAACTACCATGTTAGTTGTCAGCTGTGTTCTAATTGAAGATGGACTGCTGCAACGAAAATGGTTCAACATATACTGACCTCTTCAAACCTGGCTCTGATGATTGTTATCCAGTGCTTAATGGTGGTGATGGAGTCTGGGTGGCAAATAGCCAGAATAGCTTCTCCCATATCTGTTGCTTTATTCAGTTCTGCCTTTTTCTCTTCCAGTTTCTTCATAAATTCCTAAAACAGAGGTTATATGATATAATAATATTATATATAAAATATAATTTTAATTAGATGCTGACAATTCGCAAGAGAACTCTGAGTGCATAATCTGGAAGGTCATGAGCATCTTGACTGCTCAAGCAGATTCAACTTGCAAGAGGCAAATTTCCCTTGTATGAGAAAAGCTTAAACTGTTTAAAAAGCCTATTCCACATAAAATACTAAACAAAGCTAGATCTAACACTTTATCCCAGCTTGCCGCTCCTTAAAAGCCCACCATGCTCTAAATCCCTGTAAGATGCATGCCATTATTTAAAAAAAAACAAAGGAAAGTCACAGCATTTAGAAGTGCTGCAAACCAGCTATATGATGGTAAGAATCACTATGGGAAATAATTAAATGACTTGGCCTGTCAGTTGTAGTAATTCTTCATAATAAACTATCAAGCTCCTACCAGAGGCTGGAAATGTCCAACTATAATTGCATGCTCAGACAAGATGACAGAGTTCAGGAGCACTAACACAAATGTGACAACTCAGCAGCTGAGGGGGAGAGGCACAGCATGTGGGAAAAATCTCCTAAAAGCAAAAGGATGTTTACAGCTTTAGGCATTCAAACTCATAGTTACTGGTATTCCTATGATAGCAGGACCAGAAATGGATGTGGGGGAGAAACAACAGTAAGAAAAAGCAACTGAAAAGAGAACTTTCCCCATCCTTTCTATAGCTGCATTTCTTTCTTTAATTTTTTTTTCCTTTTCCCCTTTCCCTTTTATTATTGGTTAATCATTACTACTACAATGGTTGTACTTTTCTGCCTAAATGTTATGCAGCTCTGTGTGTCTCTGTGAGGATCCTTAACCGGAACTGTTAATATCTCTCAGTGCTTACTGGAATTTTTTTTTATACTTTAACATCTTTAATTAGGCTACAAAATGGAACCCTGTCTCTGAAATCTAAACTCTTCCTCTCTCTGGCCATAAATCCATTTATTTTGGATTAAAGATGAAATTAAAGATGAGCCAAGTCAGATCCTAAACAATTCAAAATCACCAAAACATTGTAAAAATAGGTTCTTCAACAACTCATAATGACATTATCCTGTGCCTTTACAAAGTAAGTATGAAGTTATTATGAAATAAAATGTAAAAGACATAATCCCTTCTATGTTGTTCTAGAAGCCTGGAGTATGAGGGCTCTATATTTAAATGTATTTGTCGCTAATTGATTTTGATTTAAGCTTTAATTATTGCCAGAGTTTATGACCCAAGTCATAATAGCAAACCTTCTCTCACAAAAAAGCATGCATCCTTACAATATTTCAGTTCAATGTGCTTTTGGAAAAGTTGAATTGGATTATAATGAGAAATTACCAAAACAAAACAGAGACAGGTGGAAAATGGGCAAAAAACCCCCATTGTGTTCCCCTGCTGAGCAGTACTAGAGTATTTCAAGAATTAAATCTATGACGCACAACTCACAGAGTGTTAAACTCTCCCTAATTATATTGAACTCTGGGGCAAACCAGTGACACAGACTCATTTACAAAAGAGGAAATGGGATGCTCTCACTGAGCAATGCAGTGCATTAACTCACTACAGCTCTCAGTCCCTAGAGAGGCAGACAAGTGACAGATACCTCTCTGACTCAGGCAGCAGAATTCACTAAATCATGTGCAGTATTCAAGAGAAAAATCAGAAATGGGCATAAAGATGGACCATTTGGATAAAATATTGTCCTGAAGAAAACATTTCTACATGTAGTTGAATGCAAATGCAATAAAACTGTTTTTAAAAATTCAGTGACAAAAGGATGATACATTTCATATTTATGTAATAATTTCAGTCATACATTTTCAGTCTAGTATGCAGCATTATAATGTATACATGGTATTTAAAAGTAATATATATTACTTCTTCCCTTATTTTCTTTCTGTCTTCCTGAAAGCTAATGTTATAAGCTTAAAAGGTGAAATGACCCATGTGAGAAAGATTATGTGAGTAGTAAAACTGTAGTGCCATAATCTTACTTAATCTTGACAATTCCTCTATTTCTACAGTTTGCCCTTTAAGAGGAAAATGTGGTTGGGAGAACACCTTCTAAAGCCTACTGAAAAAATTTAAGTACAGCACGGCCACATCTAACACTGAGATTGGTTGTGTTGAGCTAGCTATTATCCTTCCCAGCTGGACAGGGTTTCTCAGAGACAAACTGCTTTGAGATTCCAAGTTATGCTTCAGCTTTGGCAGCACAAATCTTGAACTTAGTACAGAAATATTTTGCTAATCCATCCACAGTGTGGAGGAAGACATTTAAAATTCTATTTTCTAATTATTTCAGTGGACCTAAGATTTCACCCAGTTCTCTTCTCTGCAGTCAGAAGACTAAAAAAATCAAATAAAAGGGAACTGGTGAAGCACATGTGGAAGAAAGGCAACTAAAAGACATTTAATTGAGCAAAGACATTAGATTGCTGTTGCCCATGTTAGTCAATACACTCTGAGGTTGCTGTATCAGCACACACTGATGTATACACATTTGATGCATACATACTTGCCAGCTTAAGACTAGCACTCAGTTTCCAGGGCCTTAAATTAAAACTGAAAACTTTTTCAAAACACTGCATTTTAAGGACATTGAAAATCCCTCAGTTCAGAACCATTTAATAGTCCTATCTTGCATGCACTCCTCTGCATAATAATATTAGCAAACTCAATTTAAATAGGATGCTTTTCCAATCTCCATTTAATAAATTTTGCTTTAAGTTTCTTCAGAGCAATGATGAATATATCCAGGACTTATAATTTGTTCTACAACACTGTGGGTACTACACCCCTGGTATTATTTTGTGTAGGCTGAGCTGTGTATGTTTGTAGCCTCCTGTCTGGAGAGTGAAAATTTGACCTTTATGATCCTTACTTGCCAATTTCCCATTTCATTACTGCACAGTAATTTACTACCTGCAGTAGCTATGACACTGCAATATGACAGTAGCCAATGCATGTGAAGTATGACAGCACGCTGTTTCACCATGACAAAAGGTTCATGGATGATAACCTCATTCTGCTGACATTTACAAATGACCTTGCAAGAAAAGTTTATGCCATTTATGTCAATGGTGCTATGGACACAGATACAGTTATGCTACTGTAGCAGTCTGTGTGGTAATTACTGGCATGGTATATTCCACAGAGGGGTTGCATCTGTCTCTAAATGTTTACAGCAACTAAAGGCATATTTTTTCTTAAATAAGTCATGACTCAAACAACAGCCCAACAACAGTCTGGACATCAAACTCTTAACTACATTAAATTTTTAGCTTCTCTACAAAAAGAATTGCCCCAACACTGGATGCTGGGTAGGGCTAGACTCTCTACCTATCAGAGCAATTAGAATGAAGAGGATCCTCTTCATTTTCTTGCTTACCCTGTGCTGCTCTATCAGTGAACGCAAGGCCTCTTCATCATCTGGAAGGATGCCGTGGAAACGAAGAGTCTGCTCTGCCTCTGCCAGCCATTCCAAAAGGACATGGACAACTGAGTGGAATTCTTCTGCCTGTTAAGATACAAGAAGTCATGGTCACTCATGAGGCGACCTGACAGACACACTGCAGCTTACACAGGGAGACTGAGCCCACATTTGGAATCATTAATCATCCAGCAGTACCGGCACATTATCTTTCCATTAAAAAGTCAATGATACACAGCACTACATTTTCATAACTGTAAAAACAGCTCATGCTTCCCAAAAAATTATAGGAAGCCTAAAAGCTGTTCATGCTTTTAGCCATCTGATTTATAGTGTATTTGCAGCTCAGTTGAGAATGTCATGCCTTTTTACACTGACAAATTACACAGGAGGTGCTTTCAGGGACCAGCTGGAGAGATGAGAACTATTGTCTGCACAGCCCAAAGCACCAGTTAAGCAAAATGAATCAACAGTCTGTTGGAGAGTGACTCTTTTGTGTTTAGAGAAAACAAGAAAGATCCACCTTTGGGTACAGCCATATTCAGACACAATTAGTGTTTGAGGTAAGTTCAGGACTGTGTCTGCTGAGCAAAGCAGAGCAGGAATATTGTACATAGCGGATACATTGCTACTGCAGGAGCCCCATCCTAACATCAGCCCAAGCTACTGTAGCTTCAGAGAGCTGTACATCCATATTATCTCAGGTTTGGAAATATTTATTTGGATTGGTACCAGATAATGCTGACATACATAGACTGTTCAGGTCATGACTGAACTCAGCACAACTCTATTGTTCCTCACCATGCATTGTAATTGTGCCAATAGAAAGAATTTTTCAACACACAAATTTACTTCTTTACAATAAGGCACAAAAAGCATGATTATGATTGCAACCTCCTGCTTCTTGTGAATGGGGCATAGTTCCTTATCATCCTTCATATTTGACTGTAACTTCAGTGATTTCCTTAGATGGTAAGGTCTTCGAAACGTTTGTTTTGCGTTTGTGGCAGAGACTAATAATAACAGGAATAATAAATGCTAAGAGGCACTATTTATGTGCTGTGGTAAAAGGATAGAGAAGGTAAGCAATGCATTAGCAAGTAAATGAGTCTTTTCAAATGAATGCTGTCAAGTGAAAATGAAATTAAATTTTTGGCAACTAAACTGCAAGATATTTTTTCACTGCTTCTCATACAGTACATGTAGCAACACTATTATTCCTCTACCTGCCGAAGGGCCTGTTCCAGTCGAGTTTGCTTGGATACTGACAGGGCACAAACTGTCTCCCAGCGAGTGCTTAGCTCCTGCATCTGGACTTTGACCCAGGAAGAGTCATCACGACTGCCTTCTATCAGCTCCCTTGCAGAGCGCTTCAGAGCCTGGACACTGCTTGTTCTTTTTCCCAGCTCCTTCTGGAAAACCTAGACACCATCAAATAGATTTGAAATGTTTAGCTCATCAAGACATGCTTATGTAAAAAAAAAAAACAAGAAAAAACTACTGGTTATGAAAAGAAATGAAAATGCGGATTTATTTCTGTCAAGATTAACTCCATTTAAGTCATGCAAAACACCTAAGCTCTATTAGATTCTGTAGAAAGATATTAATACTCTCTTCTAACATAATAAAACTGGAATATGGTAGGAAAATGTCAGGCAGATCCCAAGAATCCATTCTGGTGCAATGCATGAGAAATCCAGTCTCCTTACCACTGCTGGCTTTCCATTCTTATCAAAGCAATTGATCTGACAAAGATTAACACATAAGATTGCTGTGGCAGGAAAAGATCAGATAAAAAGCTAACAATCAAGGAGAGGGTTTAAAATCATCCAAACAGCAATAAATGCTCATTTGGGGGTCTAACTGTCAGGTTCTGGATCTTGCTGCTTGTTCACATATTTGTGTGGGAGTATGTTCACATTAGTAGATTGAACAAGCTCCAGTTACTTAAAAGAAGCTCTTAAAAGAAGATAATTACAGTGTGCTGTGCCACTGACTGCGACTTACTTGTGATGGACAGTGGCATTTCAGAAGAAACTGAAGCATAGTGCAGGCTAATTTTTACAGACAGCCCATGTTTCCAAACACTTTTTTTTCTTTTGAGGCCCAAAATCTCCTCCTTAGTGGAGATGAGATATTGAAAGTCACAGGTGGATGAACAGAAGGACCTTCACCTCCTAATCTTCATAGGCTGCAGAGCTCTGCCTATGTGTCACCTTTGTAATACAAGTATTTTCAGCAGCCATTTCTTCTGACATACTGAACTGCAAAACTGGGACTCAGAGGCAGAGTCCAGTATCTCCTACTTGTAACCACATCCAAAACCACTTCAGTAACAAAATACAGCAGGTTTCCAACACAAGCTCCCTGGGCCACGGTCTAGTTGAAATCTATGCATAACTTTAGCACTGTGATTGCTTTCCTCAATAAATATACAGCAGCCCCACGGGTCTGAAAGGCTGCTGTAGTCATGATAAGTGCACTGGACATTTAGTTAGCAGATGGACTAAAAAAGAGCTGTCTGCCCCAGAGTTTTCCAGTACAATAATTTCTGCCATTTCTTACCCCTGGACACACACCTGCAAATACATATTTGTGATTTATGATATGATATTAATAAATACACAAGGTAGCACAATAAAATACAATATCTCAGGGCTAACTGGTATTAATGAGTCACTAAGAGTTGTCCTCTTTCATGTAAGTTTTATAGCATTTTCTATATTGACTACATTTGTGTTACAAACCTATTTCATATTTCTAAAAATTACAGAATAGTGAAAGATAAAGATATTATTAAAATGTTACACTTATGAGTAGTCCAGTAATTAAAAGCCAGTGTTTTTGGAACTACCTTGTGGTTGTCAATCAGGTTCATTACTAAATCAATGTCTCCATGTACTGGCTGGTCTTCTGCTAGCTGAGGCTCAATTTTGTATAACCAGTCAATGAGAGCTTGCAGTGCATCAGTAAACTGTCCCGAAAACAGCAGGGCTTCCTCCAGTTTATTTTGTCTGAGAGGGGGAAAAAAAGCCAAACAACCACACATACACATAAAATTATCACGTATACACTTCAGAAAAATATTTTCAGCATAAAATAATAGAATCATTGAAGTGTTAAGCTTGGAAAAGACTGGTAAGATCATTGAGTCCAACCACCACCCCACCACCACTAAGTTCACCACTACATCATGTCCCCAGGTGCTACATCCACATGCCTCTTGAACACTTCCAGGGATGGTGACACAACTGCTTCCTTGGGCAGTCTGTTTCAATGCTTCACAACCCTTTCAGAGAAGAAATTTTTCCTAAAATCCAACCAAAACCTCACTTGGTGCAATTTAAGGCAGTCTCCTCTCATGCTGTCATTTGTTGCCTGGGAGAAAAGACCAATCTCAGCTCCTTTCAGGCACTTGTAGAGAACAATGATGTTTCCCCTGAGCCTCCTTTTCTCCAGGCCAAACACCCCCAGCTCCCTCAGCTGCTCCCCACAGGACTGGTGCTCCAGACCCTTCCCCAGCTCCACTGCCCCTCCCTGGACTCTCTGCAGCCCCTCAGTGTCTCTC
>JAOTQP010001546.1:87345248-87368485 GCA_026413545.1 Cichladusa arquata | reverse complement strand
CTGCCCTGCTCCTGCTGGCCACACCATGGCTGATCCAGGCCAGGGTGCCACTGGCCTTCCTGGCCACCTGGGCACACCCTGGCTCATGTTCAGCTGGCTGTTCACCAGTACCTCCAGAGAACTTCAAATCAAGTTTCCCTTTTTAAAGGGCTCTTCCTTCCACTTCCTCCCCTGCTCTTCCAACATACCATTAGGAAAGTATGCATTTGCAGTATTTTACTGCTTTGGCATTCTTAATTATCAAACAAGCTAGCCACTCTGGTTCTACTTTTCCACAACAAATTCCAAAAACAGAAGCATTTTTCTTATTTGATGAGTAATTAGTTGAGTTTCATTTACCTTTCCACTGACTTTCCACAAATTGTATCCCATTTATCTCTTAGTTCACTCAGCATGTCGTCGAGTTTCAAATTGTCATCAGCCAAGGTGGTTTTCTCTTTCAAGGAACGTCCAGTCCTATTTGTGGTATCATACACAGAATGTTTGGCACCAAGAGATTTCTGGAATTCCTATATACATGGGGAATAAAGGAAAACATCCATATTTCATTAATGCTTACAGGCCATTGTTAATTAGTTTTGGACATACTATTTGCAACATAAATTGCAAATGTTGCCACAAGAATAATTTAAATTTACTGCAAAATTTCTATGCTAGTGCCACAGTGCACCTGGGGCTTGACACTAGCAGACCCCTGCCTTTTGCCCCTTCTCTGGAAATGTAGCTCTATGCTTACTGGGACAACTTTGGGAAAATCCCTCCTTCAGTGAGGGCAATGATTCCTGTCCTACCATAATATTCCCAAATTTCAGCCTAGTAGTCAGAAGGATGTGAAAGAACTGCTACTTAGGGAGCCATTAACTGAGCCTTGCACTACATTCTTACACACTAAGATTTCAAGCCAGCTGTAGAGCTGCCCAAGAGCTACAAAGGTTATCCTGGTTTAGCTCAACATGGAGAAGCTGGGAAACTGCGCAGAAGCACCAGTCAGCTAACATCTCAATAACTCAATCTGTGCTAGAAGTAAAAATCACAAGTAGGTTTCTGTGCCCCATATCTTTGGACAATAGCAGTGACAGTCTGTCTGCCAGCTCCTTATGCACAGATCCTCTGGAAGATTTTCACAGACACAGAAGAGCAAAAGAAACACAGTTCATCTGCCACCATACAGGAATTAAATGACTGACAGAGTAAATAATTAAATAAAGGAACACTGCCGAAAGACAGCACCAGTCTATTGCAGCTTTTAAATTGCAGCAATGCTTGAAATGTTTTATTTCGCACCTACATGAATTGCTAGCAGGGAATAAGTTGAAAAAAAAATCACAAGTTTGTTTTAGAAAACCCTTATATACAGCATCAAATATTTTCTTTACTTGTCTTCTTCTTTTTTTTTTTTTGTTACCAAAAAAGCAACATTTGTTTTGAAATTTAGTGTTTCCTTACTATTTTTTCATTTTCCTCATATGAAACAAGAAAACAAACTTTAAGAAAAAACATAAGTCAAGCTAGAACTACAGTAAAAATAAATACACTTTTCAAAATAACCAGTTTTTTAATAACAGTTCCTTCATTACAAACAATATGCCTATGCTTCTTCTACTTGATGAATTTTGTTAACTACCTAACACTACGCAAACAATGTTACTAGGTTGGCACAAGGAAACACAATTAAATTGCTGCCACAGAAAGATCATACAGGAAAAACATATTTAAAGATGGCAAATGGTTGCAGTTAGTTCATTCCCTGAGACTAAAGCGTATCTACTTTCACTTGACTTCAGGTATAAGAGATTTTGAGAGTAGATTTTGATTTAAGCTGCCAGGATCAGATAAGTAAGTTAATTACTGGGATTTTGTTCAGCTAGATACCTTCCTTCTAAGGAAGATGGGCACATACACATAAAACTAGCCAGTTTCATATAAATGTACTGTGAGAACACTCAGCATTAGCACAGGAATGGATTGGGTGACCTAGTGCGGGTTTTTCCATTTCTGACTACTAAAAATGATAAAAAAATTCCAATAAACAGACCATGAATAACCCCCAAAAGTCCCTGGCAACATGCTAGATATGAGTGAGAGAGAAAACATATTATCTTGGCTTTTCTTTTTGAGGGACTTTTTTTTTGGCAGTAACAACTGGCAAAGAGCGAGTCCAAATTATTGCTTACAGCACACATTCAGTTGGGATAGCAAAATCCTTTACTAAATGGAGCAAGGAAACCTTCAAGGCTGGACAGAAAAGACAAAGACACAGGGTAGATGTGGGAGTGGAAGGAAAAGACTCAAAATACAAGGAAGGACATTGCAGTGTTGGGAGGTTTGACAACTCATTAAAAAACAATTGAATTGATTTCTTGAGAGGGTGGTGTTTGAAGTTTAAAGTCACAAAGTTCACCAAACTCCCTCCCTCACACACATTCATCTTTTTCCTCCAGATCACCAGTTTCAATCCTTATGTGCCTGTACCAGGTTGATCCCATTCCTTAATGAGATTCAAGCAACTCAAGCAGTAATGCTCTGCAGGCTTTTTACATGAAAGAAGCTAAAGAAAAGGTATCAGTGACAGAAGTGATGAGCCTGCCAGTCCATTTGAATAAGCTTGGTTTCATAAAATGTACTGCTGTAGGTATAAAGCACATATCAAGTTTATCAGGTTTAACATTTCTGAAGATAGGATGAGAATACAGGTAGAGAGTCCTGAAAACCTCAAAGCAAAGTCACAGCATTGAGCACACTGGTGAGGAATTTGAATATGTAAAGAAAATAGAGTGAAAGGATTAGAAGATTAATAAGACTCAGACTACCATAACACCAAGATCTACCCCCACCAGTTCAGATCACTGCCTTCAAATTCTGGCAAGAGCAGCAATCCCAAAACAAATGAAATTGCAGAGCTGGCATAGCAGAATTTTAACGTAGGTTTTATCTAAACGTTTTAACAGCAGACACAGGTAAAACTGTTTTTGTTTGACCAAGTGCCAGCTCTCACTATATTAAAGGAGAATGTTTTCCTGGCTGATAAACACGTCATGCAACCTGAGAGATGATAAAAAAATAAAGCAGACTGATGAAATCATTAATATACATGACAGAATTTGTCGGAGGTAAAAGCAATCGCCAGAAGCTACAGTGAAAATAAAGAATTAGATATGCAAACCCCTTGGGATATTGTGAAAAATGAATAAAATAGAAGTAAATGGAGAACAATAAAACTGACATAAAAAGTAAATATATGCCAAAACGTAGAAAACTGAATGATCTTTCAATACACTAGTGTTTGATGAAACTGCCCCAAGAGAAATCTTAAGACACAATCATATCCCTGAAGAGTCTACCACTCATCCACTTGATCCTCAATAATATATTACTTTAGACATTTTACAGAAGTCAAAATGAAGTAAAGACAACTTCTGTCTCTGCTTTTGCTCTGTGTCTGATGGAATTACAGAGCTTTACATTGTCATTACAAGTTTGAAAAGCCAAGCGAATGAAAGAGATTTTTACAGATTGACAGCTGAATTTCTGAAAAGATGGTTTTCCAATTTTGAATCCAATAAAGAAAAATATGGTATTTTCTCTAATACTGTCACAGTGTTTTCTAGGGCATTTCATTAATATTTCCGCTTGGCATAAAAAGCAACTGCTAATCAAAATACTCGATTAAGATTATTTTTCACTTTTGAAGTTGTCCTGCCAGTATTAAAAGAAAAATCTCAACCCAAGTAAGTGGACAGTAAATCTGTGGTTTAAGAACTTAAAGAAAGCCTCTTCAGAGATCCCTGTTCTGAAATAGTATTAATCTGTTTTTTAAAGTTTCCATGGTGCTGTATTATCCTTCCTCTTTATTTTTAACCATTCCCCCACATATCAGGTACTGTGAAAAGTTCTTTTCATTCACACCCTGTTAAAACACCATCATTTCACTTCATGTGAATAAACACCCCATTGCAGTGAGGCCACCAATCTACTTTGCTGATTGAACAGTAAGTACAAGGCTAAAAGACTTACTTACATTTCACTTTTTGTGGCATTTTCTGTGTCATGACTCACCTTATGCTGTGCAAGCTGCATCTTTATTTTGTCAGGGTCATTTGCAATTTCAAGATCTGAGTCCAGAGATTTCTCTGACTCTTCCAGCCATTCCATAAGTTTATGCCAGGCTTCATGGAACTAAAGAAAAGTCAGATTTGCATGGACTTTAAAATTCAATGGTTCATTAAACAGTCCAAAAGCATTAAACCCCAACCAAGATCAGCAAACTTTGACAAAATTTGATGTGTTTTTTCCTCCCTGGTCTCTTAAACAGAACTGGTCCCTTCCCCAAGTGAATTAACAACCTTTAATAATGTGCACACATCATGTGTATCTGTCAGAGACATATTGGTAACATCTGTCGATGTGTGTTGGTCATTTAGATTCCTACAGTTTTAGTAATGGATAGTAAATACAGAAAGAACAGGGCTTAGCTATTGCTTATCCAGGACCATGGCAGTAAATCACCGGGGAAAACTTCTGTCTGGATGACTGTCCCAGGTGTTCCCTGTAACACTCATAAAAGCTCTCATTGTATCAAATGCTATCTTGATGAGCAAGAAACAGATTTTTGATCTTCCTTCCTGTTTCAAAGAAAAGAGCACTTCGGGGAAGCAAGCAGGGAAAAAGTAAAGATTAAACCAGCTTCCACAAAGTGCCATCCATTTGGGTTTTGATTTTTCTAACTTGGTCATTTCTCTCTCTCTTGAAAGTTCTTCTTGCTTGGGCTGTCTACACATGGAAGCACAGAAACCTTTCAAGGCATCTAAGACCCTGTTTTTCAGGGCTGTTGATTAGGCCTTGATACCAAGAGCCTTCAGTACTCCTTCCACACTCCACACACACAGTTGTCACTTAATAAAACTGTATTCAGCTTGTAAATGTGTATTGAGATGAAACCCATCTCATTGCAGGACTGCAATGTGTGTGTGAATGCACAAGAGAAACTTCTGGAAAGTAAGAAATACTGCAAACAGCCCTCCTCCCCCCAAAAAACAACCTCTCCACATTTATAAGGAAATAAATGGAGGTCTCTTACCACACAGAAGATATTGGTCTAGTAACTAACATAAGAGATTGAGTGATAAGTGATGATTGTAATTAGGACACAACATAGACCCAAGAAGAAAATACTAAGGAATATTTCCACAGATTAGTGAAAAGGGCTCATCGCATTCTTTAGAATATACAGGGTTCATTATGAAACTTCTTTTAGAAGATAGATGGCACTAATACACATCTGGACTCTATACTTTAACTTTCTTTTTTCAGACTATCCTGTACGGCAGACAGAAGTCACTGCTTGGGTTGAAAATGATGCTTTCACCTCCCAAGTGAAGTGCTCTGGGATTGAATCACAGAAATTGCTCCACTAACTCAACACTGTCTGTTACACTAAACCCAGGCTTGCTTTGTAAGTGCTTTAAAGCACCATGTTCTTCAAGAATCTGGATGCAATTACAAATAAGTTCAAAGAGCTGTATAACAGCTGTTGTCCCATTACCTGTTTGGCTCTTTTCCTTGCATCATCCAAAGCTCTTCCCCTTTCAACTAAGCGTTGGACTACTTTTTCCCATCGACTCTGCACACTAATCAGCAGATTCTTAATAAGGACAACGTCCTGTTTCTGGCTGAAATATTTCAAATGGGTTCCAGTTTTGTCCAGCTCTATGATCTGATCTCGATGAGAGTTCACTTCTGTGGCAAAAACCTTGGGAAAAAAAGAGTGAAAATTACTGAATACTGTGTTGGGTAAACACTGAAAAAACCCAGTCTGATAAAGAATGATGTAGTAAGAAAGACTATAAAATATAATTTTAAAACAAATGAAATGTTTCTCTGAGTGCCAGCATTATAGGGTTCATTTGGCCATTGTTACTGTATCTCCACAGAGTGGGAGAAAAACATTACACATCTGTTTCTTTACATACCTTGTGTTCATCAATTTGAAATAAGACAGTGTCCAAGATAAGACTTGGCCGAGAAGCTGCAGTTAGAGTCTGCTCAGCCTGAGTAAGCCAGTTGATGAAATCTTGAAGTGAGTTGTGGAACTCCATTGCTAAATTGAGGGCTTCTTCCAGTTTGGTCTGTAGAGACAGGTCATACTTTATTAGAGGCTGATATTGTGCAGAGGCTTAAGCCAAGGAAACCATTTTAGTTCAGCACTTTGGAGTAACCATTTTAGCTTAGCATTTTAAAACACTTTTCCAACTCAAAGTTTCTGAGTTTTAAAATAACATATTAGAGCATATTCAAGGAGATGGATACAGGAGTTACAGCAAAATTATGTATAACAGATGAAAATACCGCACCTAGTATCAAGATAATTTTTTCCACATTAGAACATACTTCCTACTACTTAATCCAAATGTGACACTTAGATTTATCAAGTTCAATGCAAAACCAGTAGAATTTCAGAAATCTGAAAGGTAGTAGTGCAGTTGGAAGAGCCTCAAGCAGGTCAGCAAATTTATTCTCTTGCACTTAATGAAGAATAAAGTTTTCATAGAGCACTTCTTTTTAATAAAGCCCAATTTTCATTTTGGTTGCCTGAACAGAAACTAATTTGGGATACAGAATTTTGTTGATCATGAGACAGCAGTCAGAGATTTTCAAACATTTACACTGCTTACCTCACTGAGCACTTGAACTTTACAGCTTCCTGCAAGAAGGTGCTCATATTCAGTATTAATTAGTTATTAATTTTTACTTTATTATTACCTTAAGAGACACCAGCACTATAACTTTAAAATTCAGCTGAATTTTGAGTTAAATATTTGTGCCTTATACTTATCAGGACTGTACAGAGAGTTTCTCTGTTTGCAGTCATGGGCATTCTTTTGGTTTGATTGAGTTAGAACAAGTGGACTGTATTTCGTGAAGGAATGAAAGCCATATGAAATTAATAACAAGAAAATGTGTGTTGCATATCAGTGAAATCATGCTATTGATCTGTTAGAACAGAAGGTAGTCACTTGAAGAAAATAGCAAAAGACCAAGTGTTTGGGAATTTCAATAAAAAAATGGCTAAAACCTAGGAAATTTTAACACGGCACTGGGGAGGAGATAAACTTGAAGGATCATTCAGTCTCTCATGTCTATGATTACTGATATAAAACCCAGAAAACCCCTAGTCCTACCAAATGAGCATTAACAGTATCAGTTAATATATTTCTACGGAAAAGACTTGTGCCATTCTCACCATGCTCCTCCCCAATTACAGATAATTAACTTCTTGAATCCTATTTCCCTCAGTACTTTCTAAACATTTTACTGAATTACGCCAGTCTCTACAACTGATTTTAAATGCCAAAGATCAGGCAAGTGTGCATCCATAAAAGCATTCACTGATCATTAACACACTTAAATGCATTATTTACACTTCTATTTTTTATGTAACAAACACATACTTTTCTTTCACTGAGTTTTGTTTGCACAGATTCCCATTTTTCTTTTAAATTATTTATGTCCTGCTCAACGTTTGTTTCAGCAGACTCTGGGCATCTTGCAAGCATCTGCTGGCCTTTCTGCATTAGACACTTGTATGTCTCTTCTTTGGCCTCAAAGGCAGCACAAAGTTCCTAAATAAAGAAAGGACCAGAAATAATAAGGTAGAAATTCAATACTCTTTATAAGTACCAGTATAATATATATTCCTCCCCCAACATTTTGCAGGTGTGATTAAGACTAATAAAGGAAACACATGTAATTCATAGAAATCCAAATGAGAAAATGAGGAACCCAGTTCCTCAGGAAATGAAAACCTGTATTGTCTGTCAATGTCTTCTCTGAGATTCAAAGATTGGCAAAGTAAGTACTATGCACGTATTGAAGAAGAGTTGCTACAGCTTGGTTGGTTTAAAGTCCATCTGTAGCCAAAACACAAAGTGTCAGCATTACACAGTGTGCTGAAAGCCCAGTCCTATCCAATACCCTTCAAAAGTGGGGGGAGAACAGCTTGGGAGGGCTGGTTTATTTTACATCGTCTATATCTTCCTTCACTTGCTAGGCATGAGCACTGAACCACAAATTTAGTTATGGAGTCAGAAGGGAGAGGAAGAATAGGAATCACTGAAACATCTGCAAACACCTTTTGTAAAGATGCAAAAGTTGTTTTACTTGTCTCAACAATAATAATGGTTCAGCTTTGGGCATGTCCCAACAGGCTACTAAACCACACTGTAAATAACAGTGTTGTCTTGAAGGCCATTAAATTTCTTTAAGACACTGTATAGACATTGTGATGTACAGAAACACTCTGTATTTACCAAAACGACTCTTAAAAGACAGCTAGTCCTGAAATGCAATTTGCAAAGCATCCTAACACTGATACTTACCATATGTGCATTAAGCTGCTCTCTTGCTGTTTCTGGTAAGCCTCCAACAGGTTTTGATGCCAACAGCTGACGTTCAGTGTCTGTCAGCCATTGCTGCAGATCCTCAACTTCACCATGGAAACCTTGAGCCTAAATTATACCATAACATTTTAGAGATAACTTAAATGTTCTCCATTCCAATACCAGCTCAGCATAAGCACATTGGCAACTGTTTTCATCAGGTATTTGTAACAGTCAAATGAAATTAAAGAAGAAGAAGAAGAAAAGGAAAAAGCAAACAAACAAACTGCCTCAATTCAATCTAGAGGATAAGAAAAAAACCCATAGAAATCACGAAAGCAGTCCAAATAACTACTGTGAGACCAATGCTTTCCCTAAATAATACACCTATACAGAAATTTCACCCTTTACAAACATGCAGACCAAAAGCTGAAGTCTTATATCAGCACTGCAAGGGACAGTGTCCAGCTGTGGAAGACACAGCTGGATTCAAACTTCCTCCAAATTCAGGAGTGTCTGCATCATGGTTTTGATTTAGGCCAACTTCTAAAACATGTATCTGTGTATTTAATGCAAAAAGACACTTTTTCTGAGTTATCTCTCTATTTGATCATTTCCTGTTCACCTGGATCAAGGCACTATCCAGCTGCTGTTTCCTTTGTTCTGTTTTTTCCAACAAGTTTTGCCAGCGCTGATTCAGGAGTTCCAACTTGCTCCGTAAATTACTTGCTTCTTCAACAGCACTCGATTCAATCAGGTCATTTCCTGCTTTTTTAACAGCTTCCACCGTAGACTGATGAGCGAAAACATCATTTTGTAGCACCTACAATTTTAACACAGCATGGCCATATTGGTAAGTTAATGAATGAAGGCACTCACAGTGATTGAGCCAGTTGCAGTCCAAGGACAAGAGAGTAATTTAACATCAGTACAGGTATCAGAAATTAAAGCTTATAACTAAGACCTCTTCAATCAAAAGCAGTAACAGATTATTCTGACGAAACAATGAAGTTTATTTTTGTATTTTGGAAAAAAGTAATATATTCCTTCCAAAAGCATATATTTCTGAAATTATTAAAGGTTTCTAGTAGTGCTAGGGAATAATTATTGCTTCACTTTTAAAATTTATTATATATTTTCCTTTAACAGGATTTTTCTTTGAATACTATGTGCCTGCTGTGCTATACAACAACCCAGCTGCCACAATGTCTTCTTGTGCATTTCACGGCTAGAACTCCTTTCAATTTATATGTCAGGCTACCAGGACACTTGACCTGTGCTAAAGCTGGGGGATGGTTGTAGTACTAACACCAAAAGATCTCCTCCATCTGCTGGAAAACCTCTTATCACCAATCACAGTAAAAACCATAAAAGGCAAAATGTACATTTGGGGAAAAAAAAAAGAAGCTGTTTTCAGAAAGATGGGGGGCAGAGCAAGAAAAGTTTTAATATAGAACAGAAAAATAAATACACAAAATGGTTGGGAACAGAATGGTAAACCCTATCTAAGAAAATCAGTTTCATAATTGCTGTCTTCCATGGGGTCTGATTCAAACTCACCTCCATCAAAGTGCTAGCATATGGAAAAACAGAAAGCTAAATAAAAAGGAAGTTAAAAATAAACTAAATGGATCACAATACGAAATAGCAAGTCACAAGTAGACCTTGAATACAAAATACACATCACATTTACTTTAATTTTTCTAAGCTAAGAACCAGATTATTTTACTTTGCTAAAAGGGTGAAAAAAGGTATTCACAGAAGCAGATGTATCTTATCCCTTCCTTCCTGCTGAGACTCACTAAGAACAAGGTCTATTCTTTCCAAAGTTACTCAAGAGGTGGATGTTTTTACAGGCTACCACAGGATGCACTACTGTGTGAACTTTCTAACCTATAAACTCTGTATTATGAAAAGGAAGTAGATTCATTCATGTGTTTGCTGAACTCCTTCAGCACAGACACAAATGATGTCTTGATGCTTCTTCACTAGTAAAACACTTCCCTTCGATAAGAATATAAAAGGGTCATGGAGCAGAACCTGTTTTTGTAATTTTATTTACTTGTTTTAAAAGGGTCTGTTCATAACAATAGTCACATAGGGTATGTAGATAGTGTACTCTGTTCAAGTTCCAACTGACCACCCAAAAGCTGCATAGCTGCATTAACACAGACAATGAAAATACCTTAATTATCTGTGTACTGTCAATTTCAATCAATTCTCTCAAAATCCAAAATGGACTCTGAGTACTTTCCACATCATATGCAGGCCGAAAATTAAATGGCAGATTTTAAGGGAGAGGAATTACAAGGTTAGACGGAAATGTTTAAACCCAGAAAGAACACATTGTTGTGAAGTTACACATAGAGTTGGGGAAAATCTCTTACTCCCAGGAGATGTTCTAAAAGTAAAGGCATAGCAGAAGCATTCTTCCATGGGCTCTGAAATTTAGTAAAAATACTAAATCAATCAAACAAAAATACTTTAACCCTACATTGTAATCAACACAGAGAAAAAGATGGGGGTCTGCACAGATTTTTGGAGAAGCATTTCCATATAAGCTGAGCCCAACTGACACACAATTAACAAATCACTGTATTCTGAGAGGTTATGACACCTGGCTTAAACAGAACCAATCAAGGAGTTTATTGCTTCAGGGAGAGTAGCAGGTTCAGTAACTTTTGAGTTCCCTAGGTCAAAGAAAGGTGGTTAGAGGTGGAGACTAGGGTAAGCTGTTTATTTTTGGCTAAAACCTAGGCCACTTACATGGCATATGCAAAAAAAGGAAGGAATGTGGAGGAGTAAGAGGGAAGATACTATTTATTCCAAGCTTTCACCTCAGCTATAATCTGCATCTTGAAAGTATATGTAGAGAATTACTTATAAAATGTGAAGTTTTACTAAAAGAATCATCCCTAAGATAAATATCAAAAGAACATTTTGGTTAATATTGACTATAATTACATACATGATGTTTGGCAAGTTCAATTTCAATAGCCTTGGGGTCTCCACCCACGGGTTTCTGTTCATTCAGCAAATCTTCTGTATGTGTCAGCCATGCCAGCAACTCATCCAGGGCATGCTGGAACTGCCCCAAGGCTAACAAGGCACCTTCCAGCTTGTGCTACAGCAAAAATAAAGTTAACAATAAAATCGTTTCACAATGCAATTGAATTGTCTTACATTACCATTAGTCACCATAATCCAGAGCAGAGTCCACACATAAAATAGAATAAAAACCAGGGAGAAACAGTTACCCAGTACAGGCAAAGCTTTATAACTACAGCTGAGTTAGCAATTCCCTTGTAAAGCCTTGCATTCCAGGCTCAAATTCCTGGCCTTGGAAGAAGCCATACAACCAGAAGAGAGTTAAGGCTGAAGGTTCTTTCATCAAATGTATCAGTAGCTTTTTATCACTTAAAACATATTTTCAATATAAATGCAATTTGGTGCATGATCTTTTTAAAACCGTTTCTTTGTCATGAAATGATTCAGTTTAGAAAAAATAACACACTTCAAAGGACTCTCACATCTCTCTGCTTGATGATTTAAGGAAATAACACTGAAATAGTTAAACATTAAGCTAATGGGGTTTTATTCAACTGTTCAGTTCTGCAGCTACTCTTACTTTTGCACATATAAACATGTTTTCAACTGCTACTTAAGACATCATCAAATACCAAAATGATATATATATAATCATATATATTATATTTTATAGATAATATATAATAATATATAATCATTCAACTGCATTACTGACAGAAAATTTGAAAAGAAAGTTTAAAAATGTCTTAAAAACTCAACTGATCATATAGTTCAAATCCTAAATTATATACAGTTTTCTTAGTTTCCAAACTACAAGGAATGTGTAAATTAATATAAGCATTATATATAACAAAGAGCTTTTCAAAAAAATCATGAATAAAGCCCCCACCTCCAAGCTTATTTACCTGTCTACTTATAATTTTGTCTTCTAGGCTGTCCCACAATAGTCTGAGCTCTGAGAGAGGGTCTTGAACAGTGTGCTTGTCACTCTCTTGTGTTGCCTTCTTCAGCAATAGTTCTGCCTGATGGTTCAGTCTTTCCATTTCTATCTGCTGCTGATAAGCTTCTGTCTTAAATTGCTATGGTAAATAGAATGGAAATAAATTAAACACAAGTAATGATTATAAAATCACAGAATGAGTCCATGTTCTAGCTCTTGTGGTTGTGATGGTGATGCTTTAAACTTCAAATGGAATTACTCTTGAAAGCAAGTGAAAGTAAATTTTCTTTTGTAGAAGACCCTCTAACACACAATTGGTGCAACAGTTTGAATGCATCTTGTGTACATATGTTCTTAAGTATGTAAGGTCATGATTCATTTGAAGTTACATCATAAAATATATGAAGCAACCTGCCCACAGCCAACAAAATCTACAAGTGAGCAGCAAAACCAAGAACCTTCTCTGACCATCACACATCTCTGCTTTTTAAACACGGCATAACAGCATCCAACGTCAGGTGCATATTCAGTCACAAGTACAGATCCATGCCAACAGGTTTCTAAGTTAGACTGGAATTTTGATTTTCACCTTACTCATGTATGGGGAATGTCATGATCTGTGTGAGTATTTACATAAAGGATCTAATAGCAGAAGCAAAGCCTTGGAGGCCTTCTCTCAGAGCCTCAAATTATTTATGTTAGAAACCAGAAAACAAAAAGGTCATAGCAGAAGAATCCTGCACATAATAACTTCATAGCTTTTGAAAGAGAATGAATGATACTACAACTATTTTTGGGCTATCAGAAAAAATAAAATGTAGCTTTGCCAAAATCTGGAACAGATTTTTAAATTAAGTGCATTTTAAAATTAAAACTTTGCAATGAAATATTTGAAAATTTTCATGCAAATTCTTCTTTACTAAAAATTGAAAATGAAAATTACATTTGACTCTAAAAAAATACTAAATGGTACAGAAAAATACAGACAAATGGAAACATAAAGGAAATAAATTGCTGGTTCATACCTTAAGTTCCTCTGTTTGCTGCTTCACTGTCTCCAGATCTGTTCCAACTGGGGACATAGATGCTAACTTGCTGCCAGCAATGTCTACCCAGTCAAATAATGCCTGAAAATCACAGTATGACATTTAAGTGTGAGCAAAGAAATGCTGTTATTTTTGAAAGTTGTATTAAGCAAAATGTCAGAACTTTTCTTTTTTCCAGAGAAGGTGTTGCTGTGCTCTTTCACAGGAAGTAATTTTCCCAGCAAAACCTAGGTTTCTTTGTAATACAATAGAACAAATATCCATGTAACAGGAGTGTAAATTCTGCAAGACTGGGCTTCTATTCGCAGCAAGATTCTGCCAGAATTATTCATGCTGAGTAGCAATCTGATTGTTAAGTAAAATATGCAATTTTTATGAATCCCCAAAAGGTAAATACAGGACAAACTCTGTTCTACAGTTCTTTGGAGTGAAAGTGGAAGGTGGTGGGTAACACACCTTAAGTGAGGATTACCAACAAACTTCTTTTGAAGAAAGCTGTTTGTGTAAGGAACGTGGAATTACCCATTCAGTACATACTAGGCAGTGAAGGACCATAGCTGAGCTAGAATGAATCCCTATAGGATAATGCAGAATTACTTTAAAAAGATAAATAATAAAAATAAATTATGTCTCCCCAGTTCTGATGCTTTGTGGGTATTCCTGTTGCTCCTGATACAATGCAGAACCTCAAGAATACTCTACATGGATTAAGAACACCTGCATCAATCTGAGTAATTGCAAAAGGGAAAAAAGACATCCAACTAGGCCCTTTTCCACCTGCCTATTACCTGTGGAGACACCATTAAGGAGAAATGCTTAGGACAACTTTTTGGAGCTGCCCACTGCTACACGGCTCTCTGAGAAAAGAACTATGCCCAATGTCCTCAAGAGGGTGAGGCAGCTGCAGTTAATCTCTCCATAATACTTTCATATTGTCTACTGAAATGAGTGCAAGACAACATTTAAATACAGTTCTTTCACAAAGCTTGTAGGATGTGCCATGTACAGCTACAGGAAACAGGAAGCACTTAAACCAAAGAGTGATGATTCTAACTATCTAATCAATCTCTGCACAGTAGGAACACAGGAGAACCTGGAGAAAAATCCCTAGTGATGGTGCACTGCAAAACAGGCATGTTGCATTATTATTAAGGAGTGGTCTGCTGCTTGATCTGCACCAAATACAGAAGTAATTGCCTTCAGTGTCATGTGAAATTCCAGTTTTAAAGATTTAATGAACCAGGAAAGACAGTAATTCCACCAAGAAAAACAAACAAACCAAACCACACCAAACAAACAGCTACAAAAAACCCAACAGCACATAAGAGAAAAGATCATAGCTTCAAAGGATAGGTTGTGTTGGAAGAGACCTTTAAAGGTCATCTAAAATACAACCCCTCTTTTTTTTAAAACTTCATCAGCTCTAGGAAGCACAATGTACAAGATATTGTAAAACTGCTGGACTATTTGCTTGCAGATTTAAAAAGGGAATCATCTTCTAAAGTATTGTGATAGGATAAATTATACTAAGAGTAAGTATAATGGTTTAGCAACATTATGTTAGTAATATTTTTCCTTAAAATACTCTAACATTTTACTTATTTATAAGGTGGAATAAAATTCAAGTGCTTTAACTGTCTTCCACTCAAAGAAAATAGCAGCGAGTATACAGACCTGTACTCTGTTCCTTTCAGACCACAAAGATGTGTCATAACTTGAACCTGCCTTGACTATCACAAGAAAATGTGAACAGAATAAATACCATGAATGTGTGGTGCCAAAAAACCTCTGCTCTTATCAACAAACAAGGAGATGTTAATTTTGAATCTAAACACAGTGCAATATATGGCCGTGTAGAAAACAACCGAACATACGTATTCTTTAACACAAAAAAATCCCAACAAACCAACCCTAACCAATCTTGAGAAAAAAACCCTGCCTACTGAAGAAAATGGTCACTACAACCAGTAGTGACTACTTGTCACCAACCTAATGACATGACACTTTTTACTACAACCACATTAAATCCCATTGACTCAAGGCTGGGTTAGGCATATCACACCATCTTACCTGTAGTCCATCTTGGTATTGAACAGCTGCCTGCATAGCTTCCCCAAGCTTATCCACACGTTCTTTCCATGTTTTGTTTAATGCATCCCAGGCAGAATTCAGCTGCAAGTAAGCACAACCAACAAAAGAATTTTACTGCTATATAATGTGCATTTACTAACTCTTCACTGATCAATAATACAAATGAACTAAGTGTGATTAGTTCACATTTATTCCATATTAACATTCTTGTCCTCCCTGTCACTGCATAAGTAGTTTCTTTCAGAATTCAGTAGAATAAAAGCTGTAAACTTCAATACTGATTGAATATTTTTTATTAACAGAGATATTACAGTTAAAAGAGGAAATACTACTAAATCACTTGGAGTTGCATTACCATAATAAAAATAGCTTAAAAGAATCATACATTGCTGATCACTGCAGAAATAAAAAGTACTTTATAGTCATCCAAACAGGATAGTCTCAGTTAAGATGTCTCACTTGGCACGAACAATACATATCCAAAATTTATTCTAGTATTACTTTTGCAAGAAATAGTCACCTACAACATTCATCAGTGAATAGCTTAAAAAAATATCTCTCTTTTACAAAAGTTCAAACCATAAATTGATGAAATAAAACTGTGTGTGTATTCTAATCTGATCTAAGATTCATTCACTCAGAAGTTAAATCTTACTTTACCACAAAGGCTTCAGTGATGTCTCACTTTTGCCACAAAACTTTTATTTTCAAAACTTGTTGTGGGGTCATGGGGAATATACCAATTTCAGCTGAGCAAATAAACCGACCTAAGCATCTGAATTTCCCATACCTCATCTATACTCTTGTTGACAATAGGTTTGTCAGGCTCTCCACAAGCAGCTCTCAGCTCAGAGCCAAGGCTCACAACTGCTTCTAGTTCTTCTTGTAGTCCATCAATTTCTTCTTTAGCAGCCTACCAAGAGAAAAAAAGCCAACACTGCTAATACTAAATTTAATAACCTATGTACAACTTCCTTTCAAGATAGAACACAGGAGGATTCCACCTTTGTTTTCTTTTAAGTCACTGGGACTTGCAACTGGATGCTTAGAAAATAAGCATCTGTTTGTAGTGTCAGATGAAATCAGCTGACATCAGTCTAAATTGTAACAATGGTTTATTATACCATTTTGCAAGAGATGGAAAAAATAAACAGGAAGTTTTAAATTAGATTTCTTTAATCAGTCTTCTTTGTCAGAGGTTATCATTCAACCTTCAAACATTTAACTATCAGTATAAATAATTACAGGATTAGAAGATAATGCATAGAGCATAATACATTTGTCCACCCTTCATTTAGATGTTACGTACTACTCGAGGAATCTCAAGTATGTATAACTTTCAAAAGTCTCAGTGGGATGGTCATTATATACATATTTACAAACAAGTAAGGAAATGTAATGACAAGCACATGTTACATGCTCATTGCAATTAAGCCCTGATACGTGCTATTAACTGTAGACTCTTGAGATACCATTATTGTAAATTTCTACACAATTATCCCTCTAATCTTTATAAAATAATATATTCTCCTCTGCATACCATAAATAAAGTCAAGAAAATACTTTCTACTGACCTCTGCAGCTTCTTGCTGCTGCTTGACTACAGATGGGTCAACTCCAGGTCCCTCCAGTTCTCGAATGAAGTCCTGAGTATCTTTAATAGTAGCTACAAGAGCCATATGATCACACCAAAACTTTTCAGCTAGTTCCATTACATCCAACAGTTTGGCCTCTCTTTCCTCAGTTAAGGTCTGGATGTCCTCCCAAATTAGGACCATTTGGTCTAGTTTATCTTGAACAGCTAAACAACAAAGGAACTAGATTACTACCTTGGCAAACAATTCTTGGTCATAAATCTCTCTACAGTTCTACAGCAGAAACATATGCGTACATTTTAAAATTTAGACCCTAAAATATTTCTTTGCAGAACTCCTTATAATGTTAAGTGGAAACAAACACAATGGCCTTTAAAAATAAAATAAAGGTCATATCCACAATGAATTATTTTAAACGAATGCTTTGTTTTTATAAATCTTAAGCAGCTTCTCAAGGAGAACATTCCCCAGATTAGAGGTCATCAGAAATGAAGAATTTTATATGCTGCAGCTTACTGCATTTCCACTACATGAAAGTTTTCTCAGTCTATTACCTTTAGCAGACATATCCTTATCAGCACCTTCGGAGCGAGCAATCATTTCCTCCCCTCTCTGTTTAAGTGTCTCATACACTGGCTGAAGTTTTTCTAGATCCACTGACACATTCTTATTTTCACTGATCTGCTCTTTTATCTTCTCAACCTCTGCTGAGATCGACGGTGGCTGCCTCAGACGTTCAACAATGCGTTTCAGACTCTCGAGCGTTGGATCTATCTTGTCATGAAACTAGGAGGGTGGTACAGGGCAGAAGGAAATGGCAGACAAATTAGAATTAAAAAAAAAAAAACAACAGCAAAAAAACCCCAAAACAACAAACTAAAAAACGGCATCTGAAATTATCATGGAAAAAGGTATTTTACATCTCTATCCAATATATGTATGTGCAAATTGCAATACCTTCCTCTAGGCTCTTTAAATATCTAAATTACAAAAATAACCCTGCAAAATGGTAGGTTGTTTCAAATTCAAGAATTTTTCTACTAAGTTCAGGTTCAGTCCTGAGACACTCCCTCTGAGGGTACTACACATATGGCAGAATCCATTTACATTTAGTCCTGTGAAACTCATGTAGTTTGTAGCTTTAGAGAACCATGGCTTTCTGACTTCATCATTTTAGAAAGATATGTATTTTGCTATTAAAAACATACATTTTCCTGTTAGGATCAACATACTGATATACAACCTCCAATTAAGGCTTTATATGTAAGGTCATGCAAAAAAACATTTGTTAGTGGCCAGGTGGTGCTCACTAGTGCAGTAAAGGTATGCTACTTTCTGCAACTAGAAGGGGATATACTATATTCACTGTCTGACTGAGCCCAGGTAGGTGCTCAGAAACTCAATTATAGCTGTGTTAAAGTGGTTCAGCCTTTGGGATAGCTCCAAAGTTGGTCTTTTTTATATACTTTTGGATTCCTAAATATCTCACACCACCATGCCCCTTTCAAATTAAAGAAATTGATAAATTGTGGGTGCATTTAATGACTCTCCAGGACCCACAAAAAGCACTCCTGATAATGCTTGGAAAAGATGTTAGAAAGAACATGGCAAAACCAGATTACCTTATGTGACCAAAAAGCTACATCCTCTCTATTCAAAGAAATATACATAGGCAATTTAAATATAATTGCTTTTCCCCACCATACAACCCACTTCAAATCTGACTGTGTGACTAACATCATGGGCCTCAGTGTTTTTGTTAGAAGTGTGAATATCATACAAGCCAACAAAATGTGTTATGAAAGAAAAGTAGACTTCCCACATTCAAGACTTCTGAGAAACTGATTGTAGCAATAAAACCATACAAAAGTGATAAAAGCTGAAATTAACTTGGCAATATTTGGGTCTAATTTTAGGACATATATTACATTTTAAAGTTGTCAGTGCATTCAGTGGGCCTCCTTGTACTCAACTTCAACAAATAAGACAAAGTGTTTTAGAACTTAAAAGGAAGAAAATGCAGGTCATAACAACCTCTCATTCTAGCTTCATACATTTTGTCCTTCCTTTGATACACAGTGCAATTTAATATAATTTCAAACCTGAAGAGTTAAATAATTACTCTTCAAGGACTGTCTAGACAAACATTGACATAGACATCACAGTGCAGAGATCTGATAATATATATTCACATATCTTCATAAAAAAAGATTATATAAAATTACATTCTGTGGGCATCAGAATGTTTTGCTTTGCCATCTGCATATACATTTAGGTATATAAAATGAACCATAAAGTATTGCATAAATAATTCAGTAATTTCTCAACACCTGATTATATTCTAGGTGTTAGCAAAGAATGCATTTCTAATTCTTGCTTTCTGTACTCAGACAGTACAACTTGTTGATGTCTACCACATACAAAACAGGGACTCTAAGTAAACATCTTGATTTTCAAATTGGCAGCTCCACATATGGGGAGGACTAAGGATTCATGACAAAGAAAAAGAGAAGATCAAAATAATCCTGCATATTTCAGAGGTGTGAAGAAGAAAGGTATTTATAATGACTGAAAGTTTATACATTAAATATTTATATATATATAACATGTGATGTCTATAACCAGTTCAAAAGCAGGATGATATCTGATGTCATTTAGTTTTGCCTCACATTCTTAAACTCAGTTGCAGGGGCTAGGAGTATGACATTAATTATAATGACCTGACAAAAATTACTTAGAATGCAGAATTGGTAAGGTCTTTGAGGTATATTCCTTTATTTAAGACATAAGCAGAATATACACTTAATTTCCAGTGAACAGAGGAAAAAAATGGGAATTTCCTATAAAAACAGCAGTATAGAACAAAGTATTTTTACTCACTTTTTTGTATGGGTTTATATACAAAGTTTTACTGATTTATTTTCTGAATCTGGAGTCAAGGAAAAAAATTTCTGTGTGAATTTAATGACAATTAACCCAATATTTAACTACTGCTAGAACATGGCATTTGACAATACAATACTGAAGTTCATTTAATGGGCTGATGAAGCCAGCATATGCAGCTTTTGTGGGCTTGACCTGAATTTTATGCTGCAGACATTTTGTGAAGTCTAAGTTTCCTGGTAATACTTTTTTGTAACAGTTTCAGCACGTTATGCTCACACATTCTTTGGAGTCTGCAGCGAAGAGCCAATGCCACTACCACTGCTAAACTACCCACTAGTTCCATTGCTAACTCTCTTAACTACAGCTGCTAATTCCTAGAAGTAACTATACCCAAGTTAACTGATCAAAAGTGAACATTTGTTTACAAATTAAGCATCAGCTAGTAACAGACCAGTAAGAGAAAACAAAAGTAAAAATCAAATCCTGCATTTTTAGACACTAGACTTTTTTTACTTCAAAATTAAGCAGCTGTAACATTTTTAAGTGGCTGCAAAGTCATGATACTGACCAATATAAAAAATTATAACTCCTCGAGATATAGAAAAATCAATACCATTAGCAGTGATATGAGCATTCACAGACCATTAGGTTGAAAAATCCAGATGAAACAGTAGCTTAGTCTTGATATATCCATGTAGGATGACAATGTGTATTTTTCCATTGAATGAACCCAATTATACTTTAAACCTTAATTGATACCTGAGTACACTGAGAAATGGCTTCATCCAGTGCCAGCGCTCGCTTTTTGACATCTTCCTTAATTTTACTGTAAAGGGTGTCAGCTGCCACATATTTCTCTTGGATAGAAAAGCCTTCTCCTGGGCTCAGCTCCAGCAACTGAGGCCCAGTTTTGTTCATCTTATCTATATGAGGCTTGTGCTCAGCAATCAGCTCACGCAGTTGCTATAACAAATGAAACAACTTATCAGTTTCTTACGCTTGCACCACCACATTACAACTGTCCACACTTCCAACACATCCAGCTGGCAAGAAATTCCAAACAAATACCTTTCATCTTAATGTAAAGCAGAAATAAAGTTAATGACTGCTTTTCCAGTGATCATTCCCATTCCAACACAACTATCTAGACATAAAACATCAGAACTAGCGACACACTGGAAACATTCTGGTAGGACATATGATTACAGGCAAAATATAAGATGCTAATTATGCATATGATGCTAACAACAGACATTGCCCATCATATTTAGCACCTATAATGACAGAAAGGGCAATGATATTCCAGACATGGGTGTAACACCACCACATATATACTTTTCATGTTGATACTGGTCACTTGCTGCAAAGCCTTTCATTGAAGAGCATCACAGAAAGAGGTACCAGCATTACAAGAAAATTAATTCAAATTATCCTTGATTTAAGAAGAGGAAACCAGCACAGGGGAGGGTCAAAGAAATCAGTGAAAAGGGCAAAAGGACAAGCAAGGGTGATCAGTAGAGACCTATCAACCTTGTTTACCTCTCTCCCCTTCTGGCCACAAGACCACTCTGCCTTTATAACAGCACTATTATTCAATTTATACAATGTTTAACAAGTAATTGTATTATTTTTTATCTCAGCTGTCTATTCCTTCTCATCATCCACCCCAGAAGTGAAAACTGTGCTGAAGACTGTGCAGGGGCTTGTGGAAGTGAAATGTCACAAGGTGTCTTCAAAGCTGTCTAACCATTTCCGGTTTTCTTGCTTACACCCATAGAACTGACAAAAGGAAAAGGATTTTCTTTGTGTGAGTAGCCCCATCCTTCCCTCATTTAATTTACTTTCTCATCTCATCCCTTTCTTTTCAGGAAAGTCCCAGTCTTGTGAGGCACTGTGCATCTCAGTGCTGTGAACTCTGTGTGTTTCTATCCAATAGCTCCAGTGCAGGAACATGAGAGGTACACGTCCTGCTCCTCCCAGCTGAGAGCTTGTTTAAATTAATGAAGACCCAGAAAAGTGCCTGTATCAGTCTCAGTGTAAATAAGTTCTCCTCTCTTCAACTACGGTCCTTCCCTTAAAAAGGAATCCAGATGCTGGCTTTCTTCCTTGCTCCTCCCCAGAAGAGGAAAGGTTGAGGAGGCTGGGAAGACAGTGACACAACTCTTCAGTCCCTCAATGACAAATAACTCCCCCAACTCTAACTACTTACTTTGAATGTAACTCAATTTGTACACCTTGCCACAAGAAAAATAATGTTGATTATCTTAGAGGAGGAAAAGGAGATTATAAGAACAGTTTGAAAATTTTTAGAAAATAATTTTGTATGGTTTACTTTTGAGCACAAAGAGATGACTTGACACAAGGCCTCAAGAGTGCACATTTCTGGGTCTAAACCTTGTGCTAATACTCTGCCAACAGCTCATTTCAAACCAAACTAACTGCATATTACTCACATACAATCAACTCTATGAATTCCACAGCTTGGAAAAAAGATAGCCATCAGTAAATACATCAGAACAGAAACATTAGGTTCTCATTCACATGAAGAGCTACTTTTTTTTCTTCTTCTTCTTTTTAATAGAACAACAAATGATTTGGTCTTCTCCATGATCCACTATTGGGTAAACAATTCTAGCAAACAAGCATTTCAGAGCAGATTACGTGTTAAAAGTGCCTGGCATTAATCTTCTATTTAACAAACAAATCTCAGCTAATGGCATAGCCCGGGGAAAATGCAAAAATAGAAGCTCATCTGAAAGGCTTCTCATAGAAGCAGCATGATTAAAGTACATGAGGAACTATCTTGCAAGGAAAGCAAGCATGATATGGTTCACAGTGACTAATCAAGGTAGTTTGTAAAGCTTATGTTACATAGCTAGTCTTAACAGAACATGTTTGCTCATTCTGGACATAATAGGAAGACAAACGAGTGAACCTGGTGTTTACCAGTACATAAGAGTGGCACATTCCATTAGCTGGTCTCAAAGTAAACAAGACTTTGAAGCCAGGGTTCATGCTATCTAACTTGAGTCACTTAATTGAGGCAGCTAAAATAAAAAAACCTTGCTAGTTGCTCCATGTTTAGCAGGGAGAAACAGGTATCTCCAGTGGCCATACAGGTTTTGCATCTGCCAAAACAAGCAAGTCTCTAACCTCAGTGGGATGCATCTGTTTCCATGTGATACTAGCAGTCACCTATGAAACACCTCAATTTTTATCCAAACTGATTGTATATACACCTAAGAGAACCCATACA
>JAOTQP010001546.1:87296434-87345238 GCA_026413545.1 Cichladusa arquata | reverse complement strand
ACAACACTGTCGCCTCTATTTCGTGATGCTATGGTAAACAATTCTTTATTTTAATTATTACACAACAAAAATTCTTGACATGATAAATTGCTATGGGATCGGTACCCAAGCAATCAATTCTTGGCTCCTTAGCTTCCTTAGCTAAGTTTAGTTTCAACAGTACCAATCAAACAAAAGCCAAATTTTTTAGACATACATAAGATCAGCATATGTCCGTATCTGTATACAGACTGTACCCCCCTTTAGTTTCTTGCTCCAACATTCCATATGTGTTCTTTCTGTCTTGTTCCAATACTGACATTAATATGTATTTTTAAATATACTTCTTAACTAAAACCTTTTATGTGTTCAGTTCTCTCAGTACAATGGCAATTACTACCCTTTAGCCCTCTTTTATGCTTACACATCACTTGCTGCCTTCCCTAGAGACTTTTGCTTACGTGTCCAGTTTGGTAAACAGTAGAGACATGACTGAAAATGTACATACTCTGTATTCTTATTTTATTTTTTTTGTTCCAACAGAGGAGTATCTCTTTCAGCTTTAAGAATTTTGCAGAGTACTCCACAGCTCTAATCAAAATACTTCCTGGGTTTTTACACTTTCTTTTTCAAAACTGGCAAAATGCTTACCCTATGTTCTTCTTGTTGTTGTTTTAATGTTTCATATTCAAGGGCTGGGGCAGGAAGCTGAGAGATGATCATTTCTGTTTCAGTTAACCACGGCCAAAGCTCTTCATAAGTCTCCCAGAACTGGTTAACCAGGGACTGAGCCCGTTCCAACTGGAGGTTCCTCTCTGAGTTCATTTGACAGACTGCATCATATTTCTGTAAGAGGCTTTCAATCTTTTTCTGTAAAATAATATTAATTTTTTAAAAATATGTTTTTTCATGTGTCTCTTACCTTAATTTTTAAAAATTCTTTAATAATTATAGCACCAATTCACAGCAAATAAAATTTCAGTTTTGATGTTCCTACACTATCACTGTTTAGGGTGGACAGAATCAACAATGAGGGAGATCAGAATTTGGCAGAGTACTTGCAAAATAATTACAATATATTTAACAATACTGATATTTACAAATAACACTTTATTCACAGAGCTTTCAGTCAAGCCACACATTATCTGAATGCAGACCTTAGCCCAACTTCCTTACTGCAGACACTTTTCTTCAGTGACTCTTGGCAGAAACTAAGTTTTCTACAGCAATTCTGAATCAAAGCAAGATGAACAATACACAAAATCTCTTGGGATGTTTAGTTTGGTTTGGTGGTTTTTTGGTGGGGTTTTCTTTCCCACTCTGGCAAGATAATACGATATACTTTCGTGACTGTCGTTTACAAACTTGCAACAGAAACCACAAAACATTAAGTTCCAGGTTACCATACATTACTTAATGAGAATGTATTACCATTAATGACATAGATAATAGTGATAGAACTATAAGGCTTGTACATTACAAATTTAATGTATTTGGGCATGTGATAATAAATGAAAGTATCAACTAGCTATACTATCTATATTTTTCCTGTGGAAAACTGCCCATATTATCATGTTTATGAAATATTATATGTGACAATGCACATAAATCCTAGCCTTGGAAAAACCACATATATGCAAGACATTGAGTGTGAATAAGCTTTTTTTATTTTGGCAGAACAAGCTATTCTTTCATTTGTTATGTCTTGTATGTAAATTAACTATAGATATGCTATCCAGAGGACAGAACAAAACCTTAACACACAGATATATGGTATTTTTGACAAATAAAAATATCTAGTAGAGACTCACACAAAAGTGCTCTGCCTTATGACTACAGTTTCATAGACAGAATCTATCTTAAATTCACTTAAGAGCAAATCAAATTTATTCAGAGATCCTGCAGCAGAACACAATTACTGAAGCGTTGTTTCTCATGGATTGGAAGGACTGAATCTACACAATATATCCAGTCTCACTGTAATTTAGCAAAAAAATCCCACCCCTACAACTAATCCTTCCTAAACAGCAACAAGAAAAATCCATCTCTATGTTTGCAGCCCTGACATTGGGTTCTCTGTGTAATAAATAAAGTCATAATGCCTTTCATGGGCTGTGACGGATGGAATAATCTTGGCAGGCAAGGTCTACATGGAAATCAGCAGAAATGAAAGTAAAGATTCACACTGCAGTGCAGAGCTGTTGAATTCAGCACAGAAATGCTCACACCCAGAGCATCACTGACCCAAAGGAACTCGGAAGATAAACTGCCAGATTCCACACATCAACCCAGATGACTAACACCTCTTCACTCAACCACCTATAGGCTAAAATACTATTTACTATGGATGAGGATGATAAATGGGGCTCCAAATTAGTGTCAGGCAAAGAAGCAAGTACACAGCGTTTGTTCTTTTAACATCCTGAAGGAAAGGGAGCAATACAGAACAGCATTTCCTCTAGCATTACAATCCCCAGGCAGGAAGTGACTGTCATTAATGCTTTTTCATTAGTATTTTTAAAAAGACACTATAGGAATCCTTCTACTTATACACTGTCTGCATATCTACCGCTGCAGCTGCAATTTTAGGAACTTTACCTTCATCATCTCTTTCTCTTCTTCAGTGCACGTTTTCATAATCTTATCCCCAGATTTAACAAGTTCATCAATAATATCTTTGTGCCTTAAAATCTCCATGGTAAAAGCCTTGAAACACAATAAAAATTGGTTAGAATAATGATTTTTTTAAAAAAAAAAAAAGTATTTGGAGCAAAACCTGGTTTTGAAGTACAATAATTATAACGGACTGAAAATTAAATCATGCCAGTACATTTTCTAGATGGAGAGTGTGTCGGCCAATAATTAACATGACAGTTGGAAATGCATTTCTTTTACCTTTTGAACTTGCAGCTGAGCAGTGGTCTGGTCTTGCTCAAGCCTAATATCACCCAGAGACATCAGTTTCTTTTCTGTTTCTGCAATCCAGGCAAATTCAGCATCAGCTGCTTGATCAAACTAAATGAGGGAGACATGAATTAGTTCAGCAGTTCTACAGACGTGAAATTAGAATAACAGTTTCAAAAATTTTAAAGAAGATTAAACAGCATATTTTTGAATTTTCAGAAAGATAGCAGCTCAATTTCCATTTGAGGTTTTTATATAAATGAAATGCAGTGCTCAAAATGGTTCTGAGGGATTGTAATACAAGCAGCTTAGTTCATAAGCATGACAAAGCAACAGAAGCAAATACTTTTTCCAAAGCCTTCAGCTCTCTAACAGTCATAAGAAAACAAAAAAGGATCATAATCTCAGAGTTTTAACTACACTGCTTGTTTTTATTTTATTCTACTTTTACATGTCTTTTTCATCTGTGTTTATTATTACTGCTAGTGTTGCAATTATCCTGAGACACAGTTGTTTGATGTTACCCTATTAATCTGAAGAGCTGCTTTGGTATTAAATGATCAAGGCAAAACAATCATAGTTCAACTAAGTGCAAAAACCTCACCTCAGATTAAATGCAAAAGTGTTTTAGAGCATTTGGACACAGTCAGTCCTTTTCCTAAAAGATTAACTTCTGACTACATTTAGACAACATTTAAGTGTTTCAGTAATTTCCTAAAAGCACTAATGTAATGAGAGGACCTGTTTCTCACTAATTTGCAAAGAAAAGCATGAAAAGAAGAATGTGGAGACCTAAGTCTTCTGAAATGTGAGACCAAATTAAAAAAAATAAATCGTACATTTTCTCTTCAGATCAAGTTTATAGGCATGCATCTTAGCACACACATGTTGCAGTACTCAACCAGGGCACCTTTGAGCCTAAGCCATAGAGAAATATTACATGGGATGTGTCAGATGCACATTGTAGAAACTACTAAGAATTTATTTATTTAATTCATTACAACTCTGCCCCCTCTCCAGAATTAACTGAACCTAAATATAGCCCCGAGTTATTGTGAAAGTCTGTCTGGATATTTTAGGTTAGAACCTGCTACCTGTGTTGTTGATGCCCACACTTTCCTCAGAAATCTCCTTCTGAACACTCTCAGTCACACTTGTCTTTAAAATATGCTGGTCCGTGCCTTCATGGTTGTAGTTCATAACAGCCCTGCTCCTTAATATAACTGGATTTTACTTTAGTCCCTAACTCAGACTTGTCTCAGAAGTTAATTATGAGTCCCACAAAATGAAAGAAACCGTTATGAGATTTTGTTCTTTATGAGTCAATATTTTTCAGCCTTTATAATTAATTTATTACATGAAAGAGCAGAACATTCTATTTCACTATATGTCATTTTTCATTTAAAGTAACAGAAAGTAAGACTTGTCCTAAATATTGTGACATCCTATTAGAAACGTATGTTCTGAAATAATCAGTACTGTAAACATTAGCATGAAGCACATGCACCAGTGGTAGTTAAATCCTGGCTTTAGAAACTACAGTTCACAATCGGGGCTTTCAGAAGTCCACCTATTTATGACAGAAATGGAGAAGATTTCAAATGTGTTAGATGTACAAACTAACTGCAGTGACTTCCTGATACCAAATCCTCACGGGTATATAAGTTATATTGAGGAAATATTCAATGGAAATAACAAAATCAAGGCATGGCACTGAAACTTCTAAGTTAAATAGCACTGAGGAAGGGAAGAACTCTAAACTCAATTTGCTGAAGGTATAGGATTTCCAATTTGTGATGCTTAAAAACAACATTAAGGAATAAAAAGCATGAAATTGGCACACTCTGCATCCAAAATTTAAAAAGTTTTCTTCCATTTATACATGGCAGTTACTTATGAGCCCTGAGCTACACTTTGAGTCACTATAAAATCATCTACTTAATCCCCATGCAGTTTAACCAAGCATAGTGCACTGTGGTACATTTTCTTCTGATCAGGAATGATTGACTTCCAAATATGATGATGCTGTGATTTTCCCCATGAATGCTTTCTAAAGCACTCTCTATGGCTGCTTTACAGTGAAGAACAAGCCCAAAGTAGAATATGACCTTGTACTTCTACAGAGGACTCCTTCACTAGAGGACCCCACCATGGCCTTCAGTCTTCAGAAATGAAGACTAAACCATGCAGCTGAATTCATACCTATGATCAGTCTGGGACCATTTTGCCCAGCTAGTTAAAAACCCTGGGCATTGCATTTGTCTATTATTCTTCCAGCTTCCAATCACAACATGAAGCTATTCTGCCTAATCATCTGTATTTCTTGCTGCATTCCTCACCTTGGTGCAGGAACATCTCACACAAAACCCACACTTACTCCTCCACCCAAAACTCCTTAATAGTATAGTAACTCCAACAAGTTGGGTCAACTTAAAGAGCACTAGCTTCTCCAAAAATGTTTTTTATTTTGCATAGCTCAATGTAAAGTATTTTATTCTTCACTGGAAGCATATTAAGCCACCTGAACCTTATCACAGGCTATAGTGTATAGGAGTTTATTGTGATGATGTGGGCTGGCTGAAGTGGAGGTTAGGGGTATACAGGATGAGAGTGCAACGTGCCCTTGCAACATTAGCCAGTGGAATAGCAGCTCTGAACTTTTTATGTCTGGACCTGAAACTGCTCAGCTTATGCCAGAGGATGCAACATACTCAAGGAATTCAGAAAATCTGAAGGAGAGCCAGTATATAGTTTCCTATCTCACCTCATTACTCATTAAAAAAAAAAAAAAATCACCCTTCATTTTTGAGGATTAGGTTAATGAGACAAGAAAATATTAATCAGCAAACCCCTTAAAAAGACACTTGTCATTATTTTTAGGCTTACTTAGAAGAAAATCTGAATTACTGCCAGTCATCTTCTAGCAAATTTTGAAATTATCACACATGCTTTCTCCTTGTCCTGTTGCAACTGTTTATGGGAATTATATAGCAAAAGGAGAAATCTCCACCATAAAAATATTTTTATGTCTGAACTGGAAAACTCTGTTTCCACAACACATTTATAAACTGGCTTAAATATAAGACTACTTAGGGAAAAAATTAGAGACCAGTTCTCAAAGTGTATCCGTATTTACTTCTGTGCACATATTAAATAACTCAGGTTTTGGGCCCCAAGAAGATATTAATAAAAGCAAGTGTTATTTAAATCCTCCACTACAGCTTGAACAAGGTCATTCAGCTTTTAATTGTCTAATGTGCAGAGGAGCTAGACAATCAGATGATGCTAAATGGTGTGGCCAACCTAGCAATATCAGTGTCAGAAAAGGTGGCTCAGAACCTTTTTACTTATTTTACTTAAAACAACATGATGTACAAAAGACCTGGGCCATTCAGATCTTAAGGAAACTCTGACTTAAGGAGTCAGAGGATAGTAAGAGCAATTTTAGCTAAAATATTGTTGTTTGCATCAACAAAAAGGGGGACAACTACAACAGAGTACAGATTAACAGATTTCTGGCATTCATATTTTAACACAGGAGTCCCATTTCATTCAAATGGGCCTTCTGCTGCTCAAGCATAACAAACTTTTGGCACCATTATTAAAGAACAGCTCTTGTTCAAGTGCACATGACCAGAGTCTGTTACTGTCCAAAGAAGAGTTTCCAGTACCTGCTGGGATCTCAGGATGGCAGCATCAATCTCATCCACCTTCTGAGAGATCGTGTCACTCACTAGTCTGTACCGTTCGTTGTCCTCCGTTATCATCTTGTCCAGCCCCTCTCTGGCCCTCCATGGCACCAGCTCCAGGAAGGCACTGCCAACTTCATTCAGAGTGTCCACCAAGCCTTTGTTGTTCTTTGCTTCTTTTTTCAGCTCCTGTAAAAGGCCATTTAAAACAATTAAACCATTTACACATGGTTATATATGAATGGAACATGCACCGTCTGCAGTTTTTTTATTCTTTCAACTACTCCATTAATCCAGAACTGTTTTCCACACAAACCAAAGGGCTAAATTTGAATACTTATTTTCTGCTAAACTGTATCAGCTTTTTGAGACTGTAAGTTGTTTGACAGAAAGGTAGGTGATTCTTAAAAGCATTTTCCACAGAATCTAACCTAAACGTATTTCTAAATTTAGTATGACTTTCTGAAAATTTTCTAAGGATTGTTAGTACTTCATGAAGCATCCAAAGAAAATAAAACTAATGGATGGCTGTGAACTGCAACTCCATAAGGAACTAAGTCACCAGCAAATGAATCAGCATGTAATATAGCAAAATATGATGAATTCAAATGATTTCTGCAATGACTGGATTAAATTTCAAGCACATATTCACACAAAGGAACAAGTTTTTACCTGTACAGAACTCCCCATCTATTAAAGAAATTTAATAGAAATTTTTTAAGCTTCCACCCTCAACATTTTCCATACCATGCAGCTTACACTACATTTTCTTTTGAAATAAATCTTGTTAAACAAAATTAGTAATATATATTTAAAATGCTGACACTTCACAGGATTTTATCCATGCCGCAGCTAAACAACTAAAATACCTTTATTTGACAGCTTATGAAGTTTCCCAATCTTAGGTAGCTCCTCAAATAAAATGAAAATGTTGTGCTACTCTTGTGCTAAAAACAAACCTCAGCCCAATATCATAAGGGATTATAACAGATGACTCTGGAAAAAGTTTGATTCCTAACTACTGTTACATTTAGTCAAATGATCTATTGCCAAGATTAGTTATTTAAAAAATGACTTCGTATCAAGCATAAATTAACACAAAACCTCACCAAATCACAGAATAGTAAAAAATGCACAGGTTCTAAAACCTACTTTTTGTCTTTCTTGCACTTGGCTTAATTCTTCACCCTTTGGTATTTGAGTTTCATATGAGAGTAACTCCATCTCTACTTCATCAAGCCATTTGCAGAGTTCCTCATGAGTGGAGTGCAGTTGACCTGCAAGCTGCAGAGCCTGCTCTAAAGTCTTGGATACATCAGAACTTAATTTTGTAATTTCTTTGTATCTTGCTTTAATGCCTTCCAGTTTATCTTGAACAATTACAACTTCATCACCTAAAATATTAAAGGAACGTTATTTCCCATGATCACAAATATTAAAAAGAAAAAAAAAACCAAAACCACCACAACAACAACAAAAAAATAAAATCCCAAACTCCACATCTTACAGAAACCTCAGAATTTAATTTATAAAATAACCCAAACAAGGGGACAAGGCCAATCCTCAACTGTTGCAAATTATCCTACCACCACTAAAGTCCACAGAGCTACGAAGTTTACCTCAGTTCAGGATTGGTCTCTTTTTTCTGCTTTACTAAACTATTACAAAGTAGGGAGTTAAATCCAATTTTAAACAGAAATGTTCTTAAAAAATCCACCCTTAAATTCACAATACTTCTTATAACGGCCAAATAAAAGATATAAAAGTGTTACCGAAAATGTAAAGAACAACAAAAAAAAAATCTACATATTACTAACTAGACTTTCAATTGCAGTCGATTTTGACATCACAGTTCACCCTCATTGCTGTCCATTTGAAACACAACTCAAAAGGCTAAAAGAAAAACAATGCATTGAAATTTATTAGCAATAATATTGCTCAGATTTCATCACAGAATATGTGTAAGGGTAAAGTTTGGAACAGAAAAGGATAATACCACCCTGCACAAACATATGTCTCTAAGTGTTCAAGAACTTTACAAGTACTGGAAAATCTGGACAGATGTTGATCAGAACAGACACATTGTATAGAACTGGAATGCAACTTTTCCCACAGTATTAGTTCCCATGGCCAAAGCTTTCCTCTTGCAGTAATAGGTAGTCTAACATCTTGTTCATCTGTGGATGCCTGCAGGGAATTCACTGTGTCCACTGCTGCCAAACAGCTCTCTACTATGAGTAATGTCCATAACTCACCATTAGGAATGGAATGCAGGTTCACTAAAATTATTTTCCACTAAAAATAATAAGAGGATTCAAGGGCTAAATTCTCTACAGGCAAAAAAGGCCTTTTGCTCACTTACATTTAAAGTAAAATTGGCCCCAAAACATAACTTAGCTTGACCTCAAACCTGACTAAAATAAACAACTATGATTGTTTTACCCAGTAAATATGAACCATATTACAAGTTTCCCTTTAGTTTTCTTAGGCACCTGCAAGTACAAGAAAAAAAAGTATGACAGATTATAGTTTTACTTAAGTTCTCACCTGTTGTTTGCTTAAGAAGCTCTAAGCCATTTTGTATAGCTAAATCAACATTTTGTTTTCTAAGAAGAATCTCTTCCTGAAGATCCTATGAATAAAGGTCATTTATGTTAGCACAGACCTAAAAAAATGTATTATTTTCATTTAGAATAAGCATATTGAGATTTTAAACAAAATAAATTAATGAAAATAAATGACATGTGGGGATATAAATAAAATTAAAAACACGAATTAAATAAGAAATGAACAGAAATCAAAATACCAGTAGTTCAGAGTGCTGTTTCTCAAGCAATTCTGTGTTGCAATCTTGGACTGACAATTTGTTCAGTTTATCATGGATTTCATTCAGCCAGTTCATCAATTCAACTTCGTCCTCCCCAAAAATCTGAGCATTGCTGTAAGCTTGCTGGAGAAGTTCAGACCGGCTGTTGCTCTTCTCTTGAATTTCAATGTATCGTGTCTGAGCAGAATCTAGCTTTTCCTGCACCATATCTTTATCTTCCCTGGAGCACATAGTCTTTAGGGACTGACCAGCACTAATGGCCTGATGTAAACTCTTATTGTGAGCTAGGACATCATCTTCTAGGGCCTATATTTTATTTTAAATAATGAAGAATAATGGAAAAGAAAATCAGAAAAACATAAAATAAATTAAAGTGGAACTCAATAAAAATTGAAAAAAAGACATATTGCCAACATAAATATATAAAACTTAAATTACAGAGGAAAAAAAATGAAATGGTATGGTAAAATGAGTACAGTGCAACAGCTTTGCCAGTTGTGCTGTGCTTCACAGAAGCACCTGAAAGGAATGACCAAAGCAAGCGAGTTTGTATCTTACTTTATGCTGAGAAATTTGCTGCTGCAGTTTGGAGGCCTGTGTTCCAATGGGTTCTGCATTTGCAAGCCTCTTCTCTGTGGTTGTCAGCCACTCCACCAGAGGCTCCAGAGCTTCATGGAACTGCTGTGCTACCACCGAGATGCCTTCCAGCTGACGGTTCCTATCAATACACCCAGGGAATGGTCATCTTTGGGGATGAAGTAAGTCTCAAACAGTTTTAATAAAGTCCCTTGAATCCTTAGAAAAACACCCCAGAAATAATTCCATCTCATTGTAGGAACCAGTCACCAAATGAGACAGACATATATCCATGATACTTAATGAAAAGCAAGGTAAAGTAAAAATGAAATAAAATTAAAAACAAATAAACACCTCCAATGCATTTTGCTAATATACCAGTTTTGAAAATAAAAATAATACCACTTTATTCATATACTTTTTGCTAAAAATAATATAGCATTCAATTCAGCAAGACATTGTTTTATACCCAGTTAAGATAGTTCTCAAGTTTCCAGCTGTCTTCAAGCATAAAGTTACATTCCCTTGCCTATCATACATGTTTTAAAGTTAGACAAAGGCTTTACTGAACCAGAATACACTGTCATGCTTCCTCAGTGCTGTAAAATATCTTTAAACATTTTTTCAATTATGACAACAGAATAATTCGGTTCTAAATTTGCATCTCTTGTCCTGGATAAAAGCTCTCAATAAAGTTAGTGAGACATCATTAATAAAGCATAGAGACTTGACCTCCAAAACAAGAAAGTGGTATCTAAAACATTTCTGGTTCAGATTATTACATCTCAGAGAAGACTCTTGATTACAGCAAAGTCTTCTCTACAAGCAGTGCTGAACAAATGTCATTCAAGCAGACTTTTAGGAGAGATTTGTTCTACATGAAAACACCACAATAACGTCTTTCAAATGAGGATCTCATTCCAGATAAAAGCTACATTTATTTGTGCTTTCCAAGGCTCATAAGCAAGGTAGACTTGACATACTTAGCCATGGAACACTCTGTGGGGTACTCTACACAGTTTTCAAAATCATCCTCAAATTCCTTCTTCATTTCTAGAGACCAGCCAAAGAGCAGTGAAGACAAGCTTGCAGCTAATGGATGGCTTGGAAAAAGCTGCAATTTCATTTGTAATTAGATATCACCAGACTGTAAGGATATTATTAAATTAAATATGACATTAACATTTACCCCAGCTAATGAGTCAGATTCCTTCAATAAAAAAGAAAAAAAGAAAAGAAGGAAATAATGGTCTATTAGTGGTTGACTAATTAAATAATCCTATTATTAGTATGAGGTAACAAAACAGGTTCAGCTAAAGAGAGGCTATCAGAAGGAACAGAAGACAGCAGAGGTGAGGTGAGTTCAGTGCTACTTTAAAGTACCAACATAACCATTTGTTCTTCACTGTGAAGCTTCACTCTGCACTTTAAATTTTTCTTCAGCTTCCCAATCCTCTCTTACTTGCAATTATAGGCCTTTCTCCAAGCTATGTCTCATGCACCCTTCTCTCTACTCTGAAAAAGACTGTCCTTCTCAAATCCCCACCCAGAAAACATGTTCAGTAACCCTTTCAACACAGATTTCCTCAAAGACACTTTACAGCTCACAACTTTACAGGTATTTTATATATTGATAATGCATAAATGTAAGCCTGTATTTACACAGATGCTGTGTGCATGGATTTTGTTTGATTTCTTTCAATTCAAACTTGAAGTGGACCTCAATGTCTTTTAAGAGATAGGGTTTTCTGTGTTGCTAGAATATATATCTATATACTTTAAGGTCCTATTTTTCTTGAAAACTAAGGGAGCTCAGAACTTGCATGCATCTGCAACTGACATTATGATTACCTCTAAGTCACAGAAACTAATTATGTAGATAATATTAAAAAAAAGAAAGAAAGAATTGAGTGCCTCTTCTTTGTAGCAGTAATTCAGGTCCTTGAAGTTCCAATAGAACATCATTATTATTTGCACTTGATTTCACTACAAAACAGGTACTTGCCTCAAAACACTTGCATTTTAATTAATGATCAGAGATAAAATACTCAGAAGATACATATGGAGTTAATCCTAGCATATTATCACATTAGACTAAACATTTTTAAAGAGCTTTTGGTCTCTTCAGGTCACTTTTCTCCACTTCTCCCTCAGAGGACCCATTATATCAACATCAAGACACCAAGACATAATGCAATCGAAAGCATGATAGTACTTCACAGTACAGAGTTCCACATGCTGCTTCTAAACATCTATCACGTGCTATGTCTACATTTTTCAAATCCATGAAAGAATTCCAAGTACCTTGTTTCAGCTTTACTGAGCAAGGCATCCCACCGACTATCCAGGAAACTCAACTGTTTCAGGATTTTCACTCTGTCAGCAGGCTCTGCTGACTCTGCAATTTTCTCCCCTTCGCGCTTGATTGCCTCCACAGTGGGCTTGCGGTCATCCAGCAGCCTCTGCAGAAGCTACAGAGAGAGCAATCAAGCACCAGCTTATTAAGAAATACTGCAATAATGCAAATGGAACAACAGCAGACTTCTTGAAAAGCTGTTGAAACAAAAAAAACCCCACCAAAAACTAAACCACAATGGCTATATTGTGATAAAAATGTGAACAAAGCTAATTAAAGAGACACGTGTAGCACACACATCAACCCCTTCACCAACACAGGCTCCTTTTAGTTTCTCAATTGTTTTCTTAAGAACACTGGAGTTTCATGAAGCCCAAACAACAACCCTGGTTTCTCTGAGGTAAGGATGTGGGGCAGCCCAGAAAGTGAACACATAGAGGAAAAGGCTGTTCTACATAACACCCTCAAGGGAATACAGCTATTTAGAATTAAGTTACATCTTTTAGGCACATTTATGGGAAAACTGCATCACAATTTGGCATCACAGAGGTAATCTGGATACATAGAGAGATGGGAAAATAGATAGTAAAACTATTGTATAATCAACTCATCACTTATATGAGATACAATTGAGTTCATCAATCCAGTGTAATACATTAACTTCTCTATGGAGAATAAAATGCACCTCTATCTACAATCCTCCCTTCCTCCATTCCCTAGGTGCCATTGGTAACATTAACATTTTGCCACTGCAGGTATCCCAAGATGACAACCTGCACTGGCAATAACTTTATAATGTGGGTGGCAGTGGGCCACACAGTCCAGCTGCAGGAGTCGTATGTTTTATCAGCTACACTGTAATTCTTTTTTCCATAACCACTATTAAAATATGCCAAAGTTGATGACACTGATAGAGTTTCTACAGTAGCACAGGCCACTTCCCAATGGGATTCCAATTAATTACCAACAACAAACACATGAAGATCAAGAGCCAAGTATTTAAGTCCATAATCTGCCATCTTATTTTGGTAGTACTAGAGTGAAAATTTACTAGGTTTTATTTCCTACCTTTCAAATAGCTAAATATTGGATTTTATACTTTCTCTTTTTCCAATGGATTTTTAACATCCTTTCCAGATAATGATAGTAATTCTAACCAGAGCTCAGATTGCACAGAATCACTCTGTCTTATATCCAAAACGATGAGCACTTCACCCAACCCTGGACAAAGTCCTGAGTTTTGAACAGATGGCTCCGTTAAACACCTCAGCACACCCCAGTGTAATATAATACACTTGAACACATGCTATGCTTTGCCAAAGACTAGGAATTTATTCTCATTGATCCAGTGGAAGGAGAGAGATTCTGAAACCATTTCACTTACCTTCTGTTCTTGTATTTGGGCCTTGACAACTTTGAATTCAGCAGATGGTGGTTTCTGATTAGCCACAAGATCTTCTGTATCAATGAGCCAGCTAAGCAGAGATTCAAGGGCATCCTGAAATCTCCCACAGTGGAGGAGGGCTTCCTGCAATTGGGCAGCACGCTGGGCAACCTGAAAAAACAGTAGAGGATCTCACCTGTTCATTTTATTTCTGTGAAATAATTAGTCAAAATCCGTAGAATATCTGTCAATATCACTAATAAACACTCTGGTTTTTGTAACTATTCATAACAGCACTATGTCACAATTCAGCATGAATCTCTTGGGGCTGGAGACATCCAATGAAAGAACAGACTGACTCCCAGTACATCAGCCTGCTCTAGTAATTCCTTACAAGTTACTCCTGTGTTATATAGCTACAGTATTATGAAATATACTGACAGGATGTTTATATTTAAGATGGTCTTTATTTTCCTTATAGAAAGAATGAGCCAGGATTTCAAGTAGCAGCTCTTAATAAGGCCCAATATTGCCATCAGTGAGAAATAAAAGTAGGAAAGGAGAAGGCAAATATGTGAACACCAGGTGTCTGGTTCTGCTGCACCACACCTTTAGAAAGAGAGCAGAAGATGAGCACCATTTTTACTCACCACCCTCTCAATTTTCCAACAGCAGCTACTGCTGAAGGAAGACTTTCAAAAAGTACAGAGAAGCATCCACAGCCAATTTTTGAAAGCAGTGGTACTTTCTGATGCCTCAAACAATACAATCCTTAAGGTGCTGAAAAGGAAACAATCCACCAGTCACACAAAGGTGGGCTGTATCATTGCTCTGTGCACTGTGCAGGTGCGACAGTGTACATGAGCAAATACAACTAAGTGAAAAAACATGACTGAAAATGGGACGGAATCTCCAGGGACCCTTTCCAACCCAACCATTTCATGATTCTGTGAGTCTTTCCTGACTAAAAATCCAGAAAGTTTGGCAAAACCTTATAAATGACAGCAACACCTCTGGCTATTAGCAATATAAATCTTATCCTTAGAATTACAAGGTAATTGTGTAAAGCAAACGCAATTCATATTCTTAGTGAATATTTAATTTCCTGTATTTTGAAAGACATCAGCAAGCAAATCAAAAGGTAGAACACAATAAAAGCAGGATAGGATACAAGATAATAACCTTCTTATTAAGAGTCTTCCATCGAGTGTTGACATCTTCAAGGTCGTGTTCAAGGTTTTCTGTGTTGGTACTTTTAGCAGCACTTTGAATTAGGCCCTGACCCAACCAATTTACTTCCTGTTGTTTTACTTGTAAGGGTTCAATTTCTTCTTTCTGGAATACCTGCAGTAGAAACCCAAGAGAGACATGAAACATGGTAACTTCTGTCATAAAATGCATCTGGTGCTGACATGACAATATGCAACAAAAACATTGCTTGAAACTGGTGTCTAGAAGAAAGGAAGCCATTCCTTGTCAGGACCTTCCTAAAAAACCATTAATAAATCTAAACAGAATAGGCTCAATCTAAACAGAGTAAATTCAATACATCACAGAAGGGGAAATGGCACACATTTCCATGAGTAGCTTTAGATAGGAAGGAAAGGGGCAGAGAAAAACAGAGGTAGTGGAACTTTTGGGGGTTGAAAAAAGAAAACTTCTGATAGAGTGGGGAAAAAAACAGACTGGAGAAACTCTTCTGTTTAATTATCTATCTAGAAAATCTAACAAAAAATGAATGGCACAGACCAAGAGAGACAAGCAGACATTTTTTTCCAAATTAGGACCCAAGCCAAAGTTTTAAGTCAAAGAAACATTGAAGGAAGAGATATTTTTAAATCGGTTTAGATTATAATGGTAACAAGTGAGGAAGAGGCACTATGGATGCTGTTGAAACAGTATCCCGGCAGACACCCAGGAAAATGGGCTTTCATTCAAAGGATATTCTTGCAAATTGCCAAGGCTTTGACCATGCCCAACAGCAGCTTGAGCAGTTTTGTGTTTGCTTTACTTTACTCTTGCAGGTATTTAGGCCTTTTCAGAGCCAGATTATTACCATTAGCAACATCAATGTAAATCTCCATTTGTATTCAGCTGCATTAAGCTGCACTGACACAAGTGTCAATGAGATCAGAAAATGGCCTGAAGCCCCTGAATTAATTACACAGGCCAGTGAAAAATAACCAATGAATAAACAATGCTAAAGAATGCTCAACTTTTGACCCTAAATCCTTCAATTTCTATAGCAGCATTCAGTAACAGTTTTGGTGTACACTTAGTGCATTCAAAGCAACCTTTCTCAGCATCCTGAAAAGCAGAGATCGCTCTGAATGTACCAGCAACTCTCCTCTTTCGCACCAAACACGCTGTGGCAAGTGATTGCTTTTAAAGCTGCAGACCTCAGGTGGCCGAGCACACTTCCACCAGCTTGACAAGTTAATCTGGAAGCTACAGCAACTACACTAAACACGAGAGGTAAAATAAATTAAGCATCCATAAGAGATTTGTTCCTACAGACAAAAAACAACCCCTAAAAACTCTAAGACTCTGTTTACATCAAAACTGAGGGAGTGCAATGAGTTGACTGCTCCTAGACGAAGGAAAATACTTGTGTTTTTCTTGACTGTAGGGTAAGGAGGAGGCAGAATAATATTGCAACACAGAATCAATAACAAATTCTTCTTTTATGTGCCATAAATTCACATCTTTTGAGAACAACGTCCTACCACAGAGGCGACTGATCTCCATAATCTGCCCTTTAAAAATGCAGACATTCTTTGTGGAGAGAAGCTTAAAATAAATTACAATTATTGCTGAGGCCAAAGTTTACCAGAACAACGTAGCAACAAAGCTTGAAGTATCTCAGATTTCAACCAGAGTGGGAAGAAAAAAATTACAGACCCGACAAACACCCTTTCCTTATTACAAAGCTTCCCTTACTCTCTTACCTCATCCACCACTCACAAAGCACTGCAAGATCCTGTGCTTGTAAAATACTACTGTAATGTCAGATCTGCTTTCTGGCAAGCAAATGCAAAAGGCAGCTTTCAGAAGAGGCGGTGAGCCTTTAATCTGCCTGCTTTGGAAACCACAAGCATCTGATACTGCTGCTTATACCTTGATGAGTAAGGCTGCTCAGGCTGAACACTCGGGCTGTAGCTGCCCTTGAATGGCATCGCCTGCGACCACACAGCAGACACGGAGCACCAGCACAGAGCAAGGAGGAGGCATTCATTCCAGTCAGGAGTCACAGGCACCAGCTGGGCAATAACAGCCCTGCTCAAAACAGCTGGAGCAACAATCACTCCCTCAGGCTTTGCCCCAAGTTCATTTCCCATACTGACTATTTCACCTATTTTGGACACCCCATGTGTGCTATGTGAATGACACTGATCACTGCATCTGCCTAATTAATAATTTTTTTTAAAGTTACGTTTTTGCAGTAATGGCAAAACTTAAGAGTTTTAAACAAGTATCTTTATGATTATATTACAACTATTTCACAACTCTATGGATTTTTTTTTCTGATTACCTTGTTGGACAAGAGGCCATTGCAGACTGTATCCAAGGTGTCTTGGATGCCAGTAGTCCAGACATTGGCTTTATTTCCCTCTGGGAAAACTTTTGGGCAGTTTACAGTACTATCTAATTCAAGCTGTTGAACAGAAAATGCCACTTCATTTGAGCCTGTACATGCTACACTGCATTCCTCTGTATCAGATAAAATTTCATATTTTGCAAAATCCAAGTCACTAGTATTTACAGCAGCATTAGTGTAATAAACATCTACATGAGGAGATACATCATCCACATAATCCTCCTCTACTGTTGTGACTCGTGTTTTAGTTTCTTCATAAAGTTCATATGCATTTTCCACTTCATTTTTATCAGGGGTAACACTTCTTCCATCGCCTTGAAGAGGATCTTCATGTGACAGAATTTTCTCTTTGAAACCTTGTAAGTGAGAGTATTTCCCCTCCATCTCTTCCTGATCACTCTCACGAGTCTGGGCATTGTTTTGTTTTACTTCTCCAGAGGGTAAAATGTCATGCAAAGCCTGTCTGCAGTTTTCATTAACAGGGACACTCATGCTTGCAAGCAGTGGGGTTTGCTGCTCTCTGCAGATTGCTGGGATATATGGTCTGAAGTGACCTACTACATGGATATCTTCTGCAGAAGACAGACTTCGTGTTTGAGTCTGCTCCCCTGCTAATGGTGTATCTTGTTTATCTTCCCTTTCTGTTGGAGGGCTGCACAAACCAGAATCATCCTCTTCCGAGGTAAGAGAATTCGTACCCCACTTGCATTTGCCTAGTCTAGCTGCCTCTGACAGATCAGCAGTTTCATTAAAGGAGCTTTCACTTCTATTAGTGTAATCTGGAAAGCTGGGTGGAACAAGCATTCTCCACGATCGTCTGTGCTCCTTCTTTTCAGTGTGAGACTTTGCTTTGGGTAACCCAGCTGTCCGAATTATATCACTGTTCAGTTTAAGAGCATCAAAGATCATTTTTTCATCTAACTTGTTAGCTTCACGGCTTCGGAGCTCAAAAACACTGGAAGAAGTAAGGGCACCATTGGAGCACAAAGTACTGATGTCCAGTGTTCTGTGACTGTAGGGTAAGGTCCGGTCTGTGAAGTGCCTCGAAGAGAGGCTGCCCTTGGAGCCTGAATCAATCTGCTCATTCAGCCGCACAGTGTCATAGATAGACCTCTGGGGAACGTAGCAGTCTTCAATATTCAGATCTTCATCTTCTTCCCCTTTGCCAACACATGGAGGATTCTGACGTAGACAGTCTGGCCTGCTAAGTGGCTTCCCCATCTTGAAAGTGTTCACACAAGTACACCTCCGTTTTCACAGATTCAGGGCAAACATTTAAAAAACATTAGCAATCTGAGGAAACAGTAAACTTGCCCTTAGCATAAGATGCATAGATACAAAAATATACACCATAAGATATGAAGTGGCTGAGGTCATTCGTAATCAGTGCATCCGTTAAAAATTGACTTTACCTGGATATTGACTTTACCCCCAAAATATAAAGTGCTTCGGTAAGAAAGTAACAGAAATGTCCCAATGTCACAGAAAAACAAATTATAGCAGAAACCAGCAGTAGCCAAATATGTCAAACATTCAGTGGAAGGCTTCATTTATTTTTCCAGGTCAGAATCTGTATCTGAAATCTCCCAAATAAGCCTTCAAATGAACAAGTGTTACAGAAGGCAGTACATTATCTTCTGTACATGACTGCTTAACTGTAATCCATTTAGCTGGCTTGCAGGGTCCCATCTCCTTTATAAATAAACCATGGTGTGGCAGCTTAAAAAGACAGAATCCACAGTGGCTTGTATGGTCCTGACCAAGGCACGGAGAAAAATCCTGGGAGGGGTGGGGTGGGGTGAAATAAGTTAAATCCAGAACAGTAAGAATAATAAAACAGCCCTTTACTTTTTTGGCAGTAGCTATAAATAACCTTGATCTGAACGGCAGCTTATCCTCCTCTTGCAACAGGCTTGTTCGTGGTGCCTCCACAAGTCCCACAGGCAAACATCACTTTCTCGCAGCCAAGCCAATGCGTCCTTCGAGCAGACCGTCGGAAGACGAGTGTTTCAGAGCGGCTCTCCCGATGCCGTCCCGGAGAGCTCTTTAAGGCTATGCAGAGCCGAGCAAGCGTGGCGCGCTCCCCGAAGGCACGGCAGGCTTACATTCGGCAGGTCCCGACTACGAGCTGCAGCTAGCGGGCTGCCCTCGCCTCCTCATCTCTGAGGCGCAGCTGCTCAGGAGCCGAGGGAGGGAAGAGGGAAACCCCCGCCGCGGCCGCCAGGAACGCCCCGCTCCGCTCGGCACAAACATCTGCCCCGGCCCGCCCGCGCCTCGAGCGCCGCTCCGGGGGCTGCCCCGGGGCTCCGCTCCCTCCGGCCCTGCCCGCCGCCCCCGGATCTCCTCAGCCGCCTTCGCTGCTCGCTCGGTGCCGCGCAGGGGGCTGGCGAGGGCAGGCGGTGACATGGCTCCGCCCCAGCCCGCTCCGAGCGCCGGGGGAGCGGCCGGCCCCACTACGGCCTGCCCCACTGCGGCCACAGCGCTCCGGCCGGCCCCACTACGGCCTGCCCCGCTGCGGCCACAGCGCTCCGGCCGGCCCCACCGCTCCGGCCGGCCCCACTGCGGCTGGCCCCACTGTGGCCACACCGCTCCGGCCGGCCCCACTACGGCCTGCCCCACTGCGGCCACAGCGCTCCGGCCGGCCCCACTGCGGCCACACCGCTCCGGCCTGCCCCACTGCGGCCACAGCGCTCCGGCCTGCCCCACTGCGGCCACACCGCTCCGCCCCAGCCCGGCTCCGCTCCGGCCCGGCTGCCTGCCCGGGACAAACCCTGGGAAAGAAGCAGAGCTTTAACCGCGCCCGCACGCCATCGCCCCGTCCCATAAAGCAGGCATTTCAATGGAGGCTTCCTTTCTGAAGTTACACCGAAAGTTTACTTACTACTACTCTGTGTTACTTTAAAAAAAAGAAATCCCCCTAACTCGCCTAGTGCTTAGATTAGGTGTTGGAAAGTTACACGTTGCTGCACCTGACATGCAAAGTGAGATGCTCAGTCCAGTTTTGACTATTTTCAATCTGGTCACTGGCCCTGAGGCAAGAGCTTAGGGTGGCGGTGGCTGACAGGGTAGCCGGTCCTGAAGAATCCAGCTCCCACTGAAAGAAACATTACAATACTGGGGGGAAACTGACTATATCTGACTTTTGTTTTTTTCTTTTTTCTTTTCAATGGGATATATTGGAGTTCAAAACCAGCCTATCAGGACAAAGATTCCAGTTGGGGAAACTGGCATCTTTTAAATACAGTTCAACACTTCGCACCTATAATTCTAGCTCTTAATCACGGAAGGGAAGGGTTGGGGAACTCACCGGGTAACTTGCCAACAGCACAGGAGGAGCTGCCATGACCAAGCAGCTCCACTCCAGTAGAAGCCAAACCCTAAATGACCTGAGCTGGTGGTGTGACAGCAGCCATCAGTTATAGGGACAATTTAGATCTCAGTTTAAGGACAGCATAAGGCACTGAAACTTAACATATTCACTACAGTCAGCTTGAGCTTTCCGCATTAAGCAGCAAGCAGGATACACTGTATGCAAGAAATACAAACATACCACACTTCATGTTTATTGATTTACTTAATAAACAGTCAGGTACATATCAAAACACTAAGGTCATGCAAAACAAATTCTCTCTTCCTCCTCTCTGCTAAGCAGCCATATAGCATGTGGATTATGCCAAACAGATAAACACATCTGGATTCTCTAGCAAAGAGATTCTCTAGTAAAGATGCGACAAGACTTTTAGATACTTTTGATGAAAGGTCCTATCATCCATGGTTATTTTCACCCAAAACAACCAAAACTAGATAGATCCCTGCTGAATTCAGAAAGTGCTGCATGATTTTATAGGGGAAGTGTGTAGCTGAAATTGGTCTGTATTTGTTCAACAGCGAAATAATTTTAACAGTTAAAAAATAGTTTACCATTTTTCATTGTTTCTGCCAGACTTTCATATGACAGATAAGTCACTTTCAAAATGCAGCTCTTAAAAAAATATTAATGCTTGCTTATATTACTTTTACTTTTCAATACAGACCTTAACTGTAGTAAATCCTGCGGAAAGTTTTAGTATCTTATTCTACAGTTTGTAAACAGCGCATGGGATATGCAACACAACTCAAAGAGAAACTTAAAGAGAAACTTCTGATTATGCTTTCAACATTATTTGCCTTCAAAGCAAAAATCAGAGGACTGACACCCTCTACATAACTAACAAGACATGTAGATGTGGCATTTAGGGACACACTTGATGGTGGGCTTGGCAGTGCTGAGTTAACATTGGACTCTATGTTCTTAAAGGTCTTTTCCAACCTAAACAATTCTGAGGTTCTATAACATAAGCCAATTAAAATCTTAGTTCAAGCTCATTGGCAGGAATACTCAGGCTACCTAAAAATTCCTATAAAGTCCAATTAGAAAGCAACCTCTAATGACTATATCTACTTTTAATCCAAAAATAAAAGCAAAAATCAAATGAACCACATGCTCATGAAAACTGCAACAGTGACATGTTGGTTTTACTAAGAATGACAGTACAAAGAATTGTGAAAAAGTTTCAAAAAGTAAAATAATTTAACTTTAGGTTCTTTCTCTATTTCAGTGAGAAACCAGCTGCAAATGCTTCTCCAACTGCAAACGTTCTAGCACTGTGTAGCTACTCAAACTCAGTGTGTTTGGTTTAGTCCATTTGCACAATTCTTTTTTGTTTTGCTTTTGGAGAATGGTGGCAGACTCAGTGTACCTTAACAAACCTAATTTACTGAAATTTCCTTTCAGGACTAATCTATGCATTGCATACAGACTTTAAAAAGTGTCTTACAAAGCCAAGTTAATTAGCAATTTTTTGTGTGTGTTTTATATTAATTGAGATAAACTCTCAATTGGTTATACTCTTCCTGAAGTGAAGTAAAAGTCATGGTTCTACTTTGAAATGAACTGCTCTGAAGATTTTCATTTACAGAAAGTAAAATTTATAACTGCATTGTAAATAAATACAGTTTAACACTGATGGCAACTACTTACAATTGAACACTGACAGCAACTACTTTCAATTTAACACTCTATACTGACTGGAATAAGTACATTACAAAGAAGAAATATAAATAAGACAAGTATGCATATGCATTTAAAATATATATATATAATACAACTCAAAGCCAGTTTATTTTTTTTTAAACATTATGTGTTTTAATGTCATGCCAAGAAGATGCACACAGCTCTAACTCTTTGTACATAAAAATTGGTTAAACCACAAAAACCACCTCTGGCCCATTACACAAGATCCTTCCCTGAAGAGAGTGGAGACTTCATGTTAATAGCCCTATTCCAAAGAACAACTCTTGTGCTTTACTCTTGAGGAATTGAAGCTGACTGTAGCTGACCACAGAAGCTAAAGGCAGAAGGAGCCAGACAGTGGTTTTGTGGCCACAGCCACATTTTCAGGTTTATGTGTTTGCGTACGTGCACAAACATGTAAGCAAACACAAACACCACGAGTGGAGCAGGATCTGTGGGATCCAGTCTCCCTGCAGTTTACTGCCTCAGGCAGAACTGCTCTCTGGAAGGGCAAAGAGTATAAACAGATAGATTACTTACTGTAATTTTGATATGCCCCAGTAGCACTGACACCAAGCATTAGGAGAGTTGATCCCTATCCTCCTGCTATCAGTATCTCTTCACTATCTACACTCTCACTTAGTAACATCTCCCATTCTGGTCTCCCTATTTCCTTTCTTCGAAGTCTCCTCACTCTGCTGTTTTATTTCTGCATTTGCTTTTCACCTATTTAAACAACCCCTTCGCTTTTTCATCATTCTTCACCTCCTGTTTAATGGCTTTGTGTTTTTAATCATAAGCAAAAGCATGACCTAAAATAGTTGCTTCAAACAAAACACATTTCTAAGCTTATAAATATCTAATATAAATACAATCCCAGAGTAGACTTCTGGATATAAACATGCTGCTATCACTGTTCTCCTTTATGTCTCTCCAGGGTTTTTTTGTCTTCTTACCACATAAGCTCTTGTGTTTCAGGGATGCTGTCATCCCACTGGTCTGCACAGGTCACCCACTCCCAAACTGCTCAATTACTGTGTTGTGTCCAATGCCCTGATGAACTACAACACTGGGACAACACACAGGGAACTGGATTTTCCTACCATCCACTCATTAGGTTATAACACTCCAGAAACATTTTTCTCTACAATAAAATACATATTTTTACATACAAAATTCATTGCATACAATACGTATTAACAAAGACCTGAAGCTGCACCTAATGTTTGAAAATGTAAGAAATGTGGTGAAATCAGAGATCCCAAAATCTCGACAAAGTCCTGTGCAGCCAATGTAAGCAAGAGCATTCACAGCAGGAGCTGCTGCTATTTTCCAATATCCAAAGTGTTTTACTAACCATATACAAAGAAAAGCCATTTGTTTCTCTTTTAAATTAAGATAGACTTGTTAGGATGGACTGGCATACAATTTTAATCCTCCCAGTCTAATGGAATCTCCTCATAATGTAAGTATTTGTTCAAGATTTTTGTCTCTATTTATGCATTCTCAAAGATCATCAAAACTCACAGTAACTTCCATTTGAAATTCCCAGATGAAAGCTTTCTGGTTTAATTTTCCTTTCCAATATGGCTTAAACAAGCAAAATGCACCCTCTGTTGGGCCAGTCATGTAATGACTCTTTTCCAAGGTCATCAAATTTTTAACAGCATGGCCTATCAAATCTTTCAATGAAGGTTTGGCTTTATCATTAAGTGTACAAGTCATACAAACATTTGAATCAATATTATACTGGAATGAAACCAAAGCAGTGCAGAATATTCACTGCTACTATATAGCCATTAGGAGATTTATTATCTTTTTCAAACACGGCTTACATCTATAAATCTTTCTGATGAACACTGGAAATTCATTTCTTGTAACCTAACCCAACAAGTATGTGTACTTATTTCAGCAGCAAAGCTCAATTAACACTCACCATCACTGCAATGCATTTTTTTTTTGAGCTGGACATGGCATATTAAAAAAGGTACATACAAAAGCTCTGGAGTGCATTTTGGATAAGGAGCTACAGAAAAAATCTCAATATCATAGGGGTATTATTTTGCCTGTTTTCTTTTTATTAGGATGTTTCTAGGTAAGAGTGGAATTCAGTGAGGTAAAATTGGCCAGTGTATCAGAACAGAAAATGGCAAAAGGTAACATCTTAAACTTAAATATGCTGAAAGCAGGTGAAAAAAACCCTAAAATACTCAGATGAGCAAAGTGAATGTGGCCTGGTATGTGAACACTGGAGTCTAAAATTCACACTGTGAAGATGAAAGTTTTGTAATACATGGACATCAAATAGAGACAATATGCAGTTTCTCAAAAACAGAAAGGCAGATGGATTACAGAAGGTAACAAGATAGTGAAGAGAGGTGAAGAGGGAACTGGGGTGCAGGAACTGGGAGCTGAGATGCAAAATTCCCAATGTCTGCCAAGCTGTATCAAAAGAGCATAAGATCCCCATTCAAAACAGATAAAATGCATACAGGCAGAACAGACTGCTGTGAAACAAAACTCCTCTAAGGTCTGCACTTAACCAGTCCCTTTCACTATGATGTTCAATAAAATGGTACTGTCGTAAAATACTTTATAATAGTAAGAAAGCAATCTTCCTACCTTGAATGTATTCAGCTGCTGATTAATAGCCTCTGTTTCCATTCCAACAGGACCTTGTGACTCTTCATGTTCTTCAGCTCTCCCAAGCAGAGTGGAAAATTCTTTTAGCTTACTGTAAAACTCCTCAACACGGCAAATAGTACCTTCCACTTGATCTTCCCTGGCTTTTGCTCTGTCTAGTAGCTTGTTGCACTGTTTATTTAGAGCTTCCAAGTCTCTTTTTATACCAATAAGATCAGGAGAAGCTTCAGCTTCTGTGGCTAGCATAATTTTACAGTTCTTATTAGCATTTTCAGTATTCATTATAAGATCCTCCAACTTTTTCATGAAGCATTTTATGTCCTCTCTCTGTGACTGCAGTACCTTGAGATCTCTCCCAACTGGAGCCATGCTGTCAAGTTCATCGTCAAACTCTGCAAACTGAGAGAACATCTCTCTGATGCTGTTCTGGAAATGGCCAATTCCCTGAAGTTTGGTCTCTAGGAATGAGCACCTCTCCTCAACTTGCTGCTTCACTGCAGTGTATTCTTGCTCCAAAGACTCAGCTTGGAGTAAGAGGTCAGAAACACCTGCTGAATCAGAAGCTTCTACCACCAGGTCTTGGGCAAGCTTTTTTGCTAAATCAACATGAGGTTTCAAAACCTGCAAGGCTTTCTGCTGGGCCTGCATCATTGTCAGGTGTTTGTTACTGAATGACTGAGATCCAAGTGAGTCATGAGCTTCCAGATGTTCTTTGGCACTTTTAAGCTGTCTTTCTGTTTCCCTGGATGAGTCCTGAAACTCTTTCAGTCTCTGTGCCATATTTTCCAAGCACTCTCTCTTCTTATGTAACTGCTCTGTAACCACCTTCACATTCTGATTAAGCATCTTTGTTTCTTCTTGAACAATTTCTTTATCTGTTTGACTTGCATTGAGCAAACTTTCAGCAGAATTATTTAATAGTTCCACTATCCCATGGTGTTTATCCAGGTCCTTCTGCCATGCCCTCACCTGAACAATAGAATCCTCTATTTCAACAGGGTTTATGCCAACTTTTAGTTCACACAGGTTGCTTTGGCACTTCTCTATCCATGGCTGCAGATTTTCTACATGCTGCTTATATTTGAGGGCTTTCTCCAGACAATCTGCTAATTTATCTTCCCTTTCTTTTACCTGTTTATTAATTTCATCCCAGTTATTCTTGAGTGCTGCAATTTGGGATTGTAACTCTGCTTTGTCATCTCCTTGAGTCTTCTGTAAGATACTTTCTCCTTCTGCAACAATTCTTTCATATGAACTAATCTGATCGGTCATTGTCTTCTTAAAATCTTTCTGTTCTTCAATTAGTGATTGCAAGGCATCAAGTTTGGCTGACACAGGACGAGCCTGGTTCAGCTCTTCTTTCTTTTTGCTTAGCCAGGCCTGAAAGTCCTTAGACATTTGCTGGAACTGATGAGAAGTGGCATATGCTGACTGGAGCTCCTGAACATGGTTATCTACAAAGGAGAAGGCAGCAGAGATTCATTAGCAGAACCTGCTAGCATTTAGTGAAAAAAATAATAACTAATATTGGTTCTATTATGCATGATCATTAACTTAAGGAAAGCCAGTCCTTAGTTTGTGGAGTTTGACTGGCAGACAATCAAGTTTCTTGCAAGGGGCAGAATCATTCCTGTGTTACAGAAGAGCAGTGAAGGCATTAGAACATGAACCAAAAGAGGTGAACTTATCCAGTCTGTGTCTACATGGATCCCATTTGGGCAGATTTTGGTGGTTAAGAACACACAATTGTGCTTCATGGTACTATGAAGTGTAAGCACAGGGAATATTAAGTGGTATATCCTAGTAGTGTCTAATTCATGGCCTACAGGCAATACATCTTCCTAGGGAGATTCTTTGAAGTTCCTCATGACCAGAGGAAATTAAAAACCCAAAACTAAGGCTGGTAGGAAGAACAAAGTATGATATCACTTTCAATGTATTACTTGCTCAATTACGTTGTTCAAGAGGTAAGGAAGGCTGCAGACTACCAGCCCTCTTCTGTCACAGGCAGTTTTATACAATTACCACTGTGTTTCACTAAGCCATTAACTGGTGTTTGCCTAGAAATTATCATTTTGGCTTATACTCTGCCCCTATGAAGTTGGGTAGCTCAATGAGCAGCATCCTCTTTTGGTATTCCAATTCAGTGAAGATGCACCTGAAGGAAGACATGACAAAAGCAGCCTTGCTATTTTACTCCAAGTTCTCTCCCAAACTTACCTTTTCAAGGCATGGGAATTCTTCTAAATTGCAATGTACAACTGCTTGGGGGCTGGACTGGATTGGGAGCTGGCACCAGGCTCAGTTCACTCAACACCTCTATCACAAACTTTTGCCTTACTTTATGCCTTAGTTACTGTTTTTCTTTAAATAAATACTAACCTGATTTTTGCTCAATATCCTTAAATGATTTTAAGATGCCGTCTAACTGTCTTGTAAGTTCTGCTTTCAAATACTCTTCTCCAACCAGTGTTGACAGCTCTTCACAAAGAGCTTGTGCTGCATTTATATTCTTCATTTCCTGTTCTATTTCCTCCTTCATTTCTTTAGCAATTTCCAACTGTTGTTTCACAGCATCAGGTTGTGTACTCACAGCCAGGCTGCTACTGAGTTTGCTATCCAAGGCACTTAGCTTATCAGACAGACTTCTGAGCAAACATTGATACTCTGTGCTTTTCACAATGGCTTGGTCAATTCGGTCACATCTCTCCTTCAGCTGCCTGGTTAGACTGTCCCACTTCTGTGCCACAGCTGCCAGTTGCTCTTTTACAATTTCATGTGAGGGTGGATGTTCACCAGGTCTCTCCAGAATCCCCTGCCCAGCAATAGTTAACTGCTCGTATTGTGGCTTTCTGGTGTCAAATTCTTTGAGCAGAATCTAGGAGAAAAAAAGAGAATTTTAAAAAGAATGTACTTCATGAGAAAAAAAGTGCTTCTGACAGAAAATCATGTAGAATTTGTTGTAGCTAAACTCTATTATTGAGTGTATCTCAGTGAAACATAAACTGTGTTGTTTCCAAGTATTTTACATCAAAGAAACAAAAAAAAAATTAGGTGAATTCACACATCATCTAATAGAAATTCAACCAGGAGATACAAGGAAACAATGAATTCTGTTAATACTACAGTAATTAAGTAACCACAGCAAGCAAAATAAGTGCTGTTTAGTTTCAAGTAGTGTCTTCTTTCCTAGTTTTGATATTTGTCTCAAGAAGGAACTTCAAAGAAGGTTTATTCTGACATTATATCACAATGTTTTATTAAAGAACAGAGACTATTTGGCTAATTCACAAAATGACTGAATGTGTAGTGTAAGACCTTTTAAGTTTATATCAGTGGTTCCCAGTTGGTTTTGGTTTTTTTTGACATTAAGTCACAGCTTGCAAAAGAAGGAACAAATATAATGGTTTTACTTTACAGAACATTCCAAACCCTTTCTAAGTCAATTAGGTTGAACTTTTAAGGACTGTGAAGCAATACATGGTAGTCTTATGCCATCTGTCTAGCACTTAACAACCAATATTGAGTCACAGTATTTCATACAGTATTAGAACATAGTTCATGTTTTAAACACTTCATTTTAAACAATACTCATATTAAAGCTTTAATAACACTTTTTTTCAAAAACAAATAATTTCCCATCAGTTTAGAATAATTGGCAGCAATAGAAATGTTTGAAATTAAATTTTATACCTTCTGCAACCTCATCTGATTTCATATTCAGTTTCTTTTGTCTGCACTTTGGTGTGTTACTGTTAGTAAATTACTCCAATTTTTCATTATACTTTTTCTTCTGTCTTTGACACTCTTGGCCCCATATCTATCCACTGCATTTCACTTGTCTTCATATTTTTGTTAGCTACTGGCACAGTCAAGGGAATAAAATCTCAAAAAGCTAGTTCTAACCACAGACTTAACATGAGGAATGACAGTAAAATGTCAAATTAATAAAATTCAAAGGGGCATTTTCATTCCATTACAGAGAAACCACAGTATGGCCAAAACAGAAAGACATATCAGAGGATCAATGTCTCCTCAACATTTTTCTTTACCTGCTCTGATCTCTTTTCACTCTTATGATAATTTTTTCTTGTAGTCAAGTATGAAATAAGCTGAAACCTAAAGATAAACAAATCTAATGGCTTATACTAACCATGCTCTGCTCTAGATGCAAAATAGTACTTTGCTAATAGCAAAAAGGCAGAAGAAACTTATATCAATAATGTGTGTTGACACTACTCACCTGAACCTGTTGCTTTTGTGTATTCAGCATATTAGGATCAATTGATAAGGGACCCAGCACACTGACCATTAGCTCTTTCTCTACAAGCCAGTGCTTCAACTGAGCTTCTGCTGTCTGGAACTGGATCAGGTAATTTGAAGACTCCTCCAGTTTTTGTTGTCTCTCAGATGTAACTTGATTGAGTTCTTTCCATTTGGAATCTAACAATGATAATGTTAACATATTGCATGCATGTTCTAGCAGATGGATTGTAAGACAGCAGACTACATATGAAACATAAACAGAGCTCTCTCATAAGGCTTCGTGCTGATTAACTCCAGATGCCTTATTGCAGTGACTCTGCAAATAATATCTTTTAAAAGTCAGACCCACATACACTTGGATGACAGTCAGCCACCTGTGGAATTTTTAGAGCAATGAATATTTAACATGAAATAAAATTATATTAGAATACTACTAAATGAAATACCCTCAAATTCAGGCTTTGGTTTCAAATGATATAGAAGGCAAAGGGTTCTACTCAGTTATAACTCAGGTGCCTGATTTAGATAGACACATCTCCCTGCTTATTCACTAATAAATCCCCATAAGTTTTCAAGGGTGAGCAGAAGTCCAAAATTAGGCTTCAACTCTAAACAGCTCTCTGAAAAAGCCTAATTCTTTCAAATGTCTGTATCATTCATCTAAAACATCTTAACCAGGTACCTAATGATGGCTAATGAGAATACTTCTGCATATAGGTATTTCACAAGCACTGTGTGAGCTTAGGTTCACACCTTGCCAGCCTGTGATCTTTTCTACTATGGCAAGTGGCTTCCAGAGCAGCCTTTGAGTCTTAGTCTTGTAACTTCCCCCTTTCCCTCTGTAATACTGTCAGTGCTTGCTCAGTCAGCTCTGGTATTTTGCTAACTCTCCCTGTCCCTGATTTTCATCCCTGTTTTTTACAGTTCCTTTTGCTGCTTCACAGTCGTCTGCTCATTCTGTATTAATCCCCTTTCAACACTACTAAAGGTCTGTTGGAGACCTGCTACTTAAACTTTCTAGAGTTTCACTTACAAGCAGGACAGACTGGGAAAATTCTCAGCTTCAAAGTTACTGTTGGTGTAGCAATGGAAATGCTTATCACTATGAAACAAGATTGACATACAATGCTATTGACCTATTATTTATTTAAAATATGACTAACATAAAAAGAATTTTTAAACTCATGACAGGTGCTGCAATATCTCAAAATCTATTGACCAAACATGGTAGTTTTCTTTTTTTTCCAGTGGCTTTTTAAAAAGTTTTTTAGCAAAATTTATGCAGTTTTAGGAAAGAGCAAGATACCACCAAACCCACAAAATGCCAAAAGCCACTAGTTCATGGGGAAAATACATGCAGAAAAGCACTATAAAAAACTCAAACCATTCTCTACATGAAATTAGAATCACCATAATTTGTTATATTTTGTAAAAAGAACAAAATATATATGTTGCTTGTAACTGGCCAATCGAGTTTTAGCTCCACACCATTTGAAAAAGAGAAAGCCTCTCAAACAGGGAATCAATCTATAGCTTGTGCACTCATACAAAGTGGTAGAGTGTCAGAGCACATGGACATCACTGGATTGGTTTCAGATCTACATGCTTGCAAACAGAGTTATTTCCACAGAATTTAAGAGGTAAGAGGAAACAAGGTATCAAAAATACTTGTTATTGCTAATAAATTAAAAAATTCAAAATAAAACAACTTCCAAATCAGTCTGAGCTATAATATAGCTTTATTGAAGTACCTATTTTATCCAACGTTTGTCTCCACTTAGGTGCCTCAGGAGAGTCAGGGTTCTTCTCCAACAGCTCTGTAACTTTGTCCTTTAGTTCCTGCACTTTATTTGCACTTTGCTTTAATTCAGTTTCAAAAAGCTGAAAATTCAGGTGATAAAATAAATAAATAAGACACTAAAGAAGAATGGTGAAGTTCGCAGTCCATGATACTGAAGTGCCAAATATGAAGATAAAAAAATAAATATCTCACTCAAAAGTATATACTATTTTTCTGTTATGAATCTCAAAACATCATATGACATATGTTACTAGTCAATTTTTTTGAAGAGAGAACCTGACAGATACAAACTATATTAATAATTATTGTTTAATTTGAACAAGTGACAGAAATAGAAGAATTCAGATAAATAAGATTCACTAGGTCCCATCATATTTACATATACTTGGAATCTATTTGTGTACAGAAGCCAAACTGACTAATGCAAAGTACAGCTCACAGCAGAAATAACCCAGCTAGCTCTGACAGAGAGGAGTGTGGTGGGGCCTCATTTACCTCAGTAAGAGTCCTGCTATCACAATTTCATGTAGATCCCCTACACCAATAGTTTAAAGAGAATCAGAGTTTTAAGTGTAAACCTTAGAGAAGACTAAGATACTCCTGCAAATCCTAATTAATGCTGTTCTTGCAGATAGAAGTGAATGTTTCTTACATGCCTGGCAAAGGGCTTTTATATGAATGTTCTTAAGTAACAAAGCTTGCCTCATGGAGCTTCTTTTTAATTATCCAAAACCCACAAAATAAACACTGAACAAACTGTACTTGATTTAGCACTTCTAGTTAAAGCATCTAGTTAAATGCATCAGATGACTCTTGCCTGGGCACTCACTCAGTTTTCCAACTATTTGTGAATACTTTTCTATAACTACACTGTGGGTTAGATCATTATAGTTTTTCACATTCTCTGTTAAGAAAAAAGAGCTGGTTTTCTTTCACACTTAGTCTGAATTTTAGGATTGAATGTTATCCAACTCTGAGGAAGTTGGTAGCTGGTCAGATTAATTTTTAAGGGTGACCTGCCAAATATAAAAGAAACTCAGTTAAATCTAATTCTGTCTTTGTTTATATACAATCACAAGCAAGAAAAGAATTTTCCCTATCCATTACATTTCCCTTTATAGATGAACCTTACATGTGTAAATATTGTCCTTCATTGCTAGGGAAGCATATGTCTCCAATGCTGAAACAGGACAGAAGCTTACTGCTGATTCAGTGGTTTTCTCATATCAATTATGAAGGGGGAAGGAGGCTGTTGTGCAGCTATATAACTTAACAGGCATGACAGGGCTGCTGAAGGGAAACACTGCCTTGGAAGAGACATAAGCCACTGCAGCTGCAGAGAGCAGGAGGTCTGTGGAGTGTCAGTGAGCCAGCAGCTGCAGAAACAGCTTTTGGGCAGATACAGCCCTTCAGACTTACAAGTAATCTGTTATAATACCTCTAAACCACTAACATCATAAAAGGTTATTGCATAATCAGTATCGCCTCAACTTTTCAAACTGTCCAACAAAACTATTCTTTTCTGACCTGCAAAACTCATTCTCTCTGACACAGTGCTCCTTTACTCCACTGACACAGTTTGCCAGATTTGCTCTAAGCCTGACTAATATGTTTAGTAGGATCAGTTAAATACTCTCTACAACATTAAGCTAGGCTAAGATATCAGTTATTTCATAGCATCTGCCTAATAACTGCAAGAAAAAGTATTTGTTTGAAGGCACAAAGTACCTTATGTTGCTCAACTTGGGCTTTAACAGCTTCACTATCTGTTGGAGCAGCTTCCCAGTCTGATGCAGTTTTGTCCATTTTTTGCAACCAATGCATCATTGAGGCCGATTCTTCCTGAATATTTTGCATTTTTGAAAGCATACTTTCTAGTTCTGAAATCTTTTCATTCAATAAAACTCCCAAATCTTCATAGCTGTGATTTACATTAGACATAGCTTGTTGAACAGTTGTCAGTTCTGTAAAGAGAGATGCACAAAAACTGTTTTAGAAGTTACAAGTCCTTGAGACAATACTGAATGTACTCAAACAGTATTGAACAGTACTCTGAGTAACAGTAGCTAATAGTCCCCTAAATAAGAAGTCATTGAATATGTTAGAGATATTTTTAATCTACTCTAAATACGGTACCACTACATCTGAGTGAGCTAATATAAGTTCCTATTTGCAAAAACTTCTTATTTCACAGAAATCATTATTTCAATACATACAAGTGCACAGACATGTTTCAATCTTTCTACCTGTTGCTGTTTTAGTATTTTAAGTAACAATTCCATGACCAAAAGTTGAGTAGGCTACAGTTCAGCTACCATAAAATCCTCATATAAAAATTCCTTTGTTTCTATAAGAGTTGTCACAGTGATACAAATGTATATAAAATGGGTGTCTTTTTATACATATATTTGTGTATATGCATGTTGTGAATGCTGATGTGTGTTAAAGTTTCAATTCCCATTGAAAGGTATTTCTCAAAAGTCATGCCTTATATTCAAATAGCTATCTCCATATACATTTATAAAAGTATATATTGATTCAGAAAACAAGGGCAGATTTTGTTAGTCTTCAAAGAAAATAATGAGATAGGTATTGTTATAACTGCTAATAATATCATGTCCTAGTCAATGTAGTTGTCTTCTGTGATGGTGATGTGAAATTTCAGTCTAATAATGACTGCTACAAGCAAATTTATGTACATTTAAAAGATACTTCCATATTTAACAGTAATTGGCAAGCCACATTTCTTTATGACATGCTGAAATTTTTACTGACCTTTATTTTTCAAGAAGTCCTGAGTTCCTGGAGCTCCTCCTTCACCATTTAAAATTGTACCACCTGTGGATCAAAAGAGATGAAGCCTCTTGCTTATCTGAGCATTTTCCCACCAAAACCCCAGCACTTCATTTCCTCTTCAAAACAGCATGATCCATAGCTGTCATTACAATGTCAAGAATGAAGCTGCAGCCAGCCAGATCCATAAGTGGTATCACACAGGCAGAGCATGTGCACAGTGGGTGGGGTGTACATGCATGCACTTGGAAGGGTGCACATATGTTTGGTGTGTCAGCAGCCCACTGCTCAGTTCTAACAGTACTAACAGTACTAACAACTGACCAGGGCCAAAGGTTTGTGCCCTAGCTATGAGGCCTATTCACATCCAGATTGCTAACATCACTTCCTTCCTCTCTCCCAAAGGACCCTGTTCCCTACTGAGAACACTGTTTTACCCAGCTGTGACAGGTATAGCCTGGGAGAGGATGAGCTGGCAAATGCTGCACCTGAGGAGAGCACTAAATGTTAAACAGCAAAGAGGCCCAGAGTGCTTATGGCAGACACCACAACCAAAGGCACTGCTTACTCAGGGCATCTTTACCCACCAGGGAAGTGGTTGAGATACCATTCCTGGAGGGATTTTAAAAACATGTATATGTACCACTTGGTGACATGGTTTAGTGCTGGACTTGGCAGTGCTGATGTTTGGAGCTCATGATCTTAAGGGTCTTTTCCAACTTAAAAAGATTCTATGGTTTATGTGCATTGTAACTCTGCACAGAAAGCTCTCAAAACCAACTGGATTAATCCCTCCCTATTTTATCATAAGTAAGGCTCAAGCATGTGCTCCATGACAGGAACTGCAGTGTGGCACTCTTACACCTTACTGTCACTTACTGTCACTTGGAGACAGCCCTACTAATTAACCATAATATCAGAGCCTCTGAAACCAGAGCTAATGGGCTTTGTAAAATGCAGTCAGACCAAAGAGCAGGGCCACATGGTCACACTGCTGAGAACTGCAAGGAGACTCACTTCCCTCTCTCCTGCACATATGTACATATTCCCAGAAGAGCAATTAACAGAGGAAGATTAATGGTTGCCTTGGAAAAGGCTATGCATCCACCCCCCAGTACCAGCTGGACAGTGAGGACCACATTAGTGGCAGCTGGAGGATGGCAAGAGAAAACAAACCAGATAAGAGAAGTCACAGGCCCCAGCCAGAGTCCTGTAGGTCTTCATGCCCTTTTAGCTGGACTCTGGTATTTATAACTGTGATAAAGTATACACAGGACAGTTCTTGTCAAGGAGGGCAAATGTTCTGGTCTGGAGGATTATAAAGCTGCTCTTATGTGATAGCTAGTTAACTATTTTTTCTATCTGGATGCATAGTAGAAAAGAGGCAGAGGAATGAGCCCAAATATATCATAGAAGATTCCAAAATGTTCTTTGAAAGATTTTTATTTAAAGTTAAAAAAACCCCCAAAAACAGAAGCAGCTATTACAATGAGATATAAGAAATAAAGTGTTCTACTTTTGCCCAATAGGTATCCTCTGTCAGTCCCCAACCTCACAGTCATTTGCAGATGACCAATGAGGGCCAACACACTAGAATTTATTTCCAGACCTAGTCAGTTCAAGAATTGACTGAAAATGTGCTTATTGCCATTAAAATGCCCAATGTCCTTGAACTACATCTGAAATGATACTTGGCAGAATTACTGGTTTCTGTAAAACACATTAATATTTAGCATTAATATTAATAATATTATAGTGTAAAAAGAAATCACGGAAATAGACTTGTTATCTTTAAATTATGATTACCAGTAGAATTTATCTGAAGGTCTAGACAGAACACACATTTTTGCCCAGGAAAATCATGCTGAGATACAAAGTTAATTTCCTTCTGTGCTGTTGTTTCAATTAAAACACATTAGACTAATACCAATTATGATATCATACTAGGGTGAGTACATTTACCTAGGCTCATTTTTTACATAAACCATTTCCTCATTACCCTTCTAACAAAAACTCCACGACTCCACAAACCTTTCTGTGTTTGCTTGGTGTCACAGAATAGCCTTTTGGCCATTAAATAGGTATCTCTCTGCAATTACATCAGAGTTTGCAAAACAAGGTTTGTATTTCTCCTGTTTGCAGACTTGATGGATGTGTGAAGCACTGAACACTGATCAGAACAAGTCCATTTCTCTTTTTCAGAAACTTTCTGGGATGAGGTGAAGGCAACTGTGATCCTATCATTTTATTCACTACCTGGGAATTACATAACAGCTCTAGGACACGTTAGACTAGAGTAAAACAATGAGAATGTGTGCTGAATTACTACAGCAGCTAGACACTTTAAATAGAAGCACAGCAAATAATGTCAGAAGAGACATGGCTAAGTGTTTTCTCCCAAGCCATAATATTCAGAATGGTAATCCAAGGGTGAAATAATATCAATTTTTGCCTAAAAGGTTTTAAAAATTTTTGGAATGTTAGGCTTACCTGATTATACAAAAGCATACCTGATTTGGCAACTGCTCTCAGTTTTGCAGGAGAAGTCACAGCAGTGATTAAGTTACACAGCAAAGTTCCTCTGCTATTCATTTTCTGCAGTTCAGGTGCCTTTAATGTCCATTCATCTTTTAAATTCTGGTTAAGAAAGATAGTAATTTGTTCATTACAAAACTGACTTCAGACTTAAGAGAATTAGTGCACAGAAAGGAACAAGTTTCTTGCTTGGGAATCTGTTTCAAAACATACAAAGCAAATGGGAATGTAAATGCAGATTGCAAGCCCCCTAGTCCCAATTACTGTGACTGCTTACACCTTAAATCTGTATTTCAGTATTAGTAACAGATGCCTTATTTCCTTCAGCCAGATTTCACTTCTCCTACAAAGGCTTACCAATGTATCTTCCAAGGGTTTCTTTAACTCCTCTGTATTCAGAGAGGGCTGTGCTGCTGGAATTCGTTCTGTGGTCTCTTTTATCCATTTCTTTAATGATTCTACAAGGAGCTCAAAAGCATCCATTTGTTTCTGACAAGATGATACATCCTCTTCTCTAGACAATTAAAGACAAAGGAATGAGAGTATTCCTTCTAACAATTAAACCAATAAATATTATTAATCTGATGTTACTATTCCTAAATTCAGAGTGTCAAAAAGCTAATTTTACAGATATAAGCAGAATGTGCAAAACCTAGTCTTACTGCAAAGGTAACATCTATGGAATCTCTTACAATTTCTCCAGTTTTCCTTTGCAGCCTGATGCCAAATAGCACTCTAAAGCACACAAGCATCAATTTATATTCTGTCACAGAAGGGGAGAAGGAGAGTTTTCTTAAAATTGCCCAGAATCCTGTGAATGTCACAAAATTTGAAAAATTACTTGTATTTATGGCCGTTTTTAGAGCTCTTGGGCCAGACAGACTTACTAAAGAGACATTTTCAAATAGAATCTTTTCCTTCCAATAAAAAACCCTTCTTTACCCTGGTAAACTTCAATATCTTGAGATTGCATACAAAAGGATAGCAGTAATCCCAACATTCACACTACGTTATTAGCCAAAGTGGAAACACTTTTATTATTCAACTTACTTTTCTTTTATTGTCTCCTCTACCTCTTTGAATTTCTTTGACAAAGCATTTACTTTTTCTAATACCAGTGCTTTATCTCCAGGAAGAGCATGGAATGAAAGTTCTTCAAGGAGCTGCTTCAAAACTTCCAGATCCTTCTTGTGTTGTGCCAATTCTAAACTAGCTTCCTGCAAAATAGGATTACATTCTTCATATTAGACTTTACAATCACTTGTTCAAAATTAAACTCTTGATTTTAGCTAACCAACCAATGCTGGGGAAAAAAAATGCCTTTTTTCTTATTCAATCACTTAGATGAGTTAGACTAAGAATGCACAACACATACAAATTGAATGCTACAGTACCTGCATGTACTGAGACACTTCACTGACATCCTTTCTTGGTGCCTCCGTCTCACTTAGTGCCTGGTTTTTCTCATCTAGAAATGACTGAAGTTTTGTTGACAGACCTTCAAACAACTCCACTTTAGTCTTCAGTTCCTCCATTTTCATCAGCTTCTCTCTGTGTTTGTTACTTGCATCAGAAAACCGTCCTGCAAGTTCACTCATTTTAGCTTGCAGAGTGGAAGCAGTGGATGGATCTGCTGTTTCCATGAACTTCTTCACTTTTTCATTCATAGTGTTTATGCTGCTTTGCCGACCCGCAATGTCTTGCTCTAGCATCTGAAGCATACAAGAACTGCTTTGTATTACTTGCAACTAAATTTTAAGAAGTGAAATTAGTCTATCATATAAAGCAACAAATCACTACAGCTACACCATCAGTGTAATCTATTTCACCACATGAGCAGTTTCACTTCACAGCACAGTCATCTTTAGTAAGTATTTTGAATCTGTAATAGGTGCCAATCTAAGATTTTAATTCTTTCTTGAAATCTGAATTACCAAACAAACATTTCTTTTTCAAAGAATGCTACTTACAATGCTTTTACTAATAATGTCCTGAATAGCAGCAGAATTCAAAGGCACTTGATCTTGTTCTTTAAGGCTCTTTTCAACTCCTTCCATCCAATCCAGCATTTCATCCAAACCATCCTGCACACTTAGGGATCGTGTCAGAGTTACTTGAAGCTTCTCATTCCTTTCATTCACAGATTTGGATAAATTGTCATATCTTTCCACAATATCATCTGATGAAAAGAAGATATATTTCAATTTTTTCCTCTAGCCAAACTAAGCTTTTAGCTTTCTTCACCAGCACTCACCAGTTGAGTCAAAAATTGCTATGTTGGAATGAAGAAAAGTCAGCTTTAGTTAGTAAAGACAGGGAAAGAAAGATCAACAACTTCAAACAGAGCCAAGAAACACACTGGACAAGGGAGATGAGGGAGCAGCATATAGCTGTAGTGCTCAGTGTTAGAAACTGGTTTCCATGTAGTTCTAGCTTAAGACAGCTGTTGACTGTTCCCAATAAATAAAATAGCAGAGTATTAAGACAGCTCTTCTACAATTATGTCTCTTATGTGATTGTGAGATCTGAGAGGTTCTTCCAGATGGTTCTTCATTAGACATCCAACACTTTCAAAATAATTTTCTGAAAGCTACAAGCTCCCATAGTTTTATCACCAAGTCCAAAGAGTCAAGCCACAGTTGTTTTGTTTTGTTGTTCTGCAAGTTACTTATTGGATTCCATGAAGAGATAGCTGAGTGATACACAGAGAGCATCTTCAAACTTCAGACAGTGGTGAATGTCATGCTGTGCTACTTCTCACAATTGACAGGAAAGATTATTAGGTGTAGGTGGCAAGGTTTTGGTGGTAGTAAGGGTTTGTTAGTGACAGATTTTTTTGGCTCATGTGACAAGGTCAAGGGCTGCCCTGTGGAAGAGACAGATGGTTCCAGCCAACTCCATCACAGGGCACAGCTGAGTTCCTCAGCCAAAATGATGGTGCCACTGCAAAAATGTGTTTAAGAAAAAGGAAACCACTGCACGGGACCGAAAAATGAGGGAAAAGAAGGTATGGAAGCAGCCCTGCAGACATGAAGGTCAGAGAAGAAAGGGAGAAGATACGCTCCAGGTGCTGGAGCAGAGAAAAAGGCTTCCCCTGAAATCTGTGGAGGATGGAGGTGCAGGTAACCACACTGCAGCACGTAGAGGATCCATACTAGAGGAGGTGGATATTTCCTGAAGGAAATGTAGCCTCCACCCACACTAGAACAATATTAGCCTGAAATATTTCAGCCTTTGGAGAGGTCCCTCACCAGGCAGGGGAAACGTGTGAGGAGGAAGCAGCAGCAGAGAAATTACAGGCTGACCACAAGCATCCGTTTCCCATCCACACTGCACTGTTTGGCAGGGAGAAATGGGGACTAGTTGGGAAGGAAGGAGTGATGGCAAGCCTGGAAAAAAGAGTGGGGTGGAGGATACTGTTGCTGTAATTTGTCTTCATTTCACATTTCCTAAACCTGTTTTATTTGGCTATAAATGCAAGTTAATTTTTGCCAAGTCAAGTCTACCCCGTCTTTATCTCAACCCGTGGTCTTCTATCCTAATTTTTACCCCCATCCACTTGAGCAAGGGGGGTGAGAGAGAGGGTGGGTGAGCATCTGGCAGCCTGCCAAAGTCAACCCCTTCATAGAGAGTTTCTTAAAGTGAAAAGGAAGTAATTCCTAAGCTAAGCAAACTCCAAATAACTGCTTATAAACAGGTTCCTTGGAGTCATGTTCTTCTGGAGAATTTATGATCCTCAGCAAATCACTACCTCTGTTTGGCAATCCCTATTTCTGTAAAAAGAAAAAAATGAAATGACAGTGGAAAGAACATGGATCCATGTAGGAGAGACCAACAATAAGATTGCTGTGTTGTAATGACTTGAGACTCAACAAAACATGGACTTGAACAGTGACATAAGAATGTGGAAGCTCTGTAATTTTTCTCTTCCAGAACCTGCATGCAGACACAAGTGATAAAAAGAGGTATTAAGAAAAGCAAATATTTTACCCAGTGTTTTCTGAATCTCATCTTTGTCTGGTGTCAACTCTCCCCTTGTGTCCAATAACACTTCAGCAGCTTTTTTCAGTTTTTCTACAGCAATTTGGTGGTTAGACACTTGTCCCTGAAGAACCTGTAAAATTCCACTATTATCAGTTATGCTTTTCAGTACAGTTGATATTTACATAAGCAAGACTTGAGATATGTCACAGAACCTAAACTTACTGCTGGGAATAAACTAATTCAATTTGTGACCTCTCCTTAAGAAAAATCCTGACCTGTGATTATGGCTGCTGTTAACCTGGCTCTTGTTTTAATTCATTCACCATCTTTTAAACCTTATGTTTTAGAATGCTTGTCTGACCCAACTTACTTCTTGCATGTAACTTCAAATGTGTCTTTTGATTAATTGTTTCTAAAGCCCCTTTGTACAGACTATTATAAACACATTTTTCAATTCAGCATCTAGGAACAATTCAGAGGGAAAAGAATACAATCAACAGCAGCAGTTACACATTCACCAGTAGTGGTATCAACAAAGAATCAACAAAGGATCAAGCTGATTTTGTAGCACAAACATTCTTGAAACAAGATGAATTTACCTTCACAGTCAGGAGACCCTGAAGCAGTGTGGCTGAATCTTTGCCTAGGTTTGTCCATTTAACCAAGGAACACATGTTCAGAGACTAGCCCAGCCATGATTTTCTCCAGAGTCAACAAAGACAGTAAGGCTGAATCAACTTCTAGTGGCCTTATCTCTCTAGTGTGTAAGAGTACTTTAGGTTAAATAATGTTTAAATTATTTCAGACCTCTGTGCTAGTGTTTATTTCGATTCACTTGAACCTTTTACAAGTCCAAAATGAAGGGACATCTCGTTTATGTTTTGATATTCATTGATACTCAATGAACATATGAATCAAAGAAGTCTTGTCAGTGCATTCAGCACTGGTACCCAGAGCACAAGACTGGGCCAGGGCACAGTACATCATCTTGCTGACCCATTTGACACAATGAGTCTCCAAGAGATCTGAAGAGGCTTAGGCTAGTACTTGTGCAGAAAGAAAGGAGGAAAAAAAAATAAAAGAGATGTACCAGAAAACCCTGTATGCTAACAGAAGGCAAGCAAGCTGATGCCAGAGGCAGTGAAGAATATTCTGAAGAACAGTTAATCCCCATAAAAAGATTAGACCTCACCATGCTGCCAAGGTCTGTGTCTAGCTGGATTATCAGCTGCATGTGTTGGCTACAAGGGACAGCTTTAACTTGCAACACCTGACTTCCTCAAAATACTCTTTGTTTTGCTTTCATTAATTGGCTTGCTTTTTTCAGACTCCTGTTTTTTCTCTTCCTTTCAATCTTTTGACATTTTGTTCCCTCTCCTTTCTCCCCTACTCATAGTCATAGAGTGCTGTTTTGTGTGGCAAGTAATCCATGTGGACATTTCATAAAAAGACCCCTAGTACTCACTCCTTTTGTATTATGTCCATGAAAATTTGCATTATAGAGAATATAATTCATTTTGGCATAGAGAACAAAAAGTGTAAATGAAGCTTCAAATTGTAATTGGTTTTATTCCTACTCTTCTAGTGCTTGGAAGCACAAATGTACCGAAAGATTCAATTGTTAGGAGTTCACAATTTACACTTTTAATTTTGTTGTCTTAAACAAGGCTGTGATTTGTCTCCTTTTGCTGTCGTGCACCAAAGTGCTTGGCATTTCCAGTGACCAATTTGAAAGATACCACAGATAAAGGTAACTACTGCTCCGGCTGATGTGAGGGAAATGATTAAAACATGTACTTTCCAAAAGCCATCCACTATCATTTTTCACTAGTAAATGTGTCTGACCTGCACTGATACTTCACTGAGCACAGACAAAACAGGGAGGAAGTGCCTGACCATTAGTCTTGCTCACCAAAAAACAAATAATCTTGTATTTTATTTACAGAATAGGTGATTGAATGTGCTTATGAAACTATAACAGTCAGTTCAAGGATGACAGACTGTATGAAACTTCATATAACTCACCATATACTTGAGTTCCTAAAGCCTTCTCCAAACCTACACTTTATACAGGTATCCAGAGTTTTACCTTCACAAGCTCTATCACTAACTTGTCTTGCCTGTACTAGGATTTACATAAAGTCATGAGTTACATCCTCAGTGGAAAAAAAAATACTGTTTTTCTGTGCAACACAAATTATTCAGTCTCTGCAGGGTATATAGCACTGGGTGAAACTGAAACAGGCAGACAGACTACTCACATCACACTGTTCACCTGGTATGATCCCTTTCATGATGAAGTAACACACAATTGTGAACAGAAAAAAAAAAAAACAACAAACCAAGAGTCACAGACAACAATCAAATGGACTTCTCTACCTGGAACTCTGTCCAAGCCTTATTCTGATAGAAAACCATAATCACTAAATCCTTTCTTAGTTCAAAAACTTTCCAGATTTCACCCTGTCATTTGCTAAGTGATAGAAAACACATCTTGCTTTCACCCCTGCTAATGGTATCTTGGTACCCCATTCTTTTCCACCCTGTGCTTTTCAGATATTGCTCTGGACAGCAAATTTCAGAACCATAGAAGCTGTATGTCCACATGCAAGGCAAGATTTTGGCCTGCAGCCACTTGGATTGTATTAGATCATCCTATTTTTCAGACAAAAAAAAAAAGCAGTTCCTTTTAGGACAAAAGTGCTGGTGCATTTTAAAGCTTTTCACCTTAGTTTCTTCAAGTTGTCTTTGGAGATTTTTGGGATCCACTGCAATTGGCTCTGATAGTTGTTTGTTCACAGCTATTTCAGAGGCCTGGAGACCTGACAAAAGTCCTGATGAGGCATCTTCATAATGCTGGTATTTATCCACCAGATCTTTAAGGTTATTTCCAAGGATGCTACACTAAAAGAGGAAAAAAGAAACAAGAAAATACGCAGGCATTAAACTGTGTGCTGCATTTCATACCAATCTCAAAGTTATAAATTCCTCCCTGTAATATTGCATCATTTTTTCCTGCCATCATTTCACTCTCTTACTGATTTCTGAACTGAGACATGACAGCTGGACAGGTTATGCAGGTCAGTTTGTGCTCCTAAAGGGTGGTTTAGGATTAAATCACTGATGCAGGTGGGAAACTGGAATCTTACTTGCTGTACTAGAATAGGAAAAACTTCTGGAATAATTTTTGATTCACCAATATAAAGATTCTTATCAGAACTCTGGCACCAAAAATGTAGAAAGCAAGTGAAAAGTAGAAATATAGAAAGCCACTGGAAACTATAATTTTTTTTAAAATTCAGGAGAGATATGTATGTTCATTAAAATGCAGTCAGTGGAGTACTGTTTGCATAACTACCCTACCTGCATAGTGAATCCAAAGTGATATGGTTCAGTGTTGTACATATGCTTTGTTTTATTCACTTAAAAATGTCAGCTGAACAAGATCCTATTAGTCCTATATGTTATCATGCCCCAAAGTGTTTACAGCAAATTGTCACATAAAGTCAGTGAAACTCTCTCAGACTTTCTGGAGATGGTTTCACAAGGAAAATCTGATTGCATCGTCATAATATTTATAAACAGTTACATTAAATATTTATATTCTGAACCTTCCAGATATTGTATTTTAATATTTACAAATGGTACTTGGTCTCCATCTGGTGGGCAGACACAGAACATGCTTATTTATGTAACCAGTTAACCAAGAACTGATTTTAGGATTCCTTCAACATAAAAGCCTATAAAAACATCTCACACATGTGCAAATACATATATATAAATGTAAAAGCAATCTAAGTATTTATTAAAAGCAAGAAACTTTTGCAAAAGGCAAAAAAGGTTACTATCAATTCATTTACAACTTGACAAATTTCACTTAGTTGTGGATGACCTCACTTTTTAGAATTCTGTCCTTAAAGACACAAAAAGTCTACTTTGTTCTGCCTATTTATTGCCAAATATTTGAAGCATGTCTATTACTACCCTTCTAAATGTATATATGGATAGGATAGAATTTGGAAAATGGACAAATCAAGCTGTTGGCATGGGATTTTTATGTGCATAAAAATAAGCTCTCTGAAAATTTTGTTATGAAATTTTTACAATCACACTCAAAGTAATTCAATAAACCAACTGGAGGAAATCTAACATGTCAATAGAATTGTCAATTTAGCTTCTATGTTCATCCCAGTTAAGCAGGAAAAGGACAATGTGCTTCTGTAAATGAACAGCTGTCTTAGACAAACTGAAAAACAAGTTTTACATGCAATCAAATACATATCTTTATAGAATTTACATTTCTGAGTATGAAAACATTAAAAAGATAAAAATTTCCAGACAAAGATGGCCACTGTTGCAGACCAGCACTGTACCAGTGGACAGTGAAGCTCTACTAAGGAGTTTGAGCTTATGATCTTAGAAAAATATGAAATAGCACAGTCAAAGGCAACTCTCTCTTCAGTGGTTCAATTAATAATTATCTCAAAAGTTTACAGTTCTGGAATATTTTCAATATTGAACAACACTTGGTTTTTTGAAAACAGCTTGATATTTGGCATGTGAGTCTAGTTGGTGATGTTTATCTAGTTCTATCAGGTAGATCCCATATGTGAACCTGGCACAGAGAACTAGATTATCTTTCCTCTCTAAGGTACATGGAGGATTCTGCACTGCTAATTACTCATTAGTTAGACACTAATCTGATCTTGTTAAGAATAAAATGTTTACTTGGCAGAGCAGTAGAAAATAATTGCTGTCCTTAAATCACTAAGTTCTTTCAAGCCTCGTGCTGACAACAAAGCTCACATTGGGACAAACTATTTCAGGATACAAATTAAAATTAAAACTTTAGCTGCTATTTTTGGCATAGTCTCTCTCTTTTTACAATCATTTTGTTAGTAGGGAGCCAAGTAAATAAACATATGTGGGAAATACTGCAAGCAATATAAAGTAACATTATACATCTGAAAGTATTACAATTTCTTTCCAACCCAAAACATTACTCAAGGCATTCTGAGCTGCCACAATCTCAGAGGCTGTTTAAGGCTGGAAAGAACAATGGAGAACTCTGCTCTCATTTCTTCCTTATAACACAAAGTAGAATGTATCATCCATTCAGACCTTTAACAGTCTGAAACTTGATTAAAGCAGATCTTCTAGAAAAGCATCTTGTACTGTTATTTTACTTTGAGAAACAAAGAATTTACAACTTCTCACTGTGTTTGTTTCATCAACTAGCTCCTGTCTACACAAATTGCTAAATCAATTACAGCAGTCATTCCTATTCAGAATAAATAAAACTTACCTTTGTATAGAGAGATTTGAAGCGATCTGAAGCTCTATCCAGTTTATTCTGCACTTCAGCATATGTAGCTGAAGTATCAATACCATCTTTGTCAATCTTCACACCATCTCTTTTGCTGCATGACCTTGCAGCATCCAAAACTCTTTGTCCAGAAATTGTAATATAGCGCAAATCCCCTTTGTGAGATATAACATCTTCTGAAAAACTCTTCTGCCTTTTCAGTTTGACCATAATACCACTGAAGTCAGAAGTCCCCGCCTCCAAATTGTCAAGTTCTTGTTCTGCCTGCTGCAGCCATGTTTCAAATTCACTATAGTCTGCATCGAATTTCTCCAATTCCTCCCTTAGAGAATGGGTCAATTTCATTTTTCGTTCTGATTCAGCCAAAGCAGTCTCATACTGAGCCTTCAGCTCCTTCATGTTCCTTTGCATCTTGTCTTTTTCTTCAGGGCTAAGGTAGTGCCCTTGTTTCTCAAGCAGTGCCTGAGCAGACTGAGTTGCTACTATGATAGCCTGCTGCTGCGAAATAATTTTCTCATGTTGAGCCTACAAATAAAGGAATAAATTACAACCAGTACCTTCTCACATAGTTCCTTAGAAAAGGATATGTAAAACAAAGACCATCAAAATGATAAAAGGCTTTTCCAATTTTAATATTTTTTTATTATAAATCCCACATTTTTCAGTAATTTAAGTGAAAGTGTGACTCTTGGTCATCATATTTCTGTGCAGTTAAAAAATTGTACAAAACATTAAATGGTAATTTTTGCCAGATGTACAGGCCATGACCATATGGAAATGTTCAAATATCATTGCAAGTCAGCAATACCTGGATGTATATATCACATAAACATTTTCCCCTGTATTTCCAAAACACAAATCTGTAGGGCAAAATTAGGCATTATTAATCTCTTTAACTTTTTTCCTAACAAAATTAATTTGCTTATTTCTTAGCATTTATGGTAGTGTACTTAGGGTAATCAAAATTTTCCTAATTCTCTATCTCAAAATGGGATTTAACAAATAAAACATTCGAAAGTAGGCAACTTTCCAAATCAAAACTCTCCATGTCCCATTACTTATATTGTAGCTACCACTACAGACAAGCAGACCTAAAGGAGTAAAAGCATCAAACATAGTACAGATACTTTCTTCTTACACTTAGTGAACAAAAATTATTACTTCTGTTTTTAAATTTCATTTTTCAAAATCAAGAGCCATGATTCTTATCAAATATAGTTAGCTATAAAACAGGTACAAGTTGACATTAAAAATCAAAACACTATCTACACATGTAAATTTTTCAATCCCATAAAAATATATAAGTCCAGGAATTAGTAGTATATTCCAAATAAAAAACAGATTTCAAATATATTCTTTCAAAAAATTATTCATACTTGAAGGTCTCCCATGAAAAATAGCTATGTAAAATAAACAGTATGTTGTTCTTCCATGAGTACAGTTGCCAATTATTCTGTAGGCAATAGGTGCAGAAATTAACTGTCAAAAAAGTAGATGTAAAAATATCACGTACACAAAACCCAATAATTCTATTTTCTTGGGTTGCTTTTGGGGTTTTGGTTTTTGGTGTTTTTTTTTAAATAAAAAAAGGAAATCCAAAATACTCTCAGCTACAAGCATAATAACTTTCTTTAAGGTGTCAATCAACTCACACATAAAGGTTCTTGATTTCTCAAGTTGAAAGTCAGAAAACACCATAAAACTCTTATTATTTTAAATGCTTCCAACTTACCAGGAGAATCTATTTTTAAAATGCTGCATTGTAATTTTATGTAACTCACTGTTCTGAAGCCTTCAAACACTGCTTTGCCCTTGCTTAAAGTTGTAGGAAATGAAAACTATAATTTCAGTAAACTATTATTTGCAGCAATTTGCAATCAGTATTCACAGGGAATTAAAAGGGGATGAATCATCTGGGTATCACAAAGATTTTTGAAAAAGTCACATAAATGGTATGAATTTATATTGCTACTTTTTGCATTTTATTTGCCTGCATCAATTTCTCACTACAAAAAATCATAGACTCACTGCAAAGATTTTTGACATTTACCTTGCAGAATGTGTTCTTTCTCTTATTTTGCAGGAAACAATTAGAGTAACAGCAAAAAAGTGACAAATGTGCAATACATTCTAACTACTGAAATTCCTACCACTGTGTTATTACTACCTTCCTAGTGCTTGCTCCAAAGGCTATGACAGACAGGATGAGATTGAGTTCACTTATGCTGAATAAGGAGCGGTACATCTAAATGTTGAATAAAGCCAGTCACAATACCTTGACTTTCTGATACTGCTGGTTCAGATTATCATCTATGCTTTTTACTAGTCCATCCACCTGAGTTTCAATGTCTTGCTGCATTTCCAGCAGATTACCATTGACATCATCCTCCTCTCCTTCCAAAATTTCTTCAAAGTGTGTTCCATTCTGTTCTATCTCTTGCTTAAATTTCCGGCCATGCTCTGCTTCCTTATCCACATTCGATAACCAATCCAAAAGATTTTCTATTGTATTTTTACTTTCTTCCAGCTGTTCTATGGCTGCAACCTGCATTGAAATTTCACAGTTTCAATTTAGAAATCTTCTTTAAAGATCACAAAATATCAAATAAACATACAAATAAACCATTCAAAATACATTAAAATCAAAGAAAAATTTTGATTAGTATAGAGGTTGCTGTTTATTTTATAAGAGAATAAACCAATAGTTTATGAGTTACCCAACTGAAATATGATATTAACCTCTCCACAGTTTATCAATATGTATTGGGTTTGCTGGGCCAGGTTTTGGAACTGAGGGGACTGCAGGGGTGGCTTCTCTGAGAAGCTGCCAGAAGCTTCCTCCATGTCCAACAGACCCAATGCCAATGGACTCCAGCATGGACCCACCCCTTGCTAAAGCCATTCCCATCAGCAATGGTGGCAGCAACTCTGGGATCACATAGTAAAAAGGTAAAAAAAGCAGCCTGAAGGGAGGGGTGAGAATATGTGAGAGGAAGAGCTCTGCAGACCCCCAGGTCAGTGCAGAAGGAGGGGCAGGAGATGCTGCAGGTGCCAGAGCTGAGATTCCCCTGCAGCCCCTGGTGCAGCCCA
>JAOTQP010001546.1:87180282-87296334 GCA_026413545.1 Cichladusa arquata | reverse complement strand
CTGCAGGTGCCAGAGCTGAGATTCCCCTGCAGCCCCTGGTGCAGCCCATGGAGAGGCAGCTGTGCCCCTGCAGCCCATGGAGGGACATGGGGGTGCAGAGATCCACCTGCAGCCCAGGAGGAAGACCCCACTCCGGAGCACATGGGTGACCAAAGGAAGCTGTGACCCTGTGGGAAGCCCACACTAGATTTAGTTTTTATTTCTTTTTATCCTACTCTGATTTGATTGGTAATAAATTAATTTTGCCAAGTCAAGCCTGTTCTGCCCATGACAGCAACCGTGAGTGATGTCTCCCTGCCCTTATCTCAACCCACAAGCCTTTCATTAAATTTTCTCTCCTCCATCCAGCTGAGGAAGGAAGTGATGGAATGGCTTTTTGGAATTCAGACAAGGTCAACCCACCACACAACAATAAGTTGCATGACTTATACCATGAAAAAGGTTTGAATAAAGGTATGAAATGGTTGCTTAAATACCTTTTCTGTTTCCTGCTTAATTGCTGTTGTCATAGCTTTATCCAGTTCTTTTTTGGACTCTTCTGCCTTCTGGCTAAGGAGCAAACACTTAGTCTTAGCTTCATTTAGTTTCTGTTCCAGAATAGCCTTGTCTTCTTGTGACAACTTTTCTCCATTCTCTTTCAAGAAGGTTTCAGTATTTTTCACAATCTCTGCCAGTGTCTGGGCACTTGTTCTCATGTCTTTTTGTATCTCCTTTCGATAAAAAAGAAAGAAAGTATGATTAAGTAAATTATTAATGAGATCTGTCCAATTGACTTTATTGGAACTATCTCTCTTCCACACTGCTCCTTCCTAGCTGCATGATACATTACTACATTGCAGACAATTATTAAAATCAAAGGTATCAGCATCTGACAATGTTGTTGCAGCTCAATCTGTCTTTTATAACTTTTTTTAAAAATTGCAAACCTGTTTGCTTACAGTCATCTTCAGACTTAAGCCACTTTTTTCCCTTTGTTTAACAGTTCAAATATTGTGTTTCCATACATGCAGAAGAACATACATCTTATTTTTTTAGAAATCAAGACTTAAGTAAATCTGCTACACTGCAGTTAGTAAAGTGAGTCTCCTGACAAATTCTGGTCCATTACTCTCCTAACAGAAAGCTGCTGAAAATAAGCTGACTGAATGGAAGTCAGAAAATTGCAATCATCTTTCCTGGGTGAAAGTTTTCCCATATTTCTTGGGTTTGTTCAGGCCAGAAATGGCATACAATTTTTTTTTCTTCTTCTAATGTAATCAATCACAATATTTCAGTTTCTCAAGAATGTTTACTTGCATTGAATTTCAGAGAGGACAGATCTTTAGTTTCAGTTACCCAAAGCTGTTTCCCTAGTCTGCCTCCCAGTTATCTGAGAGAAGCCTTAATTGTAATGAATATACTGTTGAGTACATTCCCCCAGTTACTGAAACAATTACGTTTTTCACCTTTTTATGCAGTGTAACAATCTTGGAGAAGCAAGATAGAACATTAGATCCTCATTCTGGACTACAGATTTTGCAGCAATTATAGAATACTGCAGCTAAAACTCAGCTCATTTTAACACTTCAACAAGTAGGTTAGAAAGATTTTCCTGGGACAGTGTATCAAGAAAAGCTTCTCCTGTAACCCAGATCTCTGTGCTCCCTTTCAAACAGCACACTGAGAGTGAAAGCTCTGACTAGATATAAAGAAGACTGTTTTTAACCCCTATTCCCTCCTAAGACACACTTCCAAGAAATTGGTCAGAAAATAACAACTAGTCTGCTAGGCAGTCACAAACAGCTGATGGGGAAAAAAAGGAGGCACATGCTGTATCAGTTCTTCACTCTCCATGAGTACCCCATTTAGGCCATAAGTCCTTAAGACAGGTAATAGATATTTAAAGCTACCCCAGGGGTGTCTGTATGATTGACTGACTGTAAGAACAACTTTGACAAACTAGATGCATTACTTCGAAGCTAAATAAAGCAAGGCAAGATGAATAAGGAAATTTCTCCTTTCACAGAGAGTTGGAGCTCTACAATATAGTAAACTAGTACTAGGAGGAGGAAGAGGAAGTGCACCAAATCCTTCAGTCCTTTAACTATCATAAACTCAATATCCATCAGGGCAGAGTAAAAGCTTATAGATGACTGGATACAGCTGAAGAGCAAGCTGAAGGCAAGCAAACAAATTGAAAGGGGTTTGCTATATGAGGACACCAAAGAGATTGCAAGAAATACTAATAAGAACCAGAATTCAAAATAAAACCAGAGTGAAGCAATGGAAAGCCTCAGGCAAGAGAAAACGTAGCAGTCACATTTTTCAAAGTACTCTGAATAGAAATAAACACTTCCTGATACCAGGTAAAAAGCTTGCTAAATTATTTTAGCATAATAAAAACATGATTTTATCACATTCAACAGGAACAATCTTAAGCTAATATATTAACAAAATTCATGCCTGCTTCAAGAGTGCTTCTTGAAATGTGTAGCACATACTCCCTATTCTAGTGTCTCCTCATTTGGAAGTTTTTCTTCTCCCACTGCCACATACTGGAGTGTATTCACAGGCAGCAGTTTAAATGCATGCCACTAAGCCTTTACTTTGGGTAGGTCAAACAAATCTATTTTATTCTCCTTTCACATGACAAGCCTTGTTACTCAACAAAAGAGTTGAGTCACTGTCCTCTGCACTCAGCCTTCTTTAACTTCTCTGACTAGAATGGTGCATACCTCCTGTTTGGTCTGGTATTGTTCCAGCTCAGCCTTGCTGTCTCCAATAACAAGAGACTGTCGCTGTCCGATGAGTCGATTTTCAGTCTGTGTAAGCAAATCACAGATTTCCTGCAGCTTCTCTTTGCATTCCTGCTGCTGTTCAGCCACATCCTATATCAGAGCCAAGTACAATTGAACAATAAGACAAAAACTCCTCACTTCAGGAACCAACACTCTAACAGATATTAGAAATCTCTGAACATCAATGTTGCAAAGCAATAATTTTAAAAGTATGCTGTAAACATGATAGCAGTGGTACAAAGAGCAAGATGAACATACAGACGTTATGGATAAACCTCAAATATGTTGTAAGTAAAAGAGACCATGTTTGATGGAATTGCCCAATAGAAGTCTGGCCATGCACATATGTGAAGGGTGAAATCTCCAAACAACAGGAGTGAAAATCCAGTCTCTGAACCACTTGAAACCTGTGATAAACACTATTAATTCTGAAAAAAAGGACATCAAAACAGAGGTTAGTTGTGAATGTGAGTTAGCTCTTTTTGGTATGCATAACATGTTACCTGAATAGAAACTGTGAACTTTTTAAGCAGTAGAGAAGAACAAAACATGCAAGCTCATTTTTGTTACAAAGTCCTAGAAAACTTATCTGTGCCTTTCCTGTACTCAATTTTATGCTTCTTTCACAAAATATAGTAGAAAGAAATGTTCTTGGAATGTCAAAATAATACAAAGTCTTCAGAATACTAAAGCACTTTTAATTACACATAAACCAGAGGCTGAGTGATTCTGAGTCCTAACAGTGTTGCTATGAGAGAAGAGAGGGTGCTGTTAAGCTGCAGCATCTTACCAGCCTCTTTTGACTCTACAGAAGCTGCTTACACTGCCAGCTGCAGCCATGCCACCTGAAGAAGTAACTGGCCCAACCTGACTCTCAGTTTTCCCAGAGCCCACACCCATTCAGTGATCAATATAGCTCAGATCAATTAATGATATCGCTACTGAAGGAACAGCACTTGCGATAAACCTCAAGTATATTTCTCTCATTGCTAGAAAGAGCAAACCTGTGTCTGTTCTTAATTTAATATGCTGTTTCTGTGAGTATACCAAGGAAAGACAAAAAAGATAATTCACCAAATTTCATCAATATCATCTTTGCAGAACTACAAACGTATCTGTAGTAAAAAGGGGAAAGATAGAAATACACTCAATAGTGCATGCTGGTATTAAAATTCCTCATCCATGGACAGAAACATTCATCACACATCTACATAGAGAGTCAAACCTTCTGATCACCCAGCTCTTGCACTGCCTGTAACTGAGTCTCTAAACTTTCCACTTGAGAACTTATTGATTCCTGTGCTTCCTGAAAAGATTTCTGGGTGGTATTTAACAGCCTCAGCAGCTGTTTGCTCTGGTTAGGAGAAAGATCTTCAGCATGTTCAGAAATGAAGAACTGAACATCAAATGCAGTGGACTCCAGTTGCATTTTTTTACAGCTGAGCTGTGCAGCACTGTTCTGTAAATGAAGTAAAGGGAATTATTAGCAACAAAGAAAAATTGAGTACAAATAAACCACAAGTATCCCTACCATCTCTTCTTAGCCCCTATTCCAAAAGGCTTTTGGTAGACAATTTAGCTGTGAAAAACCTAAACTCAGAATCATATTGACACTTTCAGTATATGATCCTATACATCTCTATTTCTTTGCTCTCTCATGGATGTTTGAAAACTGACTGACCTTCAGCTCTGAAAGATTTACAGCAAGTTAGATGTAAGATTTCCAGGTTCTAGGTCTGGAGATCCAGAAATTTTAAAATATATACTTGAAATCATTCCTGTTCTTAACTCCACAGCAAGAATGCCGCATTTCATATGGCAAATTCTGCCAACAGCTACATACTGTGGAGCCCCTATGGCCATACTATTTCTCTGGAACTCTAGTTAAGCACATTATAAAAACCAAAATAATTTTTATTATTTATACATATAGAAGTAGATGAACTTTACTAAAAATGTGATGTGCTTTGTTTTCCATTACTCATTTTTATCTTTTCCCATCTTGTGTTCTCACATATAATTGATTTGGAAGACGATTAAACTTCAGCAAAGATTCTGAACCCAATGCATAAAAATTCAATTTTAATCACTGAAATATTTGCATTATAAATTAGATTTCTAAAAGGCTCAGATTTATTGCAACCAATGTAAGTAGAACCAGTAGCTTTCTCAATAATCCTAACTCTATGAAAATTGTTTTGCAAGTGAAAAAGCAAATCGACAAGATTTTATTACTAGATTATCAAATAGTTGTCTTCTTAAATAATTACTTCTACTCATCTCTTTAGGTAATAGAGGTTATTGAGAAGGAAAAAAACCCTAGCTAATAATTAATAATAAGGAGCAACTTTTGCCAGAAGCATCAACACCTGCCGTAAGGAGCACTTACTTTAAATAGCTGTAAACTTTTCTTCATCTCTTCTACATCATTAGTATTCACTGTGAAGTCATTAATGATTTTATTGTTCTCTGTGATCCAGTCTGAAAATCTTTGCAGTTGGTTTAAAAGTTGCTGGTGTAATCCTGCAAGCTTAGACTAGAAAGGGAAGTTGCATATTTATTTATGCTCCTGGAGTCTAGTCACATTTTCTATCATATAAAATTGAATCATACATGTATCTTTATATTAAGATAAAATAAAGAAAACCCAAATTCCTTTATTTTAGCCCAATCACCTTGAAGAAAATCATGGTAAAAACATACGCTGATAAAAACATACCATTTCCAAGTCAACAGTGCAGACTATTTGTTTTGCTTGTTTTGAAGATCTATCACAGACTTCCAAAAATACTTCCTGCAAAGAGTCATAGCTTATCTTCAGTTCTTGAAGTTTCTCTTCTGGAATCCCCCTGTTACAAGACCTCAAGAAATCTTCTGCCAACTTCATGTCATTTTTTAGGATAATTGCAAAGGTAGCCAGTCCTGATTCAAATGACTACAAAGAGAAGATATAAAAAATTATTAAGTTGCTAAGAAAAAAGTGTAAATCTGAATTGCTTTAATTACATATCAAATATCTCTTTTGAAACCTAAGGGCTGTTTCTAGCACCCATCACAGAAATACAAGCATAAAGAACATTTTGCTTACCTTTAGCTGTTCCAGTTCAGCTTTTAGTACTTCCAGGCTGTTACTAATAGGCTGTTGTTTATCTAGGTGGTTTTGCATATCTTGAAGCACTGCCAAATGTTCTTGCATTTTCTCTGTTAACTTTAAACATTGCTGTGCTCCATCAAACTGAAAATGAGTTTTAAAAATCAGAAAAGATTTTCCAAACTGCCATGAAAATAAGCAATAAAAGTCCTTGGGTTTATTATGATTAATTTTAAATTTATAATCTAATTTTTCAGTCATTTTTCCAGTTCAGTTGTTCTCTCCAGCACTCGGAAAGATCCACACAATTCCATTAACACAGGACACTGAGCACATATTCTTGTTACTTACCATGCTAGTGGGGGTGTCTCCCAGGACTGCTTCTTTTGTTTTCAAAACAGGCTCAGTAAAGCCTTTGGACAGGCTTTCTGTCTTCCCATGCTCCTGATCACTTTTCCAAGTAGTAGTTGTGTTATCTGCCAATGTTTTCTCTTCATCAGTTTCTGATCCAAGCTCTGATTGTTCTGTTGAGGAAAGAGAATAAAGCCCATCTCCTTTGCCTTTACCCTCATGCTCTGTGGTGGTACCAGCACCCTGTGAGCTCATAAGCAAACCATTTATCAGCTCCTCTAACTTGCTTGTACTTTGACCTCTAAGTAAGATTTGAAAATTTTCCAGAAGTTCAGTGGCAGCAAGCTTGGGAACAGGAGCTTTCCTGTCTGTCTCACTCTCCCTTTCATCTGGATCAGCTGTCTTTTTCTTGCAGGATTCCTGCTTCAGAATATCATGAAGAAGATCAGGACTCCTGCAATCTGGCCAAAGCCGTGAAGGAGCTTCACTGTCCTTGGGCTCTGTACACAGCGTGGTGACCATAAATGCAGTTCTAATAGCATTGCTTATTTGCTTCAGATTTGACCCACTAGAAATTTCACTTGCAAGCTGAGTGCTTCCAACCATTTTAAGTAAATTTTGCATTAAAGTTCTGGTATCAGAGTAACTTAGGGGTTCACCCTCCTGCTTGCAGTAAACATGTCCCATTTTCAATTTCCTTTGTAATATATTCTGTAAGTCTTCCATTAGTGTGTCAGACACATCTGCTGGTTGTGAAATACCTTCTTTTACTTGAAAATCTTTGCAGGGTGACATTTCCTTTTGCAATGACTCCATGGACACTTGTTTTTTGAAACCATTTCCAAGGCAGGAAGTCTCACTGACCATGACATTTTCTCCCTTTGTGTTTTTCAGCATCTCATGTTCGTTCTGGGCACCGTAATTTAACTTAGTCCCTATGCTACTCAGAAATGCAGAAGAAACATCAGTGGTGTGGGTATGTCTCCCAGTAGGCAGCACTTCACTTCCATCCCCTAATTCTTTGGCATCCTCAGTACTTCCTAAAGCATCTGGTTTTGTGGGGGAAATTTCAGTATCATTGCTGCTCTTGTTTTCTGGAATGTCTTGAAGAACATAGTCATTATTTTGACAGTTAGGTCTCCCTATTTCTTTAGTTATGCTAATCTCCTTTGGTTTCCCTGTATCAGGTGGGGGAAAAGAGTAAGTGTCAAATTCACTTGAATGCATTTCTTCCACATTTAGGAGAAAATCCTTTTCATTCTGTGTACCCTTTTCCCCTCTTTTCATGTCCTCAAAACAGAATTCAGTTTCATTGAGTTCTGAATGGCCACCTTCTTTCATGCATGTTGTATGTTGTTTTAAAGAAGCAGAAATGTTAACATCTCTCTTAAATTCATCTGATCTTGCACCTTGAATGTCAAGAAAAGCTTGATCAACATTTACTTTTTCTTTGCTTGCAACAGGAGTTTCTCTAGCAGTTTTAATTACTGTTGCATCAAATATTTCCCCAAGGTTTTCCGTCTGAATGGGACTATTATTTAGCCCCATGACATCACATTCCTCCATAATATTTACTCTATTTTTATTTTCTGTAAGAATCTCAAAACTTCCTTCTATTTGACCATGCTTCCAACTGGTGACTGGATGTATTGGGTCCCTAACTGAACTATTATCACCCACATGAGGGGTATCTGTAAGGAATTTATTGTCCATTTGGGATGAACTTTCCTTTAGTTGTTCCATATAATTTATTACTTCTTCCTCTGCAAGTAGTGCCTCTCTCTGTGTTTGTCCATGATTTGAATCTAATATTGGCATGGTATTGTTTTCTTTATTCATGCTATCAGTAAAGCATTCTGAGAGAAGCAAATTTGTCCAGGTACTTTGGTCATCATCAGTAGCTGGCTGTAGGTGGGCTGTCACACTGATGTCAGATTTCACAGTACCATCAAGAAGCTGAGAACCTGGAACCCTAAACTGTGTTTCATTATTCTCTTCACTCTTCGTGGACATCCATTTAGGGTCAAAGCTATTTTCAGACTGAATAGGCTCAGTAGTATCTTGTGGCTTGTGTTCACTTTTGACACAAGTCCCATATTCATCTTCTGTTTCCTGCTGTGTGTCTTCTTCACTGGTACATGAAAGAGCAACAAATCTTTCTTCAGAAATATTTGACATTGATTCACATATTACTGAGGATAGTTTTTCATTTTCATGGTTAGACTGGAATTGCAAAGTATATCCTGTTTTGTGGCCTAAAGAATAGCAGCAGTTATCAATGTTCTCATTGTTTTCATTGCTCTTTTCTACATCTTCTACAGACATTAACAGCTGGTCACCTTTACTTATACATTGATGATGTGAATAAAAAATATCCATTTCATCTTCACTGTCAGAATCAGTGTCAGAGTCATCATAACTCTCATAATCCTCCTCATAATCTTCCCCCTCCTGTGTACCTTCAGATTCCTCCTCACACAGGTCACCTTCTGCTTTCATTTCAACTTCCTCAATCCTGTCTAGTACATCTGCTTCATACATTCTCCGTAAATAGCTCATGCCTCCTTCCTTTCTTCCTTCACTCTCAACAGTAACTGGTAACTCTTGTTCCTTCTCTCCAAAACTCCCTGTCCTTTCCCTTTCCTCAGGTATTTTTTCTGTAGTTTTGGCATTTGCAGAAGCTATATCTATGCTCTCAAGCTGCCCTTTAACATTTACGTGAACATTCTCTTCAGCATTAGCTGCAAGTTCTTGAAAAGATCTGGTCTCTTCTCTTAGGGTTATTCGACCACCTCTCTCCTCCAGAAAACCTAATGGAACTGAACTTCCAGCCAGTTCTGGCTCTGGTGTATCATCATCCCCCAACTGCAAGATATCAAACCCCGCATCACCTTGAGAAGTGACAGAGGAAACATCATCATCAGTTTGTGGAGTATCATAGACATCAGTGTCATCATCATCACCCTGAGGTGTTTCATAGGCTTCATCATCACCGTCATCCAACTGAGAGCTGTCCTCTTCAGAGGCTACCTCACCACATGCATGCTGCAAGCAGTTACTCCCAGGCTGTGGGGTGCCATCATCCCCCTCTACTGATGAGTCAGAACTACTGTCACACGGCACTAACTTGTGGAATATAAGGTCACTTTCTTCTACGGTCAGCGTTTGTGCTGTGCTGTTACTGTCCCCCAGAGCTGGTCCATCATGGATGACAGTATCACCACCCAATGAAAGCCTATGGTGCATGCCTGTGCTGTCTTCTAGACACACTTTATTCTGAAAATCAGTACAATCATCCAGGGATGGCCTTCCATGGATATAAAGACAGTCCTCTAGGGGTGGACCTGCATATTCCTGTAGAAGTTGTGCACCATATCTATTGTCGTCAAACTTTAGTGTGACATCACATTGACTAACCAATTCTTCTGGAAGTCTATATTCAGTGTCTGCACTGATGGATGAACCAAGATGTCTCTGAAAGTTATCTTTCTCTCTGTTATCCAGTACCATTCTGCTACTATTAGCTTGAAATATGTGAGGCCCATATTCCGTGCACCTTTCTAGTTCTTTCCATGTTTCAGTATCTGATAAATCATTCACACTCAAGGAATTTTGTAATGTTTTATCATTCATGTTTTCATTATCCAGACTGTCTCCCACACAAATCCCTTCTTTTGCTGTTGGTGATAAAAGTCTTGTATTTGAATCATTTGGAAGATATCCTTCAACGTTTCCTGAATTAGTTTGCTGATTGTTATGCTTACAGAGTTCTGTCCACCCAGAAACCTCTGAAAAACCTCCGAGTTCATTTCTCTTCATGAAATTTTGAGTGCTGCTTACCACATTTCTGAGTTCTGCAGGGATGGTTAACAGCATCTCCTGTGTATATTCTGATTGCTCAGTACCAAGAACATTGCAAACATCTGGCCGGCACACAGGGAGATCTTCTTGTGAAGATACATAATTCCCAAAATCATCAAATTGATTACATTTCCTGTTATTACAAGAATTCTCAGCACCTGAAAGATCACCCTGAATGCTATCTGTTGACTTTAAGTGAATTCCTTTTGAGCTTACATATTTGTTACTAAATTCAATTTCTGACACACCAGCATTGTGCCCAGCACTATCATCTTCCAGCAACATATTGATGACTTCTTGCAGTTGTCCATCATATAACAAAAGTCTCTGTCCAGTGTTTGCATCCATATAACTATTTACCATCAGATAAGACATGAATATTTTCTTAGCTTGATCTAGATTATGACATATGGGCTCTTCTCTGCCAGAATCTTCCTGTTCCCCCTTGCAGTCATGAAATACAGATGGCAGAAACTCATAAGTTGATAACCATTTTGCAGCATTTTTACAAGGGGTCTTTAATTCTTCTACATTGGGCATTTTATCTGGTAAAGTCACATTGGTCAAAACAGATACAGTATTACTGTCTATTATCCCTGATTCTGCAGCCTTGTCAAGACTGATTATTTCACAAGTTTCTGGAATGTAAAGTGCAGCTATTTTCTTTCTATCATTCAGTATTTTGAACGCCAGCTCATTTGTAATCATATCTTGGTGCAAAGAAGTTGATACGGGGAATATTTCACCAGTATGAGGCCAGATTAGTCCCACAAAGCCTCTCTGTGCTTCTAAAACCAGCAGAGCACTGGTAGAGGATATTAAGTTGCACTGCACAGCTTCATCAACAGTCAAGCGTTGCCCTGAGCTGTGAGAAAGGATTCCACCAGTCTGAACCTGATGTGTGAGGATCCCACAGGCCGTGTCCTGATCTATCAGCCCTTGTCCCATGGCCTCTTCCACAGTCATTCTTTTCCCTGAGTCGGGGTCAATGATACCTCCAGACATTAACTGGGCACCCAGCAGCCTGAACATTGTTTCCCTGTCAATGAGTCCCTCGTGGGCTGCCCTCAAAACAGTCACCCTCCTTCCAGATTTCAACACAATTCTCCCTTTTTCGTGTGGTTTCACCGGTAGGAGTCTTAACCCTGTTGCTTCATGCATTATGCTTCTGTGAACCATCTGTTCAAGGGAAATTTTCTCAGCACAGTTGGGGTCTATGAGATCTTTACATGTATCTTGTCTTTCCAGGAGTTTTGAATATAATGTTGGAGAAATGAGATTTCTCTGGAAAGCATTCTGCAAAGACAGCTTTTCTCCAGTAGATGGCAAAATCAAATACTCACTCGAAAGCTGATTCTCAAGAATTTTAACAGCCAGAGGTTCTGAAATCAAACCTTGTTCTAAAGCTGAAACAACTGGAATATTTGCTAATGATGATTCTGATATAAGCTTCTTTGCATTACTTAATTCTTGCAGCTGCAACAGAATCTGCTCATCAATTAAGGCATGGGCTTTAGCTTCTTCCAAATCATAACACATTCCTAATTCTGGAGAAATTATTCCAGAAAGAATCAGCTGATTCTCAAGCAATCTAATTCCAGTGTCATAGTCAAGAAAACCTCTTAAAATAGACTGAAAGATTGGAAGGACTTCTCCAGTTGTTTGGTCAATGACACCAGCAATGACTTTATTCACCTAAAAGGGAATATAAAAGAAAAGCTATCACCATTTTTGGACTGTATGTTTAAAATTTCCTTTTGATTTTGAATGCATGATAAGCATAAAAACACATACTTACCAGGCCTGGAGGAATGTTGTGAATGTTAGCAGCTCAAATGCGCAAGTGATCTATGTCAGTCATTCAACAGCACATGATGTGATAAAAGATTTAAAACCAACATGCATCTGTGAATTGAAAACCTATGCTTTGCACACATAAATAGGGTTAGTGAAAGACAATAGAAGAAATGATTGCAGAGAGGGCAAATAGAACATATACCTGAAAGGCACATTTTCATGCTATAAATGTCTGTGAAAGGTTAGAATATTTGGAAACAGTATGTGATTCAACACAACCATGCTATTCATGTTTACAGCATACAGTATTTCTGTATACACACTCAACAATATGGAATCAGATACTCTAGCAACAAACGTATTTAGTTTGCATGGAAAGCATGAAGTCAGTTTGGCAACATTACTTGAATTCATTACACAGACTCTGCCTCTATAGGTATATGAGAATACTCACTCCACATTTAAAACTAATATCCATTTTAAAATATATTCATAGTGTCTCAGAGCTAATTGTATTATGTCCTCTCATTTTCATACCCAGAAAAAAATTAAGAAAAACTGAAAGTAGATCACTTCTAGGACATCTCAGAGTGATATATGGGAGAGACTAACGTGTTACTTTACGGTGTCATTTTTGCAGCAGAAATGCAGACTTATCTAGCAGTCAAAGAATGGCTTTTAAGAGAAGAGTTAAGAGATGAATGATTTGCTTATCTTTCTTCATGCAAGGCACACATTATTAAGAGTCTTCATAAAACAAGTCTGATGAATAGAACACTCATGTGCACGGGTAAGGTCGCATACATATTTCATAGCAAATACACAACACCTTCAGTCAATTAAATATCAAGTTCCTTCCACACCATTGTTAATTGCAGTTTCTTCTTTTGCTGATCACATGTAGTTTGAAAACCATGCAGTAAATCTCAAGAGAAAATGAAATCTAAGTTTGAATCTTGTTACCTTCTCTTCCATCTTTTCATCACCCAGATGTGCTTCCTGCAGCTGCTTCAAAGCTTCATTGGATAACAAGCTGTAGCTTTCCTGGAGGGATCTAACTTGCTTTTCCATTTCATGTCTCTCTTCATCTGTCATTCTATTATGAAAAAAAATGGAAGGAGGAGATCTCTGGGTTATTTGTAACTTGTTGGGAGTTGTCTGCCTATCTTTACTTAAAAATGGCAAGTAGAAATTAGTACAATTCCAGACAAGTAGTCTGGAAAAATACAGCCTAATAACAAAGATGTTCAAGAAAGCTACAATCCAATTGCAGGTATTCAGGAAAATAAGCATTTAACCTTTGCATGGGCCTCTGTCTACTGATTACCAGTCAAAACAAGTAACATAACCAGTAATGAGTCATGAGATATCTCAGCAATTTAGTAATTTAAACCATCTGTTTTCAGACACAGATGAAACAATCTTGTGATAGGTAGTTCACATACTAACTTAATAAAAATTTAATAATTATTTTGATTTCAAATGAAAATTTAAATATCTAATATTTTTAAGAAGACCAGAGGTATACAAACAAAGTCAAATTCCTGAAATAAACAAAATTGCATCAAGCATCACCAAATGGGAAGACAAAAAACCCCAAAATGTACATGAAATGCAATTACAACTATAAGGAGATTATTTCTTTTTAAGCAAACAGTATGTATTGATTCAATTAATTTACATTATTTGAAGAATAAAAAACTGCATACTTGTCACTGTGCTTAGCTAAAAATGACTGAGTAGTCTGCAGAGCTTCAGCTATTTGTTCTTTCTTGGTTGACATTTCATGAAGGAAAATCTGAAAAATAAATAATCTGTGTTCAAGATTTGATAATGTACATAAATACAAACAAACAAAACCTTATTTGTATCTACTTATCTCAATAATATAAGAGTGTGATTTTTAAAAAAATACTGGCTCTCCTTAGAACAATATTATTTATCAGAATTGTATCATTTACATATAAGTAAGCCATTGTGATATGCCTTTTTTTCAGAAAACTATTGGGCAAAACAAATAAAATATTTCAAAATGCTATTTGATGGAAAATTAACCAATGATTTAAAATCCCCTATTATAGTTGGCAGTTTATAGCAGCTTTATAAAGGTTGTGTACAATAGTCACATTCAAAAAAAACATGTTTTGAAAAAACATATCAGAAGACCGCAAGCCTTCATTAAATTCAATAAGAGAGACAAATGCAATATGAGACACCCAGAAAAAATGAATTATTAATTAATATTCCCCACACTATCAGTTCTGTGTCATCCTCAGTAAAGGACTTGTTCTGGTAGAGGAACTTGTGGGAATTTCATCTTCTAACTTTCCTGAGAAACTCCCTCCAGTCTCTTCAAAGAAGAGCACTCATTTTGGATAAATAAAGGCAAATTATCAAAAGGGTGTTCTGCAAGCCAGAGATATTTTCAACATAGGTGCTAGGTCTCCAGCAAGGTGCTTGGGCCCTTCATCCACTTGGATCTGGACACAACCATTCTGTCCTTGTATGCATCGTATCAAAGGGCCCAAAAAGTCTCCCTTTGCAATCACCACCAGCAGGACACAATCTCATCACTTGTGCTGCTTGCACAGGAACCAAGAGAGCCCCTGGATGCACTATGCAAGAAGGTGAGGGGAGGCTGAAGTAGCAGATGGGGTGACAAATCTGCTTTACTCAGGGAACCAGTGTCGCTGTGTGCACCCTGTCACTACTGCCATCAGCTTCTCTTCCTAGGACCTGGCTACACCCCACAGCAACCCCAACCTCTGTGTGAAATGTATTTCAGCTGATATTAGCTAGGAAATCACCAGTTTGTACCAGTTTTGCTACACAACTTGTCAAGGCATCATTGCTAGTCAGTGGAGACCCAAATCCAGGCACCTCTGAAAGGTGCAGATACCTCACCAGCCATTTCACAAGGGAAGCAGAGACCCTCAGCAAACATCCATCTCCCACAGGAAGCCAAGACAGCCAACTCACAGGTTACCCCCTGGAGGCTCGGGCTGGACAGAGGAGATTACACCCACAGTTGCTGTGATAAGCTGAGATGTCCCAAGGAGTTGAGTGCTGGCCCAACACTGATAAAAGTTCGCAGTGTAGTCATTAACAAGGGCAGAAGGGGACCAACATTCAATGTTTTTGCAAATCCTGATTTTAACTACTAGCAATTTACCAATCACTACAAGCTTACTTCCTCCTGTAGATATAGGGACAAACTCAGATCTAGCACTGGTCTTCTCTGAACAAGCTACGTGCCAAAGCAGTGCTCATCAGGACTGCCAACCTTGCCAACAGCAAGCTGGATCTATGCACATGCTGGTCCAGTGGCTCTTGCACCAGAAAGTACCACCAAAATAAAAACATAGGAACAGGATGCCAAGAGGGCCAAAATCACGTCTGCATGATGACACATCCAGCACTGTACTGGGGGATGTGGATGAGACACTGGTCTGTCCCTCTGCTGCTCAGAGGGCAGGTAAGCCTTCACCTACTGAAACCTTTCAGGTGTAACTAAGCTATTTCATGGGGCAAGCCCAGCAGAGGAGGGCCTAGAAATGACAGGAAACCTCACAGATGGAAATCTATGGTCAGAGTTACAATTGCACATAGTGACACTGTTAAATACAAAGGCATCAAGATGGGCCACTCCAACAGCTGTGGTCTAGTGTGATAACAAAGAGACCTCAGTCAACACCTGCTGTGCTTCCTAGAACAGCAGTTTTGACTACCCCTTAAGAGGGCCCCTCTGATTAACTTATCAAAAGCGAATAATAGAAACTTGGCCCTCAGGCCCCTCCTACCAGCTTTCTCCTTCCTGGTGCCCAAAACTCCATCCTGACAGGAAGCACTCTCCCTCTACAAAGGCTGAAATACAGTGTGCAGGGTCCAGTTTCTCTAAACTGATATTATGCAGTGTCAGAATATGTCACATGCTCGGTCTGTGAAAAGCAGTGGGAGCTTCTTCTTGAATAGCATGCTTGTGTCCCTAAACATTGATGTTTATTTACCCAACTCTCTACACACAATCAAATGTGAAAATATGTCCTGAGGAAAATGTGGATGGTGATTTGCAGGGGGGGAAAAAGTATTTATGGATTATTTTAGCATTTTAATCCATTCAAAAACCTAAAAAGAGGAAGTGGTGCTTTATCAAAAGATGTGTGTGTACCTGCTGCTTAGGTAAATCTGTCTTTTCAGCCTTTTCTCCTTCTTCTTTGCTGAGTGTCTTGCTGAGGTTTGACACCCATTTCAGTAAATCCCCAGCTTTCTCAACATGTTCCTTCTTTTCCTCTTCCATTGATTTCTGATGAGTGCCATGAATTGTAAAGAAACATGTAGATGTAAATTGTTGAAATATGTAACATTAATGTCTGTAGAAACACAATTCTATCACGTCATTATTATCACCACATAAACATAAAACTATTTCTTTTTTATTTACCACCACATGCATTACTATGACACTTTGATGTAGGAACAAAAATGCCACATAATTATAAACAATACAAAATAATACCTCAAGTGATTTTTAATTATGATAAAGGTGCTTATTCATACACACATACAATCATTATAAAATGATTGATAGCAAGAAAAAGCATAGCTTCCCAGCCATTACTCAGCAGATAAGACCTAAAAAGCACTTGCATATAAAGTATCTTTGAATTGCTGCCTTTGCATTACCCTCAGGTAAGGATATGTAAAACTAATATAGCATAACAGGATTTTGCACATTATGCACCTGGACTACCAAATTACAATTAGGAAGAATGCATTGCTTTTATGTTCACAGAAACAAGAAAAAATAAGAGTAAAATACTGAGACATTTAATTTTTTTTCTGCACAGGAAAACATACTCCTTTTCATGTAAGTACAATCTCAGGAGGACATTTATCAATACTGAGAAAACTTGCTTAAGCCCTTCCATGTACCATAAGTAAAAATGAACACATTTTATTTCAATGGATTTTTTTTTTAAATTTGACATGTAATTGCAATTCATTTGCCCATTAGAGCAGAAAACAATTCTAAGAAAAAAAAACCAACATGAAATAAGAGGAAAACTCAGGACAGGAAACACAACTTTTTGGTGTAAACAGCCCGTTAAAATTAATGAAATACCAGTGTGAGAAAAAGTACTGATGCATGTACTTACAGCACTGCAGGTTTAATCCTTGCATATTTTATTGCTACTCTTGTAAAACAAATGGTATCTGCAGACTGATTTGTAATTTTAATTGAATTAACAGGTCACATGAAATACTACACTGTGTTCACTCACAAAATGGGCAATCCCTTTCAATCTTTAATGTAAGAATATGATTCTTATCTCACCTACATCTACCCACTTTGAACTAATATTAACTTCACCAACCTCAGTATAATTTCTCATTTACACTACCTACATGGAAGGTAATGACAGACAAGGCCTTCAGGTAAAGACTGAACACATAGATTGCATTTTGAAATTATGAATCTGTCTATCTATAAATTTCAGTTTTGCAATAAGTAATATCTAATTCCAGTTTCAGTGGTTTGTGCTAATTAGTTGTTCATAACAAACAGTTTTACAGCAACTAATTAACAGTAGAAAACACCACTTATGATTTTCCATAAAGGTCCTCACAAGATATTTTCCTTAACTTTAACAGGTTTTAAAGCAGAGCCCAAAATGAGTCCTAATATCTTCTGTCCACTATGAATTATAGTAAAGACTGGAAATTCCTGTTTTCATGGGCTGAGCTGCTTCTAACAACCGCAGCCCAGTGTGGCAATCAAAAACAGCTCTATCTAAAGCTTCTTTGTAGGTTATCTTCTTCTTAGTTTTGGGGCACGTTAAAACTTTCATGTGCAATTTTTCATCCTTCATCTTTGTAGCTGTGATAGCATCAATAATACCATTCTTAATTGCATCTTCCATTGTTAATCTGGAATGGGATTTTGGATCTATCAAGCCACCAGTCAAGTACTGATACTCCAGGCAGCGCATGCCCATCTCTTTGTCTATGGCACTTAAATGCACAGCTTCAACAGCTGACATAACAGTGTTCCTCACAGGGTGAATGATCCCAGTAAAGATCAGCTCACACTGCTGGATTTGCTTGGCACAACCATCATCAATTAGCTCTCTTTGCAAAGCTTCTGAAACACTGTACTTTTTCCCTGTAAACGGATCAATTACACCTCCTGTACTAACCTGAGCTTCAAGACATCGGAGGGCAGTAACTCTGTCTACCAAATTTTTGCGTGAGGCTTTTAAGACTGGAATTCTTTCATTGGTTTCAGAAAGCCAGAACCCTGCAATAGGACTGTTTAAATCTTTATTTGGCTGTGAACTGCTAACCAAAACATCACCAAACTCATTAACTGTGATGAGGCCCTCCTTATATTTGTTGACTAATGCTCTGTCAATTCTACCCTGATTTAAGGTCTCCTCAATATTAAACTGTACACCAGTTTTAAGATCTGTAAGCAAAAGAAAAGAGTTTCCATCAGAGTCAAAACACGTAGACTCTTTCCAATCAAATTCCTGTTTCGAAAGCTCAAGATATGTAGCTTTATCAATATAATTTTTTTGATAAGCCTCATATGAAGTCATTTCAGTTCCTGTGTCAACATTTATTACAGAAGTTTTGTGACTTTTCTCTGCTGATGGACTGCTTATTTTCCTCTCACCAACTGGAAGCAGAAAGCATTTACTGCTTACACTGAACAAACACATTTTCAGCAAATCACAATAGTACATAGCTTTCCTGTTATTTGGATTGTGGAAACATTTTGCATTACTTGAAGGTTCATGCAAAAATTTTAGAATTGTGTTATTAAGCAAGCCAAGCTGCACGGCAGCTTCTGGAGGTACACGAACACTTCTTACAGGATCAATAACTCCCCCACACGCAATCTGAGCCTCAAGGATATTTTTACCTCTTTGTCTTTCTAAAAGTTGAGCTTCCACAGCCTGAAATACAGACAGCACTTTCCCAGAACAGCAATAACCCAAAACAGCTTTCTCTGCCTCAAGCAGTCTGCTCTTGAATTCACTATCTGCAAGCCCTCTAACAACTGAATCATCAACAGAGAATTTCTGACCTGTTGTGGGATCAATAATGAAACCAGTAGCTGCCTGTGCCTCTAAAAATGCTAAGGCCAGTGCTTTTCCTATGATTTTTCTCTTTGCCGCTAAAGCAAAAGAGAGTATCTCTTTGCTGGATTCAAGGTACAGTCCAGCTATAGCTGTAGGTTTAGTTAAAAATTTTTCAAGACTTTTCTGAACCTCATCAATAGTTTTCTGCCCTGAAATGAGCTGCTCAACAGTGAGCCTGTCTAAAAGTTTAACTTCAGTCAACTGCCTGGCGGTTACATCATGTCGGAGACCTTGAAATTTAATAGTATCATATTCCTCTGTAAAATATTCCAGCTGAGTAGCATCATCAACAGTTCTCAAAACCTCTTCTCCTAAGAAAGTGCTCATCTTTGCAAAGTCTTCTTTCCTAAACCCTTTGGAAGTTTTGTATCCCTGAAACATTCTCTCTTCATTACCAAAAGTCTTGTCATTTTCTTGGTTTAATGTTGTGACTTCAACATGCATGTCATAGTGCTTGTTCTTCACTATCTGTAAATAGGAAGTTTTTGACACAGTGAGAAATACATCTGCAGGCTATGCTGTACATAATTCACTCCTAAATCCACCACCAGGGAAACCAAAGGAAGAACTTGAATGCAAGTCAGAAAGGAGAACTGCTACTAGGACTGGCGAGCAGAGATATATAAAGAGCTTGAGTTTTGAAGTGCATTTGCCATTTCAAATATTTATTCAATAACAGGAATATGACTAGACTAAACATCAGTAACTATAGTTTGTTACTATATGAGCTTACTGCTTGTTAATCAAAGCTTACTTTGACCAATAAAGATACAACAGTGTATGTGAATTCCTATTTTCAATACAAATTTTTAAAATAATCTTTCTTAGATGTTAACAAACCTGGTACTAAGGTCTAATATAAAGCTGTTTGTGTTATGTAAGACAGAAGGGGTTCCCTTCACCAAGGTAGGAACATAAGAAATACTAAACAGAATAGTAATAAAGCATAACAAAAACCAACCAACCAAATGGACTAGTAAAAGGCACCATTAGGAAGGCAAACCCTCACAAAATGTAGTGTGTACCTCCAAGGGATGCAGTTTTACCACTCCTAATTCATGCTGTGTGTCTTCTCCGTGTCTAATGGTTTGTCTGGAACTGTGTAGGCTCCTGTTTCTCAGTGTGTCCCTTTCAGATGTTCCAGAGATTTGGCTTGCTTTATCAAAAGTTATCTGGAACTGTGTACTCATCTGTGAAACAAACTCCGTAAATGACTGTGAACTTGAATCTTCTAGTGATTGGTTTATGCTTGACATCTGAAACTGCACCTCTCTCGGTACTGTATCATCAGCACTCACATACACAGTATTTTCTTCTATTTGATCAGATTTAAAACCTGATCTTTCCTGTTTCTGCCTTAACAAAGGTGAGCTTGGTTTTGTGGATGGAGGAAGCTGTTCAAATTCTTTAGCTGCAGTCTCACTCAGGTAACTGAAATCATTCCCTCTTTTCTCACAGCTCAATTTAAATCCAGAATCTTGGAGCTTATTATTTTGCTGGACTTCATTCTGAAATGAAAGAAACCTGTGTTCACTCTCCCTGACTTGCAGATCCATCTTCTGTTTCAAGCTCTCAACCATGCGCTTCTGTGCTTCCAATTCTTCCTCGAGTTTCCTGCACTTCTGGTGATAGTCCATTTCAGCCTGCTTCCCTTGCTGTAGCTGTTCGTGACATTTTTTAAGCCTTTCTTGCAAATCTTCCATTTGTCTCTTGTACAACATGATGTTTTCCTCAGCCATATGCTTTTCTTGCTGAAGAGCAACACATTCTAATTTTATACCAGATATGTCCTTTTCTGTGATGCTATGGGATTCCAGTAATTTTTCAACTTTTTTCCTAAATTCCTCTGCAGAGTGTTTAAACTTAATGGATTCTTCCTGAAACAGAATCATCTTCTTGCGTGCCATCTGTTCATCCATAGTCTTCTGATGGAGTTCGTCTTGCAATTTTTTTAATTTGCTACTCAGTTCTTGTATATGAGCTTGTTGTAGTGCTATCTTCTGCTCACTCATTCTCTTTTCCACAGTTAGAGCATTCATCTGAGCATTTAAATTTTTAACCTCCCGGTCAATGCTAAGGGTGGAAGCATTTTGTTTATCACATTTTTGTTTATAGTCACTAGCTAAGTCTTTTGCTTTTGCAAGATCAACTTCTAGGCTTTTGACTTTACATATGAATTCTTGCTCAATTATTGTTTGTTTGTGCAATTGTTCATTTGTTGTACGCAACTGTTCTTTGAAACCATCTGCTAGGGCTTTCAATGCATCATTTTTCCTCTGAATATTTTGTTTTTCCAAAGCCATCTTCTCTGATTCGGATTGAATTTGCTTCATCAGTAGTTTTGTTTCAGTGTTCCATTTATTAAGATCTTCTATCTGTTGTTTCAATGTTTCTGAAACCTGATTGCTTTTGGTTAATTCATTCTTCAGCATCTGAATTTCGTGCTGGTTTTCTTTCTCTACTTTTGTTTTTTGAAGCAACTGTTCTTTAATTTTCTTATATTGGTCTTGAAGATTATTTGCTTCTCCTTTGCATGACTGTGTTCTGTGTTCAGCTGCCAGCTTCTCTTTTTGAAGAGAACTGATCTGTGAGTTTAAATGTTTGATAGTGATTTCAGTTTTTGTCTGTGATCTGGTTAATTCTTCTATTTCTCTTTTTAGCTGTGTCTTTTCTTGCTGAACAGATTTCAGGTCCTCCTGGTAGTTCATCTTAAGTTTTTTAAGATCCACATTTTCTTGCATCACCTCTTCGGCTTTACCTGTGGTTCTCTGAAGCTGCCTGTCCAGTTCTTTCAACTGTTGCAAATATCCCTGCTCTACTTGGTCTTTTTCCTCCAGCTTAATTTTTAGGCATTTAAGTTCACTGTTGACTTTATCTAGTTTTTCTTTCAATAAACGAGACTTTTCTTCTGTTGATGATTTTTGAAGCTCAATTTCATTCAGTTCATATTTCAGGTCTTTAATAGTTTTATCAGCTTTTTTGTTAGCAAGAGTCAACTCATCTATCTTTTGTTTGAGCTCTTCTACTTTTCTGGCTTCTAGTTTCTTCTGGAAACTTGTCATTTCAGAATCAATTCTACACTGGCTGCCTTGCCCAGCTGTGAAAGTTGGCAGGGAAATTTCTCTAGTTACAGAGTATGTGCCTTCAATAACCTTCCTTCTGCATTCAGTTCTCTCTCTTTCTTGCAGCTTTATTTCTGATAGGTTTTTAAAGTCAAGATCTTGTTCCATTTGCTTGATGAGCTTCATAAGTTTCTCTTCTCCATCTGTTTTTTTCTTCAGTTCCTGCATCAAGGTTTTTTTTTGTTTCTCTAAATCATAAAGATTAGTATCCTTTCTTCTCAGAAGCTCTTCAAGGTTTCTTCTGGTAAAGGTGCTTTCTTCTATTTGATTTCGAAAAGCACGGAGGTTTTCTTCCAGTATACTCCTTTGAGTCTCTGCCTGGATAATGAACTGCCTTACACACTCCAACTCCTGCTCTGCATCTGCTTTCTCTCTCTCAATGCTTTCTAGGTCTACACGACACTGCTTTGCCTCTTGCTCAGCCTTGGTCTTCTGAAGACAGATCTCCTCCATCTCCTTTTGCTGCTTCTTCCGCTCTTTTTCTGCAGCTTCTCTCACTTTAGGGAGCTCCTGTTCCACTTGGATTTTTTGTTTCTTCATATTCTCCAACATCTCCTCAAGGGTTTTTACCTTTCCCATGAGCTTTTTATTCTCATCAGCTGTGCTGTTTTGCCGTGCCAATAGATCTGAATACGCCTGACGTGCAGATGCTTCCTTATTCTTTAAAATCTGTAAATGAATAAGATAAATTGGAATGCACTTTTTGTAATACAGCATATGGAACATATTAGGCTTTTAGAAAAGCAGAAGGGAAAATACTTACTCATGTATATATGGTATGTCCAGAAAGCAGGATGAGCAGTTCCCACCACCATCACCTTCTCTTGAAGGCTTCAGGAAGTTAGCATTAGCCAAATATGAAACCCTCGACAGACACATCCACAAAGCGAAGAAGTCCTGAAGCCTCTCACTTCAGTCAGATGCCTCTCAGCAGAAAGCAACACCAAGCTGCTCACTTTGGCTTTCTCTCCAAACAGATAGGTAGAGCAAACAATGACCCAAACACAGTGTAAAGAATTCCCAAGGAGAAAGTGGCCTACCATTTCCTAATCAGTTCAGCAGGAGCTGGAAGAAGGATTTAGGCTCGCAAGCAAAATGACACCAGAAAAGTTTGGAAATCCCCTCCAAGAAAAGAACCAGTATCTTAGAGCCGAGATGCAGCAGCTCCAGAAAGAGCAGCATCCAAACCCCCATACATCTGTGCTCCACAGTGTGCTCCCCAGTCCCAGTGCCCCCACTGACTCAGCTGGGGGACCACGAAGGGCACAGCTGTTCTGCAGAGCAGGCACAGAAGTGTAACCATGGTAATCAGGGAAATCCTAATGAAAACCAGTTGGCTGGTAGTCTCCATATATTGGCAGATCCAGAGCAAGTCTTTTAAGCAAGAAGTATAATCACCAGTAATAATATGGTTGAAACTGTACATACCTTGTCTTCATTAGCTCTACTGTGGTGCTAAGTTACCAAATGTGAGCTAACATGAAGTAAGAACACACCTATATTCCTATGATCATACAAACAGGGCATGAAGGGTAACGACAGCAATGTTTTCAAACAAACAAACCATTGGGTTACTTAAAATTTACCAGATTTACTTGATTTTTCATATGATATCTGAAACATTTCTTAAAAGGCTAATGCAAAGGCAGCTTCTTCAGTTCCTCTCTGTATTTCCCTGTATTATAATTTTGAACAGTCCCTAATAGAAACAAAGTGTTTGTTATTATCAGATCTTTTATACTCATATAAACACAAAATCTAATATATTATGCTTGAAAAAGAAGATCTAAAAATATAGATACAGTAACAAACTATCTTCTTAGATTTCTTTTTTCTAATCAACATGCTGAGCATCAGTTGGGTGGAGAAAAGGATGGCAAATATTAACACAAAATAAACATAAAAATTAATTTCTAAAAACTTTAAAGTCTTAAGCATCTCAAAATGCACGGTAATTGATACATGATTAGCATATTCATTGTTTAAATTATGTTCAATCAATCTTAAATCACTTGACCTTGACATACTTTGGGATTCAAGTGTTGATTTGCATTGATTTAGAATCATTCTTGGATTAACTTTTTCATTTGCATTGCATAGAAACTGTTGTACCTTAAAAATAGTTGTGCTCCTTTTCTCTTCATTATCTTTCTTGTTCTTTTTTTGCTTTTCTTTTTTTTCAAATGAGGCTTTTATGCCTACTTTTTCACCTAATGTTTTCTGGAGTTTGGTGGTTTTTCCAGGGACCTTTTTGCTATTACCCTCATCTGGACTGTCTCCTTCTGAAACTAGCAAATCTTTACATTTCTGACCCTGCTCTAGCCTGTCTTTTCCACTCTGCTTCTTCCCACTTCTATTTATGTTGTCCAAACCATAAGTGTTACCCTGAGGTATTTTCTTCACCCTTACTTTCTCATAGTGACTTAGAAGCTTTTTTGCTAGTTCATGTTCTGCTAATGGAAAATTACCCTCTCCTCTAGAAAAAAATCCTGAGAGACCTAAATTTGCATTTAAATCACCAGCATTTCCTAACAATTCTGTACCTAAATGTTGATCATTCTGCACTGGTGATACTGGAAAATCTAATGGATAGGATTCAGATACTTTAGCTGCACAGTGACTCACTGCAATTTTTCCTGAAGAAACAGCCAAAATTTCTTGCTCTATATTCTTGGCTTTATTTGAATTTAAGTTTGATTTTTCTAGGATTTCATTTCCTACGAGGAAGTAATCTTTATCCAGAGATGCTTTCTGCAGTTTGTCAGTATTCCTTTCAACATGACAAACACCTGGATTGCTCACAGACTGCAAATTTAACTTTGTTTTTTCACTTCCATTGTGCACTGCCAGCTTTCCAAAAGAGGATGCAACTTTGTCTAAAGATGTTGCATCCGTTGCACCTGAAAGAGAATCACCTTTTTCACCACACACTTGAAACTCTCTGTCTGCAGATTTTAAAGTATCATGGCTTTTGCTTTCTGTAAAGCAATGCTCTTCATGCTGACACAGAAAATTAGTTCTCTGTGAAAAATGCTGTTTGTAAGGGCTGATACCCAGGGCCTGCTTTGCAGTTTCTGGAGTTACTTCAGCTTTTTTTGTTGTTAGCTCAAAATCAGTTTCTGATTGCATCTCACATTCTTCCTTTGTTGAAACATGATTCCCTGCCTTTCTTGAATTCTTTTTTCCTATGGTTTGGTGTATCATTTCCACTACAGGCAATTCCTTTGACTTCCCCTCTGTTTTCTGTCTCTCTCCATTAGCAACTTGCTCATTTAACATTTCACCAGGATCATTGTTCACACTCACACAGGTTTCAGTTGAAACAAGACAATCTTTTCTGCCATTTTTTTCTTCTTTGCTTTGGTTACCAAAACCCATTAAACTCTCCTGCTCTGTATGCAGCTTACTGTCTCTGTTACCACTAATGCTACTTTCCTGACCACTGAAATTTAGAAGTTGCTTAAATGTTCTACCAGTTTTGATTTTATCATATCTGTCTAGAGTTAATTTGCTTCTGTTCATTTCCAGTTTGTTTTCTGTGTATTCAGGTTTACTGGAAGAGTTCTGGTTTTGCAAATATTCCACGTCCATCATGCTTTCATTGTGTTTCTTTTCTTCTCTCAATTCAAGATCTTCATTACATCCCAAATGTTGAAAGACTTCAGCTGACTTCACAGGTTGCTGGAGTTGATTCTCTTCTGGTAAACTCTGAGCATGACAGCACATGGATTAAACTGAGATATGATGGAAAGTATCTTATTTATTCCTTATCCTCTGTTTTCTTAATGCCACTACTGAGAGTTAGGAAGAGAGATTGCATAAAAGAAAGTCTTGGAACAATCACAGACTTTACAGTGGTCTGTGAAGAATTTTTCTCCCCAGAAGAAAAAACCTCATTCCTCTTTTGAAAAAGATTATTCTTTTTCTGATTTGCTACCCTGATTAAAGAGAAAAAACCCATTATATTATTTTGAGATTGGAAACCTACTCAAGTTATCTTCAAAGAAGCTACCAAAGATTTAGAAGGCTGACAGGGGGTAGAGGAGGAAGGAAGATGGGGGGTACTTGATTTAAAAAAAAAAGCAATCCTGGAGACCAAGAGCAGACTGAAACTCTAAACATTTTGAAAAATTCCACTTGTTCTTGAAGGACACGAAGTCTATCAATGTTCATAGATTTCTTGATCCTTTTTCTTTGACTGACTTTTAATCCTTAATGCCATTATCGTTATTAGTCATACTACATCCTCAGTTAAAATGGCTACTTATCAACAAATATTATGCATTTCCATCAGTTTGCTCCACCACTTGATGATGCCCAAAGACACATGCTGTTGTTAGTGTTGGTTCAGATGTATTCAATAGCAAGAAAAGCCAATAAAGACAAAATCAGCACCAGAATTATATAACATTCATTTAAGAACTGTTTTTTTCATTAAAAATCATATTAAAATTTATACCCATACAGTAGTGTTCTCCAATTTTATCCAATTTATACAGTTTATACTTAAACAATGTAGTCCTTAAAGAATGACTAGATAATCTTTTTCTGAGAGACAGTTTTCAAAAGAAAGTGAAAAATTTAGAAAGTTTGGAGTTTTTTCTCAATTATTTGAAAGATTTGCTCTGCAGCAAGTACGTAATTTGAGTAATTTGTCTGCCTAATTTCAATAACCTACTCTTGCAAGTAAGATCCAACACTAAGCATAAATAAAATGCTGTTTGACCCCAAGGAATTAATACAGTGGAAAGGCAGAAGGAAAAGAAGCAACTGAACAGATCAAACTACTTCAGAAATTAATTAAGAGGGCATCTCATCTCCCTGTTGAAACAACTTCCTTGTAGGTTGTTAAGTGGACCAGAATGCATACTATGCAATACTAAAAATATGTATACATAGGGTATATACTGTGAGTTTGCCTTCATATTAATGTCTGCTTTTATCCAAAAGATCAAGCCCTAGGGTATTAAAATTGAAACTATTAGTATTTAAATTTAAACTACATCTCCATCAGAATTCAACAAATCATATATGATCTTTCTAGGTGGAAGAATTGGCAAAATGTATGGATGGTACAGGATTTTGCTTATCTGAATGATAACAGTGCTAACACTGCTACATTCCTGCATAATGTGCACTACATAAGGAATTTTAGTTTTCCACATCTGCTGGTAACTGTGAATTATTCCAACAGGTATATTGCATTTTGTTTGCCTAGATGTTCTTTTTGCTTGGTTGACTGCCAGAGAATGACCTACCTCTTCCTCTTCCAGTCTTTTCAAAGAATCACCTGCAAACTTAATGTACTGGGTCATCAAGGTCACTAAGGCAGTGTACCGGGTCCGCAGATCCATGAACTGTAGAGAAAAAAAAAAGGAGGGGTAGGTGTCAGAGAGGTGAACACTCTCATTAAGCCTGAAAGAAGTGATAGACACTGCTCTAGAACCTATTTTTGATTTCAAAATCATGATTGTGGAATCCAAAGTTCTAATTTTGATTCAAAAATTCAATGCTGTCTACAAGGTGCGCTTGAACAAATATATCCGAAGAATCTATGAGCAGATCCACAAGAAGAAGAAACAGAAGAGATTATTTTGACTTGACATTCGATTCTTCCCCCTGTAAGAAAAGGTTTCAAGAGGTGCAAGCCATGCTTGTCACTATTCCTCTCTCTAACAGGTAGCAGAGAGACAGATTAATCATTCTCACCTAAATGGGGCTGATTTACCTTAGAATTATCAAAGTGTCCAGATCTGGTAGGTTTTACTATGGTCAAGAAGAACTTCTTGCTTACTGTGATCAAGATCCAGTCCAGAGGTAATTCTAAACAGTTTTACTGAGGCAGTTTTACTGAGTTTATGGTTCTCATACAGCTTTTTATAATTTGGGTGACTTTTTTTAATCAGCTGCATTATACTGTCTTGTTACCAAAATGTAGCATAAGGAACAAGAGAATATTTTTTATATCATGTATCTATAGAGAAAAAAAACAGTCTTTCTTGGGTTACCATATTTAATCTTTAATAAATCCAAAACTGAATTCTTGTGTTTATTCTGTTTTAAGCAAAGACTAACATTTTCCTGTCATGAGAAACCCATTTACCTCTTGAATAATGAAGTCTGATGAGCTTTGCATCCTTCGGCGCTTTACTGGAGATTTTTGTTGGGAGTCAACCATAGCTCTGTAGGTCATGGTCTGCAACTCATAGTCCTGTACAAGACAAAATACACAAAATCATTGGCATTACACATGATACTGACACTAAAAAAATAGGATTATAAGTGTAATGTTATTGCTACCTTCACAGCAGCTGAGTATTGTTCTGAATACTTCTGGCATTCATCCATTTTGCTTTGTTTCATTTCAATCTCTGAAACCAGCATCTGTAAAATATGAATGTACATTTTCACCTTAAAAAGTTGTTTTTATTACTGTTATAATTAACATTTCTACTTTATCTAACATTAGCTAACATAAGTAGATGGTTTGTTAACATCTACTTTACCTAATATGCTCCTATCCATATGTGTACAAGTAATTATGCTCAAGCCTATGTCCTCAGCTTTATCAGATTTACAGTAAGAAGTAAAGTTACAGAAAGTAATGAAAAAACCTGCCAGGTTAATAGCTGGTGAATGAACTTAAAACAAAATCAGGAATATATAATTTCATGCATATAATTTATTATCCTGACTATTTATACTGCATTTTGTTCTTGCAGGAGACAGATGCTGAGTTTAGCTCTGCTTCCATGAAAATGTTTCTACATATCCATAAATTTTAAAAAGCAGCACTGAATATGAAATTATGTGGTAAGGCAAGTCTAGAATTTTAAAGTTTTGATGTTCTTGCACACTTCAGGACCAACAGTCTGGTCCATAAACAGTGACAATAGTCACTATTTATGGCTGCACTATAAACACAAAATCATAAAATCTGGTGATTACTTGGAGCTTTACAGTAGGGGCTGATGGATATAAGCCCCTCATATTAATAATCAAGATTGAGATCACTGATACTGTAATTCTTTAGCTAGTGCTTAAACGCAGTGGTTTGCCACAATGACATCCCTTTCATACCTTATGTTGGTTCAATTGCTTAGCCAATGCTTTGCTATTTTCAGGATGTATTTCTTGAATCTTTCGCTGAGTATCTTCCACTTGTTGAATCCAAGTGTCCAAAGAATTGTAAGTATCTTTATAATACTTCAGAGATTTATTAATACCTTCTAAGTCACGCAACCTGATTTTATTTTCGAAGACAAAGCAAAGGGGAGAAGATGAATATTAAAGATAAAAAATACAACACTAAGACAAATACAGCTTTAAAGGCTTCAAATGCCTTAGCTCTGTTACAGTTTACTGTATAAACATACTAAAGTAACACTAATTAAACAGCAAATTCACTTCTCAAACACTAGGGCTCTCAGATTGATGAACTCTTCCCATTTGTCATAAAGGATATCCAGGAGAAATCTTAGTACACAAGAAACTCTATATACCCTCACTGGTGTGTTCAACTGCTTCAAAGTCCAGGAGCACAGGAAATCCCAAGAAAGAGGGAGGGCTCTGCTACAGCAATCAGCTCTGCTACAAGAAGTGAGAGTATTTAAAATGTGCCCTATGAATGGAGGAGGAGTGTGCCATGCTGAAGTCAGGTAATGGTTCACCATATTCTCCATACATCCCACAAAACAGCAGCTAAAGACTGTAATTATGCTAATGTGCAAAAATAATTGAACATGTACATCTAATTTTAAATCAAGTTTTTGACCTAAAAAGAGAGTTCTGTGTATTTCTTTAAAGTCATTTCCATTCTGAGGGAGATACTGACAGTTTTTCTTTCATGATCCTTATACTGCTACTTGTTATCATGGTGTGATTTCGATGGTTGCTCTGCACAGAGCCAGGAATTAGACTTGATGATCCTTGTGGGTTCCTTCTAACTCAGGATATTCTATGCTTCTACTTAAAAGATCATATAAATATGACCACACAACACTGCAGAATAAACAGAATTAAACAACCTTTTACAATTCAACTTGGAATAAATACTTTGAATTGCTCTAGTGCTATTCTTAAGATGCCAAAAGGAGATTAAAAAAGAGCAAGCAAAGAACATTTTTTTGCTCAGGTTTCATACTTAAGCATGTTTTAAAGTTAATAACCATGAAAAAGAGAAAGGATCATGATAACTGCAGCCAATATTTGTACATAAATTTTGTATAATTATCAGTGTCAAGCTGGTAGGAAGAAGCAGAGATAATATTTGCAGAAAGCAGCTTGTTAACAGCTCTGTACTGCAGTTACCACAATCTGTCCTATTTACACCAGAAGCCATTACGTATTAGCAGTCATTTTTCAGCATATTCTGTTCAGGATACCGTCCTGAAAGGAGAGCATGTGGTTCATGCTTACTCTCTTGAAGAAATAAGAACACTTCAGTACCTCATAAAACTACTGTTTAATCATTTAAATTGTGTCACACTAACAACTGATGAAAAACCAGAGGTGGAACTTAAGCTAGCTATTCTGCAGCTAGCTTTAAATGAGTGACCTTTTCCCCATCTTCTTTCTAACTTCCAGCAATGTTAAACAGACACAACTAAACTAGTAAATTACAAGTGAATAACTTCAATATTGCACTTGAATGTATATTGACTCCTTAGAAAAGGAGGACAAAAATGTGACAGGTTTTTGTGTGAACTTTTACATCAATAGCACTATCTTCAGTGCTCTTTTTCAGGCTATCTATAATGACAAACTAAAGTACATTTCAAAGGAAATAAGTTCAGACTGCACAGTACAGAACTCCTGAACACTTGTCCATACTTTTTCCTTCAGCCTCTACAGTTCTGCTTCCTTTACATACAGGAAACAGGACTGTAGAGACTTAAGGAAAAAGCATTTCCAGGAATGCCATGTATGGACATCTCCTTCAGAAATACAGGTATAGGTGTGTTCTGCTGTACCTGCACACCTGTGTAGGCATGTGCACTTGAGCAACATTTTTCAGTATCAACTTGATAGTAAAGGGCTGAATTTAGAGCACTATCTCTACTGGATATTTAAAAATATAAAAGACACATCACCAAAAAGTTATTGCACCAAAAATTATCACAGAAGCCACTGGAAGCTAAGAACTTCCAGACTTAACAGTTGAGTAATTAAAAGCAAATTAACATTAATTCAATCATAACTGATGAATCAGTTCAGCAATTTAACCCATCAGAACTAATCATGTGGAGAAACAGATGGTATTTCCATAGGACTGCCAGGCATTTCTGCAGGTTTGTTTTTTTTTTTAAGAAAAAAGACAATTTATCTCCACTGTGTTTCAGTAACTAGTAAGTTTCTGTATCTTGTTCATCTTTTGGAGCTTAACAGTCACACACATTTCCAGTGAAAAAGTAAGGCAATGTTGTCAACAGCACAATAAAGGTCTTCATCCCAGCACATTGCAAACACAGTTCAGAAAATTATTCAGCCCTGTTTTAACAATTTCTGATTGTTTTTCCTCAGAAATGAAAAAAAAAAAACAACAAAAAACTTGTACTGTTTACAAAACAGTAAAAACATGAACAGATTATAATAAAAAGTCATACAAACCTATTTTCAATTTGAGAATGAACATTTTGCCACCTCTCAGCCAACTGATCAACCTTTTCTTTATGCCAGTCAAAGTCAAGATCACGTTCCTTGTGCATTTTAAACATCTGATCACTGATCATCTTTGCCTTCTGCAGTTCATCCTCTAAGGCATGGAATGTTTGTCTTTTCTCATCTACTTCAGATCTCCATTGCTAGTAGGTGATTAAAAAAAAGTTGCAAATAACTCCTAAATTATGACACTATTTTATAAATTAATATTTTACATGACTATGCTGTATAAATAAATTTTTAACATCTTCAATTAATATTTTAATATTAATTAACTAATTAATATTTTAATATTTTAATATTTCTGCTTGTTCAAATGCGATAGTGGCACCAGAATGGGTCTGAAGCAATAAACTGCAAAATAATTCTAAGTAAAAGCAGTCCCCACAACACATAGGTCAAAACACAGACATCAAATGAACCCACTCACCTCATAAACTACAGCTTTCAAAAAACAATTATTAGCTAGATGCCAATGATTCTATCTAGCAAAAAAGCCTTACCCATAATTTGTAAAATCAAAATGAGTTATATAGAGCAAACAAAAAATGCTGAACTTCAATCTATTTCTAATAAACATTATTTATGTTTATGTTACCCTAAGTATTTGCTTCTGAAGAGCAAAGAAAATCTTACTGCAGCATTAGCAAGTGTCACTTTTGCCAAGTTCAGATACTTCAACGTATTTTGCAATAGCAGGAACACCTTTTCAACCTATCCAAATCCTAATGCTCCAAAACTGCCATCTTTTTCTGAAATGCCAATCCTAATACCACCTAACACTAAATACATAAGCCAATGTTTGATACACTATGGAGTGTAGCATAACGAAATCAGGTGTTACAAGACAGACAGCTTTTGTCTTATTCATTTTATTTGCCCATGAAAAGCAGCAGCCAGCTCTTACCTTTAATGTACCCATCAGATTTTCAATATTGTTTTTGTCGGCCGTTACTGCCTCTTCTTCACATAACTTAGTTTCATAGTGTTTTACTAATGATTCTGCTGTTTGGGTGTTCGTCAGCACCAAATTTATAGTTTTTAATCTGAAAAACAGACCCCCTGTTAACTGAACCATCAATACCTCAATACATCAATGCTCAACACATTTGCGTTTTTCAACTTTTCATGTCACAGGGTGCCCCTTTATGCAATGTTAAAATGTTAACTCCTTTTTCCTTTTCAATATTATTCATACTAATAGTTTTAATTAAAGAGAGAACTGTAACCTAAAACGTGTGCTGGAAGACATCCTAGTACATACTTGTCTATGAAAATGGAAGACATGGAGTAAACTTGGTTCATGTTTTGTATAACAACATTAAGTTCAGAGCGCAGAGTAGGGACTGAAGGTGAGCCAGCAGCTTGACTGAAAAACTCTTCACATTTATCTGTGATGACTCCCAAGTCATCCTTTAGTCGATCCAGTTCTTTCTTCAGTTTCTGTAAAAGGAAAGGTGATTGAGAGTGCTTTCATCCTACATCAGCCTGATATATACTCTACATATCACTATGAGTACAGGTCTGCCCTCCTTTGCATCTTTGATGATGGCACTATTGAAAAAAATTGAAGAGAAATGTATGTGTAATAGGGAAACTAACAGAATTGCCATTAATCAGCATCTTTTTGCTCACAAACACAAGCTAAATATTTGACTCCTCCTTTCAAGGTACACTACAAACCTTCCTGGCTTACACTCAAAAGTTGGGGTATATTTGTTTTTTAAATAAAACCTTTCCTAGGTAAAACAGACTTGCTCAAAGGCTCACCTCCTGCTCTGAAATCCTAAGCACATTCTCATGCACATCATCCCTTTCCATTGGCGTCCGGATCTGCCGTATTAACCGCTCCTCACAGCTCTCCAGTCGCAGTCTGATATTTCTCACTTCAGAGATGTACAGATTGTAAATAGATTCTTCCTGCTCCTCTGTTGAAAGAATTAAGGCACATATTAGCCAGCAAAGTCATCTTGTCATTTTCACCATAACTTCTCACACTTGATAAAGTCATTGCTCTACAGGGCTTTTTGTGACTGGCCAAAATGCCATCACCTTCCATTGAAATTTTGGTTTTAAGGCAAATCTTAGGAACTCTTATTTTTTGTTTTTATTAAATCATCTCCTCACACATGAAAAATGACTATCTGTGATCATTCTGCACAGGCATTACGTCTATGGCAACATTGCTAAATCCAGTGACTGATTCTTTTAATCAGCGTTATCAGGGACATAAATCCTCTTTCAGACGCACAGGGCACCATGTCTTCCCTGAAGTTTAGTGAACTTGCTAATGAAGTAATCAGCTTTGCACTACTGTATTTCCTTAAGTCATCAACTACTCAACAGAAAATCAGAAGACTATTTTAAGCTTTCTGTTCTCACTGTATTAATACAGTGTTAATTAGAGTTAAGGGAGCAGTAACTACAGGCATCCTGTGGAGCTAGGAAAATAGCTAGGATGTTTTCCTTGCCTTAACAGGGTGAAAAATGTTCTAATTCTGTGCCCTAGTTTGGGACACCCTAGGACATTCTGTTACAAACTCAATAAAGTAATCAAGCTGTTTTTCCAGCATTTAAAAACAAGGAATGCAGAACTAAGCAGTGAGCTGTAATGCATATAATAAAGTCCTAGGTGTAAAATTTTTTGTAGCATTCTGTATATTATATATTATTTTCTGTATATTATTATATTCTGTATATTCTGTAACACATCAATATTTTTACATAGCTTGATATATAAAAAGCTTAAAAAAAAGATTTTTCTATCCAATGGAATTGCACACATTGTTAAAATGACTCTGTTCAAAAGAACACAGGCTATAACACCATGATAAAAGAGATCTCAAGATAAACAACAAAATCTCTCTCATAAGGGCATCTTTCTACTGTTCTAAGCTAAGTTTTACCTCTTTCTGCAGACTTGAGAAGCTCTTGATAATATTGCTTGCAAACATTAACTTCCCTTTCCAGCTGTGCTGTATCAGAGCTCGTAAAGATTTTGGACTCCTGGCTGTCTTCCACAAAATCATCAAAGCGGGACTGTAAATTGCTGAGAACCTGCTGATGTTCACCTGGCAGCATTGTCTTTATCTGCAACAGATTATAGACCCAAAGCACAGTCAGCAATGGTGCATCACTCACACAGTTCCTGTGACGCTTTTTATCAAAAAGCAATACTGATCAATTACTAAGATGGTAAAGTCAAAGAATTGAGGCTCTGAAAGCTCACTGCTCCTTAGCTGGAGTCCTCTTGACAGCTGATAATTTACACTCAACATCAAATCCTTTTCAATCTTTCACATCAGGAATGGCCTCTGTAAAGCCAACCCTACATCAGACTTCATTTCTCCCATCTAACACCATGCAGCAACAAACATTAGCAAGGACCAGCAGGGACACTTCAAGAATTAGCTCAGATTCCTCTTTCTAACAGTAACAGTAATAAATTAGGTAGGAAAGTGTCATTTTTGGTATTGCAAATATTATTTGCAAGCTTGTGATCTCACACAGTTTTAGTTATCCTCTGACTTCCTAGTAAATGGTTAAGAGCCTTCCTAGTCATAACACTTACTGAGGCAACATTGCCAGCTCGAACAACTTCAATTTCATTTGTCAGGTAATGCCAGGACACCACACTCTTCATGTTTACATGTGACTCGTGCCAAAGGGCCAGAACATTCTGAAATTGTTGTTCAATCCTGAAACAAAACAAAATCCGACTTCAGATCAGGGTAACACATAAAAACAGAAAAAGGAAAAAAAAAAAAAAGACTGTGAGATATTCTTTTAACCCAAGCTTCATGTAAGTAGATTTTAATAGAAAATAGGTAGTTTTACTTTGTCCCTACCTGTTGGCTGTATCTATTGCTTCTTTGTTTGGTGGAGGAACTGTAAAGCACACAGATGGAACCATGGCCTCATTACCACTTGGGCTAATGACTTTCCATTTAGCACGATGGGAGTTGTTTGCTAATACACATTCATCATCTTTGTAAATAGTTATCTAGTATTAACAGAAAAGCAGAATAATTTGATGAGCCAAGCATTACAAAATAATTGTACAAAGCACTTCTGCAAATCCCGTCAACAAACAAGCAACAGAACAACAAAACCAATGTTCTAACCAAAGGATTTGCTCTTGTTTACTAGGGTGGAAGAAATTTACAGCCCAGCTTTCTCCAGGAACATGGTAATTAATGAAACTTTAGTTGAATTCTTACATCTGTAATTGGTTTGAGGAAATTTTAGTTTCTAACCTCAATTTGTCTATAGTCACAGATGGCTTTAATTGGAATGGATGTTTTGAGTACACAGTCAGGGTTCCTTGGCTTCAGCTGAATTATTGCCTTTGCTCTTCCCACAAGGCCTGCTACTGTGCTCTTGTACTGCAAGAGTTGCTCTTTTTCTTCCTAGAACAGTTAAGAAAAGAGTACATCACAAGAGATGCCCAGAATACAGTACTGCCTCTTTGATCCTGTTACGCTTTTTTTTCCCATTGACTCATTCTACTGTGTTTTCTAAAAGTAACATTTTACAAAAACAAAGTATCTTTCTGAAGCCACTGTCTTCCCACATCTGGTATTGTAAATATAAATAAATAAAACTGTGTTTTAAAGTTATGAAAAGTAGTCATTTATTTGTAAGTTCTGAAAAATCAGCATTTTCCCTTAACTTTAAACAAATAATCTTAAGACATTTTATGTGCCATCATAACCTACACATTTCTTGTTCCGTTGTAATTCCTGTTAATAGGATCTTACCAAAGATCTTACCATAGACTCCTGGACAAGGTCTTCCAGCCTATGAAGACTGCTTGATCTATCACAACTGTATTTTCGGTATATGGTATCTTTTAAATTCTTCAAATATTCCATGGCTTCTTTGGCATCGCTGAAAAACTAGGATAAAATAATTATCTGGGTTAATTTTAAACAACCTAAAAAATACTGAATCAGCTACACTGAAGTTTTCAAGTGTTGTTTTTTAAAACAACCTTTTCTCATCACTTGAAGTGACCACTGCACCACATTCAGCTATTCATGATCTCATGTCTAAATGTACTCTTCAAAAAGGCACATACTGTTAACACCAGTTATTCTTGGTATGAGCTCCATGCAAAATTTATTCTGCACTTATTGAATCTACAGTTAATGACCATTCCTGCAATGAAAAAAAATTTTATTAAGCTAATCTTGCTTTCCTTGGAATTACAATTACTTTCATATAGAAAGCACAGACACAGCCTACAAACTTTCTGCAAAATCCAGGCAGCACAGCTGGGGCAAACATTTTGTGCAGGAAGGGAAATTACTGCCACACCTGGCAGTTCCCTGCAAGGGAATCTGCACACCCAAACAAGGGTCCTGGTTATGCACAATTGGAAAGGGTAATCCCATTCTTTCCCTTAAGTCCCATTTCTTAAATCTAGAATTCCAGTTTCTTCCCCCTGACACAAGGAGCTCAAAACAAACAAAAATACTCCTCTGTCTATCATGCTCATGCAAGTAACTTCATCATTTGCTGAGTATGTGGATGGGTGACAATGAGATAATCAGATGGGTGTTTCATGGGATGTGTCTGGGTGTTCTCTGCTCTGTTTATTATCAATGCTGCACATTCCATTTTGCTCTGAGTAGTCCTGGAATGACCATCTAGAATAGGTTCTGCCATGGCCATCACTAGCCACCCTCCACACTACATCATCTGCAGAAGCTCCATTGACAGCAGTAGTGCATGACAGGGAGAGTACAAGGTTTCATTCTCAGAGCCTCTACTTGCAGCTGCAGCACTGAAAAAATCTCAGGCCAGATTTTCATCTGCTGTGAACTGACATAACTGTAGTGAAGAAACAGAAGTGTGGCAACACAGTGGGAGCATGGCTTATGATCTACTGATTGTACAAGACAAATGCCAATGCTACAATTACTGTGAGAGAACAACTAGAGCATTAAGTGGAACTTTTTGACTATGAGCAAAACTTAAAACATTTCATATCCTGATTGATTTACTTTCTTACCTCAAAATATGCAGCATTTTCTCTCAAATGTTGTTCAACACAGTGACAGAGCTGAAGAATCCAGCTCCATTGTGTCTGCATTGCAGCTCTGTAGGCCTTTGAGGAAGGGAGATATATATTTTACAAATGGAAATGGAAACTAAAACTTGCATATCTTTACAGAAACAAAAGTAATGCAGCAAACAGAAACAGCTAAAACCAGATCACTTCACTGTGGAAAACAAAGCTGCAGCAAGGAAAATTCCAATTAGATGTGAGAAAGAAATCCTGCCACTACAGCACAGTCAAACATAACAAAACTTGCTCAGAAGGACTGTGAAATCATTGAAATCATCCTCTGGCCTGGTCAGAATTTGGTCAAACAAATCCCTGAGAGCTTCCAGCAACAGCTGGAGTTCAACTCCTGAGATTCCTCACCTACAGTTCTGTGTGCCTATTCACTCAACCGGAATAGCTGCAGTCTGCCTGGATACAATGTGTATATTAAATTAGCACGGAATGCACAGTTAACGAGCACAGTTAAAGCCCACCCCAGGCCCGTGGGCCGTATCCGATTTTGGGTGGCAGCAGGAGCCGAGCTCGGGACTCCCGGGGAGCCGCCCGCGCGCTCGCCAGCAGGGGGCGCTCCTGTCCTTGGGAATCGCCCCCAGTCCCGGGGGTTCAACTCCTGCCACCCCCAGCTCCAAACAGGTTTTAGATTGCCTTCCAGGAATTTCAAATTGATGCAGTAATGCATAGATTGCTCTGTAGAAAAGGATATTTTTTAAACTATATTTTTATAAATATCCCAATATAGCATCGTTAGGGACAGCATAACCTGCACAGTCATCGTGACTGCGATGGTTTCATAACAGGCATCCTCAGTGGGTTTGTACTGCACCAATAAGAACCCATTGGAACAGCCTATGCTTTTAAAGAACAGAATTGCCCACATTATGGCAGTCACTTATTATTCAAAGTAGATGAGAAGGAAGGAAGGGAGGGATTTTCTTCATGTTTCCCATTTTTGCATGTGTAAATTCGCAGAGCTGAAGAACAATAAAAATACATTCCCTCTGACTTTTTTCATTCTTCTATAATAAATCAGCTTTTATTGTTTCAGTCTTTACCTCCCACTGCCTGTATCTACTCTTTCCTTGAAGGTCTACAAGGAAAAGCGTTTTACATTCTCCTCAGAAAACCTGTTGTGACCCTACAACAGCTACAATAAATTTTTCTGTGAATTGATAACATATATAACATAGAGCTAGATTCAAGCCTGAAGTAAATCATATCACCTGGTCAGATTTTTAACATCCAAACAAGTTTTATAATTCACTGACACGTGAGTTATGAAACCAACCCTGAATCATAATAGGAATCTGCACATACAGTAAGCGATGACAAAAGCTCTTACTGAAATTTCTCTCAGTCCAATAGGAAAGAAACCACATAAGGACTGTTCTGTGCCCTCAGTCTGTCAATTCAATTTGTATCAACAACTCTAGAAGTTGCATGACCAGAAACATCTGTACACACCAATTAGTTTTAGGGTTTAAGGAGATTTTGTCTAAGCAATCCAAGGTGTAACTGTAACTTTATAAAAGTGTTTCTACTTTTGGAAATTGGAAGATAAATACACATAGATGCTGAAGAGGAACTTTTAAAAGGCGCCTTTAATTTAGAGTCTTGTTTAATTTTCTCTAAGTTTGCCTTCTTTTCCCCCAAAACTTAGCTCTTTTAAATCCCAAAACTCTTCCTGTTTTGGTGCTGGTTAACTTACCTCAATGGTTAGCCTGGCTGGGTGGTTTTCAAGAAGCAATTGCTCAGCTATTTCTTGTACTGATTTAATAACTTCCTCTTTTTCATCAAGTTCTCTCATTAATTCCTTTTTTTTCAGGAAAAGGAGAAAAAAAAAAAAAGAAGTTTTAGAACTCTCTCTAAGTATTAAAGATCACTTAATTATTCCCTCTGGATTATATTAGCAATACATACTGCATGATATTCCTTTTTTCTTGTTATATTGGTGTTTCTTTCACTCCAGTCATATGCAACCTCTTCCTCTTCTTTTTCATTCAGCCATATCAACTCTCTAGTAGCACGAGACACAAAATTGTGGAGAGTATCTAGATGTCTTTCCTGATTTCTTGATGTGTTCTTTATTAAAAGGAAAAGATTTTAAAAAGTCAGAATTTAAAGCTCAACCCTTATCAGAAATTATGCACACTGAAAAGCTGTACATGGAAGAGGCATGGTTAACTTACCAAGAGTTTTGCATATTGACTCTCCAGTTTGTGCAGCTTCTCTGCATAACTGAGTTTAAGAGGGGCAGTCATTTGGATCTATATTTGGTATATGAGATCAAAAGACAATAAAAAGGTTAGATATGTTAAACCATTACACCTTCTGATTTCATAATAAATCATGTAGAGATCAGGAATAAGGGTTAAACTATGAAACCAAAACACAGTTCTAAAATTCAACATTAGTTTATGGGTTACTCAGAAAGAAAGTAATCAAAGAAATTAAGAACATGGTGCAGTACCTCACTGATTTTGGCTTCTTTTAGACTGGATTCAAATTCCTCAATAGCTTTGTGGACATTTTTGTGATTTTCTAAATGGCTTTCAACACTCGGCAAATCTGAACCCCATTCTACTCGATCAAGTTGAACCTTACAAACAGGAAGAAAAGATTAGCCATGGTCTATAAAAAGTAAACGTAATCATTAAAAGCAAACTATTTCTGCAAAAATTACTACCTGCATTTCTTCCACCCAGCTCAATAGGTCCTGGACAAACTTCATGTTCACCTCTTCTTCTGTCAAATTCTGATCCACAAAAGCTGACTTCATAAGAGGTTTCCTGATTTGCATCAGTTTGAGTGTTTGCAGAGTCCCACTGTCTACTCCTGACACGTAGCTCTGAATTAACCGTGGTGGGATGCCTGACGGGTAAGCAGGAGTGATGGTTGGTGTCAGCCTGGAAGTAAGACCTGATGAAAGGCCAGATGTCAAACTGGAAGAAGTCAAAGTAGGTGTTAAACCTTGTGTCATTGCAGCATTTAGTTCAGGTGTTAGGTTTGTTGTAAATCCTGAGTTTAGGCTTTCGGTAATTCCTGATATCATCAGCTTTGTCTGCTCTGTGGTCAGTGCGTGCCCCTTGCTGTACACGGAAGAACATTCGCTCCGTAAGGCCATCAGGTCATCGCGAAGTTTTGCAACTCTATTAAATTAGAATTTAAAAACAAAACAAAACAGAACAATGAATGCTTATGATTAAGGTAATTTATCATGATTGTGATTAAGGTAATTTATCATGGTCAACTGAATAGTGACATGAGCTCACGTTATCTCTTATGCTTTAGTTGCACTTAAATATTTATAAGCAAGTATTTTTATCAGAAAGTACAGGAATATCAGGTTGTAGTTCTATACAGATAATAAATGCAGAAATCAGGCAAAGACTGAAAAGATGGTATAGGCACTGACATGCACTTTACACAATTCCAGGGAGCAATCACCAAACCAGAAATCTTACAGGACACTACATGTTGCGGTAGATCAAACACCTGCAGTTCACTGCCAAGGAGTTATGCACTTCATCTCAATCAGTCCAAGGATGAATCCCAAAAAAAAACTTCTTCATAAAACAAAATTATGCAGTTTAAATGCTTCTTTCTGCCAACACTATACACAGTGCCACATATAACCTAAAGTTACCCCACTTATTACCTGTTAATACACCTACAGCTGTCACCAGAAATCTTGCCTCCATTTAAAAAAAATCAAAGTTAGTAAATTCTAAATGCATTTTATGTGCAATGAAACAAGCTAACATCTTTACACACAGGTATCTAGTAAACATTAAACATTAAGTCATCTTCAGGGGTTGACTTCATTTTCATGAATAAGTACAAATAGCTCCTGTTCTCTTCAACATTTTTGGGTAATGCACCCACCAGAATATCTGATATTTTGGTGCCCAGTGACAGACCACAAAGTGTATGCATAGTTATAAAGAACTGAAAATTCTGTCCATAATGGGAATCCATACTTGGGACATTTATTTATTCACACAAATATACTGTAAAGTACCTTTGAACAAGCTGGTCTGCTTGATAGTATTTTCCATCAATGAGAATCTGGGCATCAATCACTTGCTGGCGGAGAAGATTCTCAGATTCAAGAAGATACCCAGCGATCTCTGCTTCATGCTGGAACTGGAGCCCTGACTCCAATCGCTTGGTGTCCTTAATAAATAAGAGAAAGTCATAAGCCTTGCAGCTAAAACCAAAGAGATATCAGCTCCAAGAATTTTTTTTTAAAAAAATAACTTATTTTTATCTTGAATATATTCTGAAGCATTTAATTAACTACAAAACAAAAAAAAAGAAAAACAGAACACCCTCTAAGCAACTCTAGGTGGTATTTTCTTGAAGAAATACTACCTTAATGTTACAATGAAAATAAAAGTAGAGCTATTAAGGTTGCCCTAACAAACCCTTCAGAAATTTTTGCCATTCAACTTCTATAAATTTATGAATACAGACAAGTAAAATCACTGACTGACTTACAGACTGCAGAGCATTCCTGGCAAGTACCAGTTTGTCCTCACAGCTCCGGCTGTCCCGCTGAATTCTGTTTGCAATTTGCTGCAGCATTTCCAACCTAGGTGATGCCAAAGCATTTCAGGAAAATAAATAAGTACTATGTTATTTATATTTACAATCATGTTGTATGACTTTAAAAACAAACAAAAGAATCAATAGCATCTAACACAAAGCACAAATGCATATGTCAAGTTACCTGTTCCCTTCTAAGGTTCCATTACCAAAGCTTATACAAGATCTAATCAGCGTGGGACCACAATTAACAGAAAGAAAATTCTCATTAGAGTCAACGCTGGTTCGAGTACTGGTGCTGTTGCTAAACAGTGAATCACTGCTGTGATAGCTGTAGCTACTGCTATTCATTTTTACATCCAGAGCACAGTTCTTCTGGCTGTTTGCATTTGCTGAAAAATGAAGATAAAACTCCTGCAAAATGTACAGCTTCTAGGGATGAAATTCCACTACTGGCTTTTGAAACACCTCGACTCCTCCTTTATATAGGCTTCAGTATGCACATTTATAACCCAGCAATTAATATTCTGCCAGCTCTTCAAAGGATTTTACCTGGGGCTATGTACGCTACCTTGTTTTTGGCTTCCCTACCTTGCATTAAAGCTTTGCAAGTACAGACTAGGCATCAACAATGGGGCGTCTCTAGGAAACAGACACACCAAATATTTTATTTAAGTGTCACTAAATAACTATAAATGAAGTAAGAACTAAAAGAACTAAAAGAACTAAAAGAACTCTTTGCAATGTCTCTCAGACTCCTCAATGGAAAGTTTCAAAAAGGAGTGAAGGGAGAAGTCCACACTTGACAGTAGAGTACAAATACCCTCCAGGCTGGGCTCCTTGTCCTTCAAATAGAACTGCACAATAAAACTGGTGGGTATCAAGGTTAATCAGCTCATTGCAATATAATCTGAGACACCTACACACCATCCAACATACCATTATTCCTGCACTGTCCAAGCATGCATCATCACTAACTGCCCTGTCCCACTACACTGTCCCCCTGAAAATTTCCCTTTATCTTCTTCCACATTCACAGCCAATGGTTTCTAGCTGTTTTGACCAGAAAATAAGTAAGAAAAATCTGATCACTGCTTTTAAGTTTACTTTTTAACTCAGAATTTGGGCTGGGGTGATTTTTTCAGTATTTCAGCCCCTGCTTTTAGGATTCCTGAGCAACCACACCCATCCCATAAGGTGACTGTTTACGCAGCAGAGCTGGGCAAAGGCACAGACACACCCCTGCAGCAATGCCAACTCTGCTAGTTTTGCAAACTAGAGCTCAGTTTGGCACTCTCTTCGTTGACACCATATTAATTTTGATCCCATACACCCATCTGGCCACACATTGTCTGTTCGTGTTGATACTTTGAGATGTACTCAACAGACTTGCAGGCAAAGTTCTACTACTCACCAGGTTTCAGTATTGGCTGAAGTCACATTTTTGCCACAATCAAATTTCACCCCAGCAGCTGTATCAATACCTCATAATGATGAGATGCACTGTTAACCAGTGCAACTAACATGGATGATGCTCTTGTGTCCACATCAATCAATACTTTTAACTTGGTGACTAAGCCAGAATCACTTAATGAAATTTTCTCTCTCATTTTACAGTGACCATCACATGTAGTGACTATCACCATAGGAGCTGTCACTTTAAATGTGTTTAACCTTCCTGAAATATGGGAAGGAAGTTAGGTTCGTATTTGTTTATCTGTGCACAGACCATGTGAAAAAAATAGAAATAAACTAATGTCACTTACACACATTCTCAACAAAGATAATTCAGCTTTCTGCAAGTATGAACAGAATTTCTATTGGTGAAGCCAGACACTTTGCTTTTGGCAGGTTGGGACAGATCAACCTACAAGACCTAGCAGGCTGTATTTCTGCTGCTGCTTTCCAGTGTTCTGCTCTGCATAAGAGGGAAAGCTCAGTATTGTGTGGACAACTTTGCATTCCTCTATAGGAACTTGCTCCACAGTAGGGTGCTGTGAATCAATACCTCCTACTGAATCTGCCATTTCAGTCATGCTCTTGTCTTGTAGGCATGACGCATGTTTAATCAACTCTGACTGTCTTTGTCCTTTGACTGAAATCTCTCTTGCTGAGGATTTCCTATACAATGGTCTGGATTCCTCACACCTAGTTTCAGGTACCTAAACCAGAGAGATAGGTCACCCTGTTGTCACCAGAAAGTCAGACAAGATTCTCTAGGAAGTGATGCAGATCTTAGATGTCTCCTTTGGATGCATAAAGTCAAGCAGAATGAATCCAGATCCAGGTGTCTAGATCTACCCACAGGTAGGAGACCCAAAAATCATTTACCTTTAAGAGGGTTTTTTAATTAATGAATGGATGGCACCTGTGTCTCCCACAGAACTTAAAAAACGCTCTCAGATCGCATCAAGACTATAATCATGCTTAATCATGTACATCATCAGTGCTCTCCAAAAGTGTTCCACAGCCTACTATCATGGAAGGCAACTGTGCCTTTCCACATCTAAACACTTGGTGTGCTCTCTAGTACCACTAACTTAACTTTTTAAACAACCTCTACACAGGACGTTAGCCGACAATGCTGTGCACCAAGAAAAACACACATTTCATGTAAAGAAGAGGATGGTCCTTATATGAAAACAAGCAGAAATGAGACAGTGAAGTGGTATAAGCCTAGCTTTGACTAACTGCACAAAGAAGGTGGTTATATATGTGTATAAGTGCTTTGATGATCTGAGGCACAACCTTCTGAGCCCACCAAAGTTGTTTATGTCTGGACCTGCCTCTAGGCAGGTAGAGAATTTCAGACCTTGAACAAAAGCAGAAATGCTTGATCTAGAAAAATAATATGGGCATTATCATAGAAGAAGAAATTTACAATTTTCAATATGGGTTAAAACAACAGAAAATATATTAACAAAGGCTGTCAAATATTCACTAGCATACCTCTCCACTTCAGGTCGAAGGGTCTTCTCTCTTTCCAGCATGGCAATAATCAGCTTTCCCCATTCTTTTTCTATATCATTTGGATGGTAGCCTTGAGAGAGTTTGATGCGTCCAAATTCTATCCAGACCTTAAAAATTCATATGTACTTGTTATTTTAAGCCACAGAAAAGGAACTTTGATACATTTCAATGAATGTTAAAACTTACCTCTAGCAGTTTATATAGATGTTTAATTTTTGATTTTTCTATCTCCTTCGGTGGAATTTCTGTTTCTTTAAACTGTAAATATTGATTATAAAGTGCCTATAGAAACATGAAAAATAACATCAAGTTTTATTTACAGTGAATATAACCTTAGTCTTCAAACCCTCTCCTAATATTCTTCACAAGCGTACCTTTATACTGTTCAACTAGAGTTCTACAAAAAACAATCAGTGACAAGGTAAAGATTTGCTTTTGATTGTTCATATGCTAGCAATGTATTGATTATACTTTGAAAAGCTTAAAGAGCAGCACTGTTCTACAGTTGACTTGATTGTATAAATCAACAAACACGTCATTTGTTCAAGTATGCTTTGAGTCAGTAAGATAAAGTGCAATTCCAACAAGCAATCTAAGCCACCACACCTCACCTTCAATTCCACAGGATTATTGGGAAATGTTCTGTCAGACATTATCGCGACATGGTGTCTGATCCACTGCATGAGGTAGTTCACCATATTCTGATATTCAACCCATTTGACTTCAACATCCTGCCAAAGCAAAACCCAGAGTACAGAAGAGATGAAAATCGTCAAGAACTCATTCTGCTTCAGCTTTGAAGACTGAAGTCTTCACACATATAGAAAGTGGAATTTGAAATCCTGAAATTCTGAGACAATATTTATTTGCTCATTAAAGATCAGTTAAAGTTTCCAAATATACGATTTCAGTCTTCAGTTTTGATCCTGAATAATTCTACTGAAAACAAAATATTTTCTAGATTAATAACTTTCCAGCTGGTAAGAATCAGAAAGGCATAATTTATATATTTACAGCTGGAAAGTAAGAACTTTGACTCAATCTTTCTCCAGCTTCAGGCACATTTTTTTCAGCCTAGAAAAACCACGTCAAAGGAAATGTGTTAGCAGTCCTATGGAAGATCTAGCTATTCTGGATCTGAAATTCAGAATTTTATTAATATAGCTCACACACTGCACAAGTGTTGTTTTCCTACTTACATTTGCACTTACGCCTTCACCACCTTCTGGTACTTTGGGAAATGCATCATAAAGTGATGACACATAAGTTATTACTGACTTCTCATCAGGTGAGGAAACATCGACATCTAAAAGCAAGACAGAACAGTGCTTTATCACATAGTTGTAAGAATGCCTACAAATATGCTACAACCTGCAGGCAGATTGGATTTTATTTAAGTCCAGGGGGTTTTGCAACAAAGCGATCTGTAGTTCTCTTACCTTCAGGATCCAGAAGTCTGGCAACACCGAGTTTTTCTGCTACAAAAAAAGCATGCTCTAAATTTGCGTGGTTGCTTTGAACAGCAACAGTATTCATGTCTATCAGGTCCGGCCTGTCAAATAAAAACAGCAACACTTGATTACAACTCCTTACCAGTTTTAAACTCCTGCTGTAGTGGTAGATCAAACCATGAGCATGGACAGACACAGCAATGGAGTTTCCATTATAAAAGAATTTCACTAAAATCGAGTGAACAAGCTGAGACCACTGCTAACTGAGAAACACAATCAGCAGAAAACAAGGTTCAGTTCCTCATGTACAAGCTGGTTTCCAGCCATCCCTTATACACCTCTATTTTCTTATGCATATTTATCCATGTGCATTGACATTGTATTTCAACACCTTGTCCTTTCCACTGCCCTTGAGGGGATTAAATTCACTCTTCTCTTTTCCAGGAGGGAGTTACTTTCTACTGCTTTCAGAAGTTTTCAGTCATTCTGCATCAAATTGTTCAGCATGTGTCAGAAGCCACATAGTAACAAAGTTTAGTCACAAAACTTCACTTTAATCCTTTCTGATAATTGAATAATTGTCTTAAGCAAATCTTGCCTATAAATATTTTAAGGACCATAAGTATTATCCTGTATCAATCCTGTACCAGCATCACTACTTTAATGTTTCAAATTAATGTAAAACTTCAAAACTAATATTATCCTTTAAATTTGCTACATTAGGACCTGAGTTTTAGACCTTGTGGATCTCAGTGTGTTACTCCTCGCCTCTTTCAGCACTTGAAATTCTCAGTCATTCACCAAAAAGAAATAAGGGATTTTCAAACATGCTGAGCTCATCTCACTGAAGTCAACCAGAGGCACAAGGGTCTGAAACCTCTGCTACTGAAATCCTACACTACTGAAAACCAGACTCACCATGAAAAAATCCTAAAACAAAGCAGAAAAAAAAAATGGCGCACAACTTTCAGCAAACAATTCAGTTCTTACATTTTCTCATTTTTGTTTATAGAGAAGCTATTTTCTTAGTTTTACCAAGCAGAAGTTTTTAATAATTGCAACAGATAGAAATATGTTAAATACCATTGCTCAAAATTAATGTTAACATTTAATGTGGCAGCACCCTAAATTCCCTTGATAACAAAACGGTATTAACTTTGCGAAACTCAGCACAATCTTGTCTTTGAACTAACTACAAGGGCACTGTAAGTAAAAATCCATTTCTTTTCAGCCGTTTAGAATCACTGTGTTCCTTGGGCTCTTTTAAAGACAAATCTACAAGACAGATAATAACACTGCACCCATTATGCCTTGAAAGAACATTTAATAATAACAAAATGTAAGCGGTGCAATATAATCCCCCAAAGGCAGCGGGACTTTCCACTTCCAATATGCTCAGTGGGAGCCTGATCAAGCTCATGCTGCTCTTCTCTGAATTTCAGTGCAGTGAAAACAATGCAATGAAACCACTATCAGCCGTTGCTCTCAGCAGCACAGAAAATCCATGAAAAATAAAAGACAAGACAGAAAAGAAAACTGAGCACCCCCATCTCCTGTTTCAGCCACAATAATGGAGATGGTATGAGTAATAAAGATTGCTTTAACAGCAGTTTTGACAAGAGAATCAGGTTTTTGTAAGTGCAACACTGTTGCTTAGGCTATTTTTTCCTCCTGCCTTCTTTACATTTGTTTCACATTTGATAAAAACGTCCCAAGAATAATCAGTTGCACTGCCTGTTCAATTGCCAACTCTCAGAACATGAAAGGACATGTTGTAAAAGCCTTAAGTATTCCCAAAAAAACAAGCTGCAAGCTGCAGAGACACTGACACAATAATCTCCTTAGAATAAAGCTTTCATTTAGTGGAAGAAGAGGTAACGTTGTTCTCACCGCAATACAGGTACCGAAATTGATAAAAAAACCTGCTCTTGCATAATAAACAATTTTATTTTGTGTGCTGTGGCTTCACCAGCCAGCTGAAGAAGAGCCTACTCTGAGAGATGCCTCCCTACCTTTTAAACATATTTTCCCATCCCTGCAACTCCTACCAGCATTGGATTATCTTACAGCTCCCCTTTAAGAAGAAGGGAAAACTGCAATGAATACTGCAATTTTCAGTTAATTATACACTTAGCACATAGTATACTGACCTAGATTAACTGGTCTATATCTAAAGTCTCAGTCTACAAGAAAATACTACAGAAGATGGCATTCATGCCTGCGTTGATAGTGCATGTCTTTGATTTTTCAAAGCAGACAGAAGGCTCCACAGCTGGCTGAGAACAAGTCCACTGATGGTTTATGAAAGGGAAAAGACAAGTATTATCACTTGAATGCAGAAGCACCTGACACAAGGCACAGCAAGATGATGCTGCCTAGAGCTTGGGGCCTCCCCTCTGCAGATCACCCTTTCCTCTTCCCAGGTAGTAGAGGGATATATTGCAAAGCCACAGGAAAAGGAGTTTACCTCCCAAAGCTCAGTAAAAGACTTCTTTAAGCCTGAGAAAAGTGCATCCAAAAAACATGGCTCAAGAAATCACCGATTGCCATGTTCCTTTTGTTTAATAGTGGGACTTTGTTGCAATTTAAAATAGAAATAAATGCCATTTTTACATGCTGTAAGCTTGCAGAGATACCTGTCTACTAACTTGAAATAACTGTTGAAATTGCAGTTGTGATGAGTATCCTCTAACACACATTTATTTAATTGTCATATTTGAAGCAAACATTAAATTTAAAAGCATTGTCCATCATGGCAAATATTTCAGTTTTTATAAGGCTATAGAGCAAATTTGAGTTTTGTAGATTTGTAATGTATTATAAATATATTCTATGTCAATTTGCATAGCATTATTAAGTAGCTTTATGCATGGTCAAGAACAAATTAAACTAAATGCCCTTTAAGTAACATACAATGACTCTACCTTCTGTCATAATATTGTGAGTCATCTTATGGCAGATTTTTCAGTGGGCTGGGGCCTTGCCATGAAAACACACATAAACATCCCAAACACCAGTCAAGTTGGAACATTCCATGCAAAGAAGATGCTTCTGCTGCAGCCACACCTAAGTCAAGGGTTTGGCTTCCACACTGAGAGTCATTAATCATTTACTAAAAGACTGGTGCCTGCCATTTGAGATCTTAGTGTAGGTGTTAGAAATTAGAAAAAAATTGTATCAGAAGTGATGGGGAAAAAAGTGTAATTAATACCACACGAATTAGGAAGCTGACAAAATTATGATAAATTCAAGAAACCAATACCTAGCACCACAAAGAGAAGGAAGAGAACAATATCTGAATAACAACAGATATTTCTAGTCTGCAAAGACTCCTTGAAATGAGAGTTGTGCATAATAAATAATATTAAGTACATGTAGATTTTCTCATTGCCAGAATGTAATATCTAGCAAAATAGTTTAAGATCCAAACTAGCAGCTATAATATTTGCCTGTTAAAATAAAAGATTATATTTGAAGGGGATTTGATCCCTCAAAACAGAAAAAGATGTTTAACTGAACTGTAATTTTCCCAGTCAATGATGAAGAAATCACATCCTTTTCCTCACTGCTCTGGGATGACACTTGGTAAAGTTACAACAATGTTTATCTTTACTAAATATATATATATATATATATATCACAGTAATATTTTACATGAAAATTCAGTAAAAGCATTCAGAAGGCTGAGAAGCCTGAAGTTATTTACATGAACTATATAAACTGTTTAATCTGCACAATTCTTTCTCAGTCAAAACTCTGTGTGCTGCCTGAGTAATACCTGATATTAAAGGATATTTAATTCTTGGCTTCCATTTAGTTGAAACACTAACATAGAGACTCTCAAGCAGCATTCTCAAAAAAACACACCTGAAGATGCAGAGTGAAGTGTATCACATCACTACAGGCCAATTAGCTCTTCCATTGCTGTAACTGGAAAATGCTTCCAGAAGTTAAACTTTTTTTTTCATTGTTCACAGACAAATGAAAAGGATGGGTGCCAGAAAGACTCATGCCTTTATTAGGGATGGAAGAATTACTAGAACAAATGAAAGACCATGCCAGAATACAGAGTCATAGAAAAAAAAAAATATCATCAATTCTAGAGATTTTGGTTAATAACAGAAACATTGCAAACAATGGAATAAAAAAATAATAAATTTTAATGTAAAACAGAAATTTTAGTTCTATCTCTTCAAATATATATCTCTTGTTACCTTCCCAGGAACTTTACAAATGAGACAATGAAGCAAAATATATTATTTAACCTATAAATAATCTACCATCTGCCTATCTCTTAACACAGTTTCAAAAATACCAACGTGTTTACACCAGTTTATCTGTAGAGTCACTGTTCTGGAACTCAAAAAAGAATCCCCACATCAGGTACAAATCTAAGTCTTGTTCAAAACAGCTTGTCAAAGAACCTGCTTCTAAGTCAACAGAGACTGAGTCAACAACAGAATGAGAATGATGGCTGGACTTCAACTAACATGCACCATTCTTTGTGCCCCACACACTTTTATTGATTCCCCATGTTTGCAGTGCTCTCATATTCTCATGAGCAGGAGATAAAAACACAGTGTTGGAGGTACCCTATGCTAATAGGTATGCCTACCACATTTTCCTGATTTATTTTCAGGGATAGTCTGATCAGTTAGAGGAGAGTTTCTGGTCAAAAATGGTGAGGAGGTTTGACTTTGTGGCATTAGGGAGGAACAGATCTCTTCCATCCTCAGAATCAAGGACCACAATGTGGACATACAGCACAAGGTTCTGTAGCAGGCTCCTTGGTGCCAAAAACCTCAAGAAGAAGAAAGCACATAAAATGTCAACTCAGAGTCAACACCATCTTCCATTACACCCTAGACTTCCCCCTCATTCAGAAGCTCTAGATTCACACATGATACGGTGATTAAAAAAATTGCTCCAGTGCATCAAACCACTCGGTGAAGCTGAGCTTGATGTCACTGAACTTAGGCAACAGTCCAGAATCCAGAGAAAATCAAAGATTTCAATTAGACAACTGTCATTATAGGAGAGCCTTATCCTTACAACTGTGATAAATCAAAAAGTATGCTGCTGCATGCAGCACTACATATTGTTTGTTCAAATATGTGGCAAAACCTTTTCTAAAGCTCCACAGGACCCCAGCCTCAATTACATACTGAGTTATTATGATGATGTCTTGTATCCTCTTTTTGGTTTTGTCCTCTTGTCCTTTGTCCTGGTATGACAGGAATGCCTGCACTACATGATTTTATGTATCTCTATAGATTTCATTCAATGCCTCTATAAAGATGAACAAAAATGCCTTTTTATTCCCCTGAGAGCTGAAAACTTCTCATGTGATCTGAACTCTTCAGCTCTCCTTCGCTTATTTTTTCATAGTTTTTCATCTAAATTTTCAGATATGATGAATAAAACTGAAAAAAAATAATTACCATAGATAGTATAACAAGGGCACACTATTTACAGATGCATGTCTATTCTTCAGACATTCCTACATATTATATCAAGACTTCCTACAGAAAAAGAAGGAATGTTTTAACTGCACTTAAAATACGGAAAGCAAAAGCTGTCAGGTGCCCTAACATTAATTAATTTATTTATTATTGCTAATTAATTAATTAACAATGTACAGAACTAACTCAGGTAATTCCTTCTATTGTGCCTGCCCTTAATTTGACAAGCATTGAATTTAATAAACCTACTGAAGCCACCTGTCTCACCTTTGTTAGCACTGCAAAAGTTTACCTGTAAATTGCCATACCAATTAATGTAGATAAATACACAATTGTGGTATTGTAATATCAAAGATCTTTTAGTTAAATGTGGAGTTCATTTTTAGCCATGAAAAACAAACTCTAATCACAACTTGGCAGTAAGTTTGCAAAGCAGGTTTCAAACTCAGTACAAATACGAATGAAACTAGAAAGAATATGTTACTCCTTTCACTAGCTTTAAAATCAGTTTTTACACTCTCTTAGTACTAAGAGCTCTTTCCATCATTACAAAACTAGTAATGGTACAGCGATTTCAGCAATTTTTAGCTTTGGTAAAGTTTAAATGGGAATGAGGCTCATAACTCGTAACCTCAACCCACACTATGCAATCCACAAAAGTAATCATAAATAATGTACTTTTCCTTGCACTGTGAATACCAAAGAGACAATGAAGAAACCCAACTAAACTCTTTTTCTGTTCTGCATCCTAAGAATACTCTCTCCAGCCCACAGCAGTGGCAGCTTGACAGAATGGCTTCCCAGTGGGATTAGTACAGTTACCAATGAGGAAGAATGGTGAGGTATATAATGAGTTCAAACAATTTCCCAAAGGCTCCTTGTCCTGCCTTGGAGGCAGCCATTTCTCCATGTGCCACAAATTTGCCAAAGGCATTCCCTGAAGACCAAGACCTTTCCCTATGTGATTTATCATGGGCACATATGCCCCCACTGCTCAGACACCACATCCTTTTGGATTAAGACTTCTGACACCCTTAGGTGTCCTGGTCTTTGCTGATCCCAGACTACAAAGCACATGAAGCCCAGATTAAAAAAAACCCCTGGCCTTTCAAAGCAAAGCATTACCTTACATTTTATCCCCATTAAAATGACAAGAGAAAAGCTTTAATTTCATCCTAGTTTTGTTGGGTTTTTTTTCCTCCATTACTGCAAAAAGAAAACTGTTATTCAGCTGCTACTTAGCAGTAGGATCCAGCACAACATACACAGAGATAATTTTAAGTCCAGATCTGAAATTAATCAACCCAACTGACTGGAAGTCATCCATCTAATACCCACTGAGGCTAACCACCACCACAACACAAGATGCTAAAATTGCAGGTACGCTTCCAGTACTCTCTTAATACAGCCTTTACCAAGCACCATCACCGAATTCTTCTGAGTGCAGCTGATTGAGGTTGGTTAGGTAACTTGCTGTTTGTAAATCCATTAGAAATACACTCAGGCAAGTAATCTGCTTGTCAATATTTTTAAACATCCTAAATGCAGTTTATGTTTTCCCAAATTGCCAATTCTCAACACCAAGTTCATTTACTCTACACAAAAAACCCTGTTGAAAATAGTTAGAACCACACAATGAGGAACGTGGAAAGGGGGTGCAACACAACCAAACTCACATTTTCTTTGTGTTGAAGCTGGGTTACAATAAAGCACAAAGTCACAAAACAAGCCAAAACCAGCAGACCCAACTAATCTCTTTATTTAAAACATATCCCCTAGCATTTTAAAGCTTGACACTGTGTAATATTTAGTTTCTTTCTCATTCATTCCCCAAGGGTGTTCAACATGTTTCTGCAAATTGAGGCATTATTATCCCTCCCCTTAAGGAATGTGTTCAAGTCAGTACCTGAGCAGCTGCAACATGTTTTAACATCAGAGGGATGCCACATGCACTGCCAGCCAGGAGCCTAGTGTTCAACCAACTATACATACAGCAAATCATCCTGGGTAGAGTTTAAACAGCCCATTCCAAATCAGAACAGTTATTTAGCAGGCATCAATCTAGCTTGGTCTGTGCTATACCACACTCAGAAAAACATCCACTGCATAATTCTGAAAGCATACTGAGTTATGACAACAACATTTTAAAAGAAAAGCACTGTGACCCTGAAAAATTTGCCTCTCACTTTATCTAGCATTTACAGACCTGTTACATTGCTGCTTCCTCTGGGAACACAGTGCAGCTTCTATTTCTCTTCCTCCCACACAAAGCACTCAGTGTACCTGCACTTCTTCCATGCTGCATTCAGTGTTAGCCTCTGCTCCTCTTTTGTCTGGGAACAGGAGCCATCTCCTCACTCACTCTCTACACTGTATTCAGCTTAAAACTACAAGCATCATTAAGGCCTTGCACAAAGTTTACCAGTAACAAAGGCTCTTCTGTATTAGATCCCTGTATTTCTTTCAGAGAAATTCTTTAATACAGTAAAAACATTTTTATTGTGCTCAAAATGTGCCCTTTTTAACTCTATCACCACTTTCCCTCTTTGTAGCGTTTGTAATATTTGTTAGGTGGTGCCAAACTTTATAGAAATTGTCTGCACGTGGCCCTGGCAAGCCTTGGAACAGCATTACATGAAATAACATTTGTTTTCTTGTCTGAAACCTTTCATGTGTATACTACAGTCCTGCTTGCTTGTCAGACTGCTGCCTGACCTGAACACACTTTATCCCTTTTTTCTCCTAACCAGTCTTTCACATTTTCTGTGGTTGCTGACACTCGCTTAGAAGTGCAGACATAACTGGACATGTCTGCAGAAGGCAGATCAAGGGTCCATGACCTTTAGTTACTAGCCTTTCCCATGGCATGACTGTGGCCCCCTGTGACCACACTCTCCCAGGCAATACATGAGCCCAGTACCAGGGGCAGCACTGACCCAGGACTGCTCCGAAGGAGCTGCACAGGAGCTGTCTGGGGGAAGAGGGAGACTTCAGGCAGGCAGACAAAAGCCCAGCTGTACCACTCACGCTCAGGGCTGGACCCACTTCATTTATCAGAACAAACCTAACACCTGAGAATAGAACTTAAACATTATCTGGAAACTGAGCTTGCAGATGCTATTTTTCACCATACAGGCACCACTGAAGCTACTCATTAAATGCTATTATCTAGTTACACAAGAACATAATGCTTTTGCTGGAATTCTTTTGTAAATGTTAAAATCAAAATTAACTCTCTACTATAAAACCTGTGAGAATACAAAAATAAAATGCATAAAGGAGTGCACACATTCCTACAAAAACATACATGTGTGATATTAATCTTTTCCTATCCTCTATACTTCATCTTTTTTCTCTAGAAAATGAGTTAGTGTGTGATGATATCTGTTTTCTGAATATCAACAGCCATTGTTCTTAATGAAGCATCTACAGCTGTACCAGGTAACTGTATCTTACAGTTATTATTTTTAATTTACAGCTATTATTTACAGCTATTATGTATAGCTATTATCTACAGCTATTATTTTTACTATTTCTTAAATTATATTTTACTATTTCTTAAATTCCATTTCACACTTTATAACTAATTTCCCATAGTCCTTACGTGTACCAAAGGTTCAGGGCAGTCTGAGATCAAAACAATACGGTTGCTACTTTGGTATAACTTTTAATCTGAATTTGCAGTAAAATAAATGTATGTCCAAGTGCAATGTAGATCTACAGCTTAGATTACTAGCTCTCATCTGGCATATGACTCCTACTGAAATGAAAGCAACTTTCACTCTATAGAAAAAAAAAAATGTTTCTATATATAGGGATAGAACTGGGATACAGTTTTTAAAAAAATAGCGTTTCTCCTTTCTGAGAAAAAGGCATATGCAGAAAAGAACAAACAAAAAAACAAACAAAAAAACCCCAAACAAACAAAAAACACCCCCCACAAATCAAGAATATTTACCCAAAACACAGGCTAGTGATTAGAAATATTTAAGGTGATAATGCTGCAGAATGAAGATTCCAGGGTGTAGGTGGCAGCAACTCCAGAAAAATCTGGGCATTACACCCTGATTAAAGTCAGTCTCCAGCTTCAAAGTCTGGCTTACAGGTTTTTGCTACGTACCATATGATGGCACAAAAGAAACATCACGTAATTTTGAAACTGCCTGAAGTCAGATTTCTTCCAACACAACATACTGAATAAAATAACACAGGTCTTCAATGAAAAATTAAGCTATAAAAGGCAAATGATCTAACAGATGAAACATACAGCATATTCTTGAATCTCCTGGGTGTATTTGTAGCTTTCACTAAAGGCCTGACCACATATCTGAAGAAAAGTGTGGACGTTAAAAAAAGTGTGAAAGCTTTGTGCATACTTGTATTTAAATACAAATACAAATCTGGTTAATGTTCACAGTATTAAAACTCACTTTTTAATGTTATAACTTGATTTGGTCTTTCTGTGTAAGGACAAGTATTACAACAGAACAGAGTAGGTTTAGATTCGCTATTAGGAAGAAATTCTTTCTGTGAGGGTGGTGAGGCACTGGAACACCTTTCCCAGAGTTGTGGATGCCCCATCCCTGGAAGTGTTCAAGGCCAGGTTGGATGGGGCTTTGAATAAGCTGGTCTAGTGAGAGGTGTCCCTGCCCATGGCAGGGGGGCTGGAACTGGATGATCTTTAAGGTCCCTTCCAATTCAAACCATTCTATGATTCTATGATTAAACCAAACTCCAAGGCCTGCAATGGAGCCCCCTAAAGGCAGTTCTTGAGGTCAGTGTGAAGCCCTGTTACCAGGGATTTAAACATGTACAGGATGTAAATGGAAACTTTCTATACTCTTCAGAAGCTCAGACAAGTAATCCTCAATCTTACCCTGTAAATACAGACCACTGAAAACTGCTGAAAATATAAGGAATCTTCTCACATAGAAAAAAATTACTTTTTTCTAAATTTGGTAGTGGGAAAAAAAAAATCAAATGGTATATGGACCCAAATACCTGAAATAAAGTAATTTTTCCTTTCATTTCCATTATTCATAAAATTACTTTCCTTGATTAGAAGAGCATTAAAAAATCACTGGCAAGTCATTAATGCTCTTAATAGAAGTAAGACAGGAAGTAACTGAAGGCCTTAATGAGAAGCTCTGACAATCAAACCCTCATTGCTCAAGAGGACAGATAACAAATATCCTGCATTTGCTCAGGAGAGACAGTGAATGACTGCAGTGAATGTGCTCCAGGACCTGTCCACTGCCCACATCCCTGCTTGACACTGGATGTGGAGCACTGCCAGCAGAGCTGTGGGTGCAGGCAGGACAGGCAGACAGGGAAGCACCTGGGTCACCCACTGGGCCACCAATGTCCACCCAGATGCCGCAGTGGGTGTGACAGTCACAACAGGGAGATGCCAGCCTTATGGGGTATCTCCTGTGCTTCCTGGGGGAGCAGGGAGACATGGCATATCCATGCACTATTCCGGCAGTTCATCACAAATCTGAGCTCGCTCGAACTAAAAGGTGCTAAGATGCTCTGTCAAGACAGAAAAACAAAAGAAACAATTCTAACCTGCCATTAAGAGAGGGCCAGCTGCCAGTTCTGAAGGGAGAGGCTCCCTGCCTGCTGGCAGCTGAGTCACAGCCCAGCTCCTCGCACAGCCCTTCACAGCTTCAGCAATTTCCTGAAGTCTTGAGGCTGGTATGTACTTGCAATTTAAAAAAACCACGTATGCTGGAGAGGAGGTAATTACGACCTGCCACTCCTATCCCGTCACCTGGAACTGGACAGTGACATCTCCCTGTCTCATGGACCACTGACTGCAGGGATCACGTTGGACTCATATGGCCTGTGCTCTCAGTGGTGCATCCAGAGAAGGCCTCTGGAAGCCTTGGTGCCAGGGCTGTGGGCCAGGGCTGTCCTCTGGGAGCTGCTGGTGCTCTGGCCCACAGCCCAGCTATGGCCCCTGCAGTGGTGCAGCCAACCTGCAGGCACCACACATGGCAGGTCCAGCCTCAGCACCCCCAGGGAGGTCCTGGTGCGAGGGCTGGGGCTGCCTTGGTGCCCCCCTGGCTGCCCCGCTCCTGACTGGGGCAGGGAAGGGGCCCTGGTGCCAGGCCCTGCCCTGATGGATCTCTGTAGGGAGCTCCTGCTGCTGTGCCCCAGCATGGGCAGCATGTGCTCTCCATCCAACACCCAGCTTACTGTGGCTCAGCACAACTGCAGCTCTACATACAAGCCTGGGCATTTGAGCCTTCTGGGTTTTACTGTCATAGCTCTAAATGCCATGCACTTAAAATAAGGTCTGAGGCAAATTAAAGCCCTTCCAGGACTGGAAGTCATGTCCCACCTGAAGAGCTCCATCCCCCATTTGCAGAGCTGATACTCCTCCCAGCCCAGGGTGCTTCTGCACCAAGAAGCATTTCCAGTGAGCACAGCACATCTGGTTCAGGGGCTGCCTGACAGATGTGCCCCCAGGTGGTTACTCCACAGTTGCAGCACCACAGTCCCACTCCACTGCCAAGCAGGCACATCTGGTCATCTACCCCAGTGGAGCACTCACAGGATGCTCAGACCAGCTCCTGACATCAACTGTGATCCACAAACTGGGAGCTACTAAAACAGAGCAAATGGAGAATCACTGCCAGAACTGTGCATATTTTTTAATGTTTAACTACTTATTGCTCAGAAGACAAATGAAGCTTTAAAAGAGGTCTCTGGAGTAAAACAGTATGGTTAAAAATAACAAATGACGGGGAAGATCATTCCTGTCTTGTGAGCAATAGCTGGAAATTATTATCTCTGTTTTAATGGTACAAAACAAAAAAGGAAAGAAACATAGAAACTCACTGAAATCAGTGGAAGAATCTCACTCTCATTCCATTTGAAATGGAATCCAAGAACCTCTAACTTCTCAGAGCAAAAACACATTAGATATGGGTTGGTAAACATTCCTGGGAGGGACACAATCCTTAGGTGAAGTTATGTTTACAGAAAGAAGTTAAGCTCAATGGAAACTGGCACAGAAGCACACAAAATGCTCCCCAGCCACTGGATCACTTGCTTAGTGCAACACACTCGAGTCAAAGGTGCCTGCTCTTCTCTGCTGAAACACGGAGAATGAAACTCACAGAGGAATGTCAGAAACACTTATACAACAAAGCAATTCAGTCATATCCCAAGGTATTAACATTTGCACAGCTGGAGGACAGGATTCAAGTTTTTCATTATTTATTAACTGATCTGTACCATAATTATCAGTTTGCTTGAGCAGTAAAGGCTATACTGCTCTATATAAGAGATACAAGGATCTGAAGAAGCTCTGGGAAATATTTTCCATTATTCCATCTCATTAAGTTCCTTTCTTTTTTTTCTCTCTCCATTCCCTCTATATCTTTCATATTGTTTATTTTTTTTTATTACTTGCCTGCGCTATGTTCATTCCTTTGGCTGCTCTGTCCCAAGTAAAACAGCCTTGTCTTCTGCCAGCTATTTCCTTTTGTCTTGCCAATGTTACTAAAAGAGACTTTTTTGCTGGCATGCACCTCCTCCCTGACCAGCTACCCAGAACAGAAGCATAGTCAGAAAACAGCCTCATTGACTGAGATGCAGCTTCATTTTACCACGAAATTATGCACTGCCACAGCCAGCTTCTCTGGGACTTGGAGCACTGTGTGTGATGCTTGCAGCCTTTATACACAGCCTGTGAGGAAAGGCTGCAGCTGTCTCCCATTTTGCTTTAGTGTTCTAATCCCCAAAAGGTTCACATGTATGTTGTGTACCTAGACTATCTTCTGTGGTGGGCCAAGTGGTCCCACAAGAGGAAATCCAAGAGCAAAATAATCTGCTCCAGGCTCTGTTCACTGGATGTGCAAGAGAAAAACACAAAATTTTCCTTTACTGCAGACACTCCTTCAGATTATACCAATGAAATCATTAAACTTCCCTTAAACTTCCTCATTATATGCTCCAGGGCATAGAGTACAAACTACACATGCTATGATAAACCCAGAAAGCCTCATGCAGTGAAGGACAAGTCAGTACACACTGATTAGCCCAGCTAGCAGAATTCTCTCCCACGTGGTCTTCAAAGACACAAACCTTCTTAGTCAACTCAGGAACCAAAAAAATATACAATAAAGAAGACACGTCACCAACCAAGAGAGAACAGTCAGCACATCAATGATTAAACCTCTGACAAGCTTGATGCCGAAGTCAGCTTTGTCAGGAGAGACCTGTTCTCACTTAGAATCCAGAATTAGAAATCCTCTCCTGTCAGTAGACATCTTCAGCTGTATTTCAGGTTAATATCCTGTACCCTTTAGTATCTAGTCACAGCCACCAGTAACTCTACAATGTCAGTTCAACTTTTTAAGAGTATGGTCACAAAAGCACAAATCCCTTCTCAGACTGAGAACATTCAAGTCAGCTTAGTCACATTTTCCATGAGAATACCCTTTTACAGGAAATGTATCTCAATGTAGGTCTGGGCTCCACACACAAACACTGAAGAAGCCCTGCACTCCAGGGCCATCCAAGGGTAAAGTCACACAAGGAAAGACAGGGATCTCAGACATATCCCGGGTCATACAGTAGTTGATGGCTTTCACCAGCAGTGCAGTTTTGGACTTCGCTGATCAGTTCTGCCTCTACCCCACCTAGACTTAAATATCAGTATGACAAAAAGGGACTGTGGAGAAGACTTAATTCTGGAAACATGCTTCCTAGCAGCCTGAATGTGCCCCATGAAAGCTGCACAGGATTCCCCAAAATATTTCTCTGAGGAAGGATGGACATGCAAAGGTTAACAAGGCATCCTTTGGCTGCAAAGTGCAGGAAATCACCAAGGAAGAGTCAGTGTCATCTCCACAGCTGCAGCTCTATTACAACATAAACCATAGAGCCCTCTGTCTTTGTACATTAAAATGCTGTAATTAACATTTTCCAAGGGAGCAAACAGAGTACTTGCCTGTATTTATGAATGATGGCATTAAATAGCCTTCCATCGCGCCAGCAGGTAGTGAAATTTTCACAGCGTATTCCAGCATAACCCTCTGTTGTTTGCTGTGACCACAGGAGCAGTCTCTCTTTAGCAGACATGTCCTCTGACTCCCCAGTAACATGGATATCAGATATCTAAAACACAGTTAATGCAAATATCACAGTTACATCTAATCCATAAGAATGCTTAAAATACTGCAGAAAATCACTCTGCATTGCTGGAGAGTTTATTGTCTGGTATCTGCATATATGAATATGATGATTATTCAGGTACTGTATTAATATTCTTTCATACCTTATCCCTATGCACTCTAAGCATCTCCAATGTGAAATACAAAATTCATTTTTCTTCAGTTAGCCAGTTCTCAGTCTTTTAATTTCTGGGGACAATGTATTACTATTACATAATGCAAAATACTTCACTGTTTATTTTATGATGATAATACAACCTATTTTTATATACAACACCTATTACATATAAATGCTATACAAGTATACATAAAATGTAATATGTATATAGTCACACTTATACAATAACCATATTTATATTATTCATAATTTATTTAGCTATGAAATCCCTCTCTTAAAAGAGGTTAATTTAAATAGTTCATGTTCTGGAATTCAGTAACAAAACAGTCATTCTAAGTAAAAACTGGTAATAACAGTTTTATTACAAAATTTTCTGAGAAGTATTTTAGGAATGACTAAAAGGCTGAAGGATTATAAATAGAAATTTTGTCCAATCAAGAAGATTCCGTTTTGTATTATCTAAGGATTATCAACCCCGTATCAGGGAAAGTAGGAAAGTACTGGAAATTTTACATTCAAATACTACTTTAGAGTACATTAGATTATCCCTTAATGAAGTTCAGTCAGTTTCATTAGAAAACTATCACAGTATAAATATGAAGCAAACATTTCCCTGATTTGCACATTTATTGTTTGTACTTCATGTTACAGAAATTGTACTCAACGTAAATGTAAAATCTAAAAAGGAAGGAAAATATGTGCCTTGACAAAGAAAGTGCTATAGCATGCTAGTATTTTTCCAAGTGATTGCCTTTTACCACTTATCCAAAGGAGAGACAATATAAGGCGTTATTATGAACTACATAGGAGCCCACTTAGCACAAGGCACTGTATAAGCACCTGAACTCTGTGGCTCAGCCATCACAAAAAGCAGGCAGAGCTGCTTGGGCAGAGGCAGGAGGGCTTGAGGCAGTGCCACAGCTTGTGGGTAGACTACAAGCACCCCTGTGACCCCCTAGAAGAGGCTGCTCCCCACGAGAACACACCTAGCACTGCAGAGACATGGGTCTGCTCTGGCTCCAGAACCAGCCTGAGGCCACAGCTCAGGGCAGGTTTGCCCACCTGGGTGCTTGAGTTTGCTGCAGAACAGCTGCAAATTGAGCTGTGCCAAATCCAGCAACCCTGTTCATAAAACCAGGCAGCTACATTCATGAGGTCAGATGGGATGGTCATAACAACTTCTCCTGGCCTCAGAATCTCAGCAGACAAAGATATCTTCTGTCTGGGCTCTGACAGGGGGAATTCCAATAGGTTAGGCTGGAAACTAGGGGGTTTTCTTGCATTAGAGCCACACAGATCACAGTGCCAAGAAGAAAGATGCATAGTTTTCCCACTGATGTTGCTATGACATAAGACAAGGTGGTGAGAAGCACTGAGAAGTAGGGAACTAAAGGAAGACCCTTAGAGATGTCAGGGCAAGGGAGCTCACTGCCATTTCTGCTTTACCAACTCTCATACTTTCAGGGAATTATGAGCATTTATACCTACACAGTAAATGACAAATAAATTTAATGTAGGGGGGAAAAAATCTACATCACTTTCTGTTCAAGTAACCACAAAATCACAAGTTGTGAATGCAGTCCTTCAGATACCTATCACAGGCCATTGTATCTGCTGGATTTACATAAGGGAAAAATACAAACACCAATGCTAGAAAGCAAAACAGTTTTAACTGGTCAACTAGCCCCTAAATAAGCTGACAGCATTTTTTGCATCCAGCTTCAGCACATTCTTATAAAGATTAAACAGAAGGGAGGAAAACCTTTTTTTCTTGTTCAAAACAGAGTAGAGAACACATGCAGCTGTGATAATTTGTAAGTTTCTATGTATCAAAATCCTACAAAGAGTATTTACAGATGGGATGAGTGGTGTCTGTAAAGACAACAGAAAATACAATGTGGCAAAAGACCAACTTGTAATCACTCCGAAAATTTTCTTGTAAAAACCCGGGGAACTCAGCTGTAGTGCAAGACTTTTTTTCTGTGGGTTAGCTTTATTGTTTGGTATTTCAAAGCAAGAAAGCAAACTAAATGTTTTTTCAGTAGCTTTAGTCTCTATTCATCCCAGAACAACCAGATCACAATATAAATGAAGTCAACCATTTACTGCTTATCCGGACAACGCTTCTGAAAGAGATGATGTCATCTCCAAGTGCCAGAGGTCTAGCAGAAAAAAAAAAGACCCAACAAACCCAAACGTATATTTTTTGTTTGTCATTTTCAGAAAGTCCTGTGTGTGTAACCCTTAATTATCAGATTTTTTAATATTCTCTAGCATGAGCAAGCTAACGATGCAATTTGCTAATGGTGCTCCCTTACTGCTAAGTTCAAACCCTTAGCCTCCTTCATGGTTCATTGAGCAGGGATGGTTATGCACACTTCAGACTGCAGAGAGTGCAAACGCAGCATTTTGAGTGCACATCAGATTCCCCTGGAAACAAGTGATTTCAAACATCAAGGCAACGTCTGAAGACCATTCTAGTATCTGGTGTTAGATATAAACAATGTTTTAGTCATGAACACAAACACAAGGAGAACTTTTACTCTGAACATGACCACTAGGGAAGTTCACAGTTGAAATTCTGGATGGCTAAAACATTAATTCAGTTTATTACATGAAGATCTACAGGTTTTCTAGTTAGCCATCTGAAGAGAAAGGAAAAGGCTTTTCACTCATGGAGGTAGCCCATTTCACTACAGGTTAAAGGACATTAACATCAGCCTGAGCCCTGAAACAGCCTGAGCACTTCTGTTCTCTAAATAAAGTATTTTAGCTTTCAAGGCTAACATTTCAGATTTTTTCATTAACAGTGAATTAGTATTTTAAAAGTAGAAATACTCTAAATGAAATGGTGAGTCAAATGGTTAAATTTTATTACACCTACAAATACAGGCTCTGTTTTGCAAGACGCCCCATGAAATTGAAACTTCTTAACAAGTAAAATATTACCACAACAAAATAAGGTGTAAGAGAAAGGGAGAGAGCCCATCTTTCCTTTGATAATCCCATGTAGAGATAGTTATCCACCAACTATGCATTATCATCAATATTTCTAACATCATTTCCCATAGGAGAGAGACAGAAGGACGATTAAACTAAGAATGATAGAACAGAAAATAAGGGGAAGTCAAATATTCTACTCATAAAATTTAGTCCTTCCAAGCAAAGTTTGTGTGAACATTTTGTATCCCACAAGCCCATCATTTACTATAAACTGCTTAAGCAGAGCACATTTGCTCCTTAAGCATGGAAAGAACAGATTACAGAATTTGCATGAGTTCGAGCAGTTGTTTGCCAGAGATCCAGTTCTCCAAATTATCTCAAAGCCTGTGAATTAAAAGTTATGCAAGAAAAAGCAAGAGGTAATTCTCTACATAGTCCTTCGATTTCAGGATCAAAGTCTTAACTGGCACTAAATACCTTCTTTCTTGCTTATAACTGGGAGAACACGTTCACTTCTGCTACTGCACATGCTTCCTCAATGTAAATTCCCCCTGCATCACACAAGATACAAAATCTAAACACCAAAAAGCCTCAAGCTCTTTCCTTGCACTGATTTTAGTGATGCAGGAGCCCAAAGAGCAGAGCAGACTGGAAAAGACTTTCCAAGAGATCAATAGTGATGCTTGATTTCTGTGATTCATTTTCACACTGCAAACAGAAGAGGAGCAAGACTCATACAGATAGTAAGAAGTCTTCCCTCTGATTCCATCTTATCCTAAATGTTTTGAAGCAAGTCTAAACTTGACATAATGTACTAAATTGCGTAAAAGTATATAATGAGCTAGAGATGCATGATTGTGGTGGGGTATTGTCTGTCTCCAGGCCACACTATAATCTGAGAAATGCTTATTAAGCCTCAGCAGAAAGCAAGAAACTTTTCTCTCAAAGCTATTAATGAGCAGCCAGGAGCAATGCTTCAGTAGATCCCTCTAAGCTGAGTTCTGCAATCAGGAAAACAGAGGTAATGAAGTAGCACATATTTGACACAAAATCATATTTTTTTACATGCATAAGAAACCGTACCACAGAAGGAATCTATATCCCTAGAAGGGATATATTTCAGTAGAAGGGAACAGAGGGTACTGTTCCAGAAGGTAAAATCTCATATCTCTGTTACAGTGCAGATTATCCAGCTGTACCAATGAGTTTCCTCTGGTGTCTGCTGCTCAATTTGAAAAGCCAACATACTTTCAATTATCAGCCACATCTGAGGCACTGTGTAAGCTGAGAGTACATTACAGCATGGGTACCTTGACAAGGTAAGGGAAGGCTACTGATCTCTGTAATTATAGTAAAAAAAAAGGTAAAGCTGAGATTACTAGCTGCAAACTTTGCATACCAGCTCAGGCCAGTAACAAGACCTTTGCAAACTCATAAATACCAGCTTTACTCAGTAAAGAAATATAAGACATTGATTCTTAGTTCTCAAAAACAATCAGAAGGAAAGTGGTTATGGGTTTGTACAGTAATTAAAGTCTGAAATCTAGTTTTTCCTGGTTTTTTTTTAGAGGTGAAACCTTGGTGTTCTTAAAACTACTTATATTGAGAATCTTGGGTTGACAAAGGGAACTGGACTGAAAGCCAGACATTTAGCAATGGAGGCATTTAGCCTGACGTGTAAGTAGTTTCATATTCATGCAGTGTTTTATCCATATCCATTGATGTGGGTGCTCAACAGAAATCTATTTTCTCTTTTCCTCTGTGGTAACAAGGGGTATAGACCTGGTTGGAGTAATAACTGCAGCAGTATTAGAAGCTGTATTACTTTCATTATGCAGGAAAAAACAGCCGTGCTTAGCTGAGCAGACAAGGCCTCATACCCTCTTACTCAGCAGTGATGCTTTGTACAAATCAAAGAACATTCCTAGGCTGTTCCTGAATTCCAGCTAAGATTAAGAGGGCAAAGATCTCTATGAGTATTAGGAGGTCAATTGTACTATTGTGTACTGCATGTCGTAATTGGGTGTGTTATCTATGTTTAAAAAACTAAGTTCAGACAAAGTATTGTTTGATTCCTGCTGGAAAAGTTAATTATATAAGCAAAAGGCATTTAGTTAGCTCTTTGCTGGAAAGAATGCCTTCGGCATTCCCATTTGGCATTGCCCATTCCCTCTGCTCGTTCAACTGAAAGCTCAGATGTCCCCATTGAGCAAGGGGAATCAGTTTTGGACCAGGTCCTGGTATCAGCATTTGACTCATGTGTGCAGATTTCAGTTGTCCTGAAGATGGGTGGGGCAAAACTGGAAATATGGATTGAATTGGTAAGCATGGTTACCAAAATTTTGCTTTGCTTCTGATATTCTGCAACTAAGATTGTATTTTGGTTTCTTTTACTGAAAAAATAAAATAATCCTACCCTCAGAAGAAGATGGATTTTCAATAATTAATATAAATAGGTCGTCTAGACAGTTTGGGAGGAAAGATCCTTTAAAAGAAGTGTAGAGTGCTATTAACATGATTAATGTCCACTTGCTCTATTTCAAGCTGCCTACATAGCTCTGTCATTCTTCAGTTCCTACTGGCCATTACTGAAGAGAATTAGAAATATTCCTTTCCTTGATACAAGACCCAAAGGAATTACAAGACCATGAATAGGTGGTAAGAAAATATACTGCAGGTACTGAATGTGAACTCTAAAATTCACTTCACCTCCTAGCAACATTTTAACATGAAAATCTCTTTCCTAAATTGAGAAGCAGATCAAACTGCAGAGAGAAAAATAGCACAAGAATATATCAATACTCCTAAAGTATAGAGTTAGTGCATAGTGTTTGAAAAAGATCAAGTGATATGTTCTGTCCTACAAATATCCAAAGTATCATAGCATGTAAGAGGTTTGTACAGAGCAAAGTGAAGATATTTTTGTAATAGAAAAATTACTGTTTAAATACTTAATCTAAGCTAGCTTTCAAAGATAATGTACTGTATCAAAATATTTACCTTGTTCCTGTTTGGTGCAATGCTAAAAAATGCCTTTTCTTTTGGCAAATGGGAAAGTACAGCATCAGGATAAAATCTCTTTTGTTCAAGTAACGGATTACTTTTGCTTTCAGAAAGAAAGTGATGCAACTTTTCAGATTTACTGATTTCTGAAACATTTTCAATGACTCTGCAAGAAGTTTTGTTTAACGCAGTTTCTTCATGTTGTCTGCCTAAAATGTGGATAGCAGAATCCGAAGCAGTTTGTTTTCTATAACCAAGCCCACTGGACTTCTTCAGAAATGCTGATTCTCTCCTGTTATTGTCCTGTGAACATTTCCTTTTCCACGCACAGTGCTTCTCTGAGTTGCTCTTGTCTTGTTCCTTTAACCATGTGTCTGTTTCATCAGACTTGGCGAGCCTCTGATTATCACCATGAAAGCTCTCCCCACAAAGAGAGCCACTCTTTGCTTCACCCGAGAAAACTTTTGCTTTAGCAGTATCAGCTGAAAGGTCTGTACTCACAGGCAGAGCATTACCAGCCACTGTCACTCTCCTGGGGAAGAAGTCGGCCAATCCCACACCCTTAGGATGAATCTTGATGTTTTCTGAAATCTCCACTTGATTCTGTCTCTTTTCTTCATTTTCTTTAACGTGTGCTGAATCTGATCTCTCCTCAGTTGATTTCTTTCTCCTTTTTCTTCTGAAATATTTTCTTCCAGGGGAATGTTTATCTGGACTTAGGGGAGCTTTGGCAGGATCTAAACACTGTTCTTCCTTTTCAGCCCTCACACATCCACAGACATTCCCCATTAGGCTGTCTGTAAGTCACAGCCACACCGTTTCATTCATCCCCGTACGTTTATACACAATTAAATCCTCCTCAGAAAGTTACAAACTGCCGTTTCCACTGCAATTCCTTCCAGACTTCACATCCACCCGCCTCGCTACGAAGCCATGTTGCTTATGAGAAATGCACACGCAATAAACGCCGTGGCTCGGTGCCCAGGCAGGGCCTGTGTCTGATTAGACACTGTGGCTTATTTCTGGCCACCAATCCTCTTAAATAAACATCACTGTTCCAGCGTTGGGCTGTAATGCTCATTGCCTTTCACAGAGATGACATAGCATTTATGGGCAGTAGAAATTTCTCACATGCATTTCAACTTCCCGTTTCACTTAGTAACTTGAGCAAGATAAAGCAGAAAAATATGTAGCCACCTTTGAAACTATTAGCTACACTCCAAATCCAAAAGCAAGCAGCACAGTAAATAGCGGGGGTTTAGTCAGCAATTTGTTTTGCACTTCATGTGTTTTTATTACCTATCCAATGATTCACAAATGGGAAGATTAAACTGAAGGATCAGAAATTGCTCTGACAGCTTGCTGGGGGTCAAGTTTTTATTTGTATGTGGAGTTTTCATAGCAGCTAATGTGACTTCACTGATTTGTCAGCTATAAATAACCTGCTGCTTCACTGCCATCATAAAAGCACAACAGCTTTGCCAGGGCAGTGACACTGCGTACTGGGGCTGAAACTCTGCAGCAGAGTTAAACCTTCTGGCAGATAAAAGTGAAACAAATCATAAAGGCCAATCTATCTAGAAAACTGACCTTAAGATTACTGTTCATAAAAATGGAGCTTTATCCCCCTCCCATGCTCCTGTAAGGCATTTCTGAGTAGCTCTGAATATAAGTGCCAAGAAACATTTAACTATACCTAAAACTAAGTAGAAAGATACACTTTCAAAATGCAAGCACAAGTCTAACCTCTAGTATACTTTGTTTGGAAAAATCTTCTTAGCTTTCGTCTTTGTTTTTGTCATGGATACACAGCCAAGGACAGATGTGTATGGCTTCTCATGCTGAGAAAGAACTACAGAGTTACTTGCCAGGCATTATCAGGTGTTACCATTGATTTTCCCTTGCTTATTTGAAAAGGAATTGCAGCAATGAGACCCAGAGACTTTGTCCCCAGAGGGCAGTTCCACTGAAGTATTCCACATTTCACTGACAGGAGCTAGAATGGATAATACAGTAAAGATCTAGGATGGGCCTCCAAAGAATTTATAAGGATACAGCCACTCACTGTTGACTACTTCCAGGGCACTGGGGTAAATTTTGACAGTAATGCTTAGAAAATTTTGTACTGTTACACCACAGAATAACGTGACAGATGGGCAGCTAGGTACAGGCACAATGCTAATGTGTTTCTTTTCAAAGTAGACAATTGTTCTATCACTACAATCTTTCATAGCCTCAATTTGTATTTGCATTTGTAGCATGCTCAACATACAAGGTGCACTTGTGACATTTGCTCCCTTTACTCATGATGAAAAAGTTGTATCCTAGTCTGTTTAGAAAAAACTACATCAGAAAAGTGACTTTTAGGTGAGACCAGAGGACTTTCTAATTTAAAGCATACTTCCACATGGGTGTGTGTTAGGTTCTGGCACGGGCCCCCTTTATTAACAGAAAAACACACTAAAAAAATCTAAGTTACATCCCTGTGTTTGTATAAAAAAAACAGTTTTTACACCTAAATATATACTTCTTTCTTCTCTCCCATCAGAAAAGATGTTTCAGGACTTTACAGTGGAATGGGCCAAGGCTGATTTCATTTCACACAGATATAGTTTCTGGTTTAACAACAAGATGCTAGTAATAATACAAGGTTTAAGAGATTGCAGTATAATCATCTTAAAATATATAAAAAATATTATATTATAAAGCAGAAAATACGTAAAATATTAAAGACAAGAATTTGAATGGACAGCTTCAAATCTGCACACTAATTAGAATGTATTAATGCAACCTACTACTAGAACACTGCTAATGTTATTCTTCCACAAATTTCACAGGGGGCAAGAATTTCCCTAAAAAATATTGCAAATTTGTATTTTCAGTGCAAGTGCATTTTTAAATTAATACATGTGAGTATCAAGGTTTCTAAACAGTATTATATTAGATTATATTACTGAATTCTACTGGAGTGTGATTCAATATCTGTTTACATCTGTTTAACAGTCACCATCATACCACCTTGTTTCAAACAGAAAATGACCCTAAAGTCCACTCTATTATGTCAAAATTCCTGTAGATTAAGTGGCCCACTGACTGTCACAAAAATATAAAATAATATCTAATTCAAGCTAGGTCAGAAGAAACACATTATTGCTATTTTACGGCTGACAATTATATTCTGTAAAGCAATCAGTAATTTACAGAATTTCTGATCTTGCTCATCCTCTTTCATTCATACTTTAAATTTTGATTATTTTTCTTAAGAGTAACTCAATTTTTCAAAAATCAGGTGCCCCTGAAGTAGAATTAAAAACAATCCTGCCCTACTTCTGCATATTCCAGCTCAATTTACTCAAATGCACCTGGTATAACTGCAGCTAGTCCTAGAAGAGAGCCACGAGGATGGTGAGGGGAAGCCTTGTGCGGAGCTGCTCAGGGCACTTGGTCTGTTCAGCCTGGAGGAGACACACAGCATATTCTATGGTAGGTCTATGGTTTATCCATTTCTAAATACTAGCTAGGAATAAATGCATTCCAAATATACCTCTGCAGATGACCAGTAGCCTTAATGCCTTTTTATCTTTCCAGACATAGGTAATTTTGAGACTTAATGACCACTTTAACAATACTTAACAGCTATTCCTGAGAAGGCTATCAGCTCTCTATTAGCAATTCTTTCTGCTGTTCCTTTTTTTTTCCAAGAACCAAATAGTAACTTTATAGTCACTTTTAACTTTCTAAATCACTTATAGTCTTGAACCAAAGAAAGATACAGGATAACAGAATTGATAAACTGCAATTATATCAGTTGTCAGAGTTTTTAATATAAAAACTCTAGGCAAAGTAAGTGAAGACAATAAAGGAAAGTACTAGTAACTAAAGAAAAAATTACCACTCTAAGGTAACTGAAATTCTATGAAGTCATAACTTTGGTCTCAGCAAGGAAAGAGACAGAGTTAACAGGATTACACTGGAGATTCAGAAGAGGGATACTGAAATTTCTTCCCAAACCTGTCAGCTAGAGCACAGATATATGATATTCTAAAGCCTCAAAACAGACTATGACTGAAGCCTATGAGAACCACCACAACACAGAGGTGACCACACCAATGGCTTTGTCTTGGACATCTGGCTAATCTGACTAGACCTGAATGGTCACTGGTTTAAACCAGAGATCCCGGTGACCAAAGCAGTTAAAACTACCACCAGGAATTGTTGTGTTTCGTTATCTTGATACTGTTTTTTTGTTGGGCTTTTTTGTTGTTATTTTTTTTAAACAAAACATGTAAAAGATACAAATTTATACCCACTAATGCTACAAAGTTTTATGGGGAGATTAACAACAGTCTTTCTCTGGCATGAAAACCCCTAAGAAGTATAACATGAATAAAGGATTAGACCAACGCTTGTGTGCAATTTGACCTTAGAGGCCACTTAATCACAAACAAGAGGTTAAGACTAAGACTAAGACATGGTAAACAAACGATTAACACTGAAACATTAAATAGCTCACGCAGATTTGTGTGGGTTTGCCTTTAACCACAGATTTCTGTAATTTGTCAAGCACATCTGTGACTGGGAAATGCATTAATTTCTTAACATAGGACAGGTGCATAACACATTAAAATGGCAATGTTGTTGAATATCTGTGTATTTGTTAGTCTGCAAAATGATGATACCATTCACCCTATGTACACTGCTAATTTATGCTTTATCATTTGTCTCATATAGTCAGCAATTATTGTATAGGAGAAGTTACTCCACTTGGCTAATCAAACCATGCCAGGAATCTTTCATCAAAACCCTACTAGTAATGCATTTCAGGTGCTCCTGGATCTAAGATCCCTTTCCCCTCTTTTTTGTGTGTTTATACAACACAGCAGAAGTAATGGAGCGTTTAGCACAAATGGGACGTGTCATTTCACAGCACTAAAACAGCATACCAGATAACCAGCAAGCATTTTGTTGCACAGCCCTAAGGTCACATACAGAATAACAGAGAGATAAACAAAAGCCAAAGAGAAAGTGAAAATTTAAGTAGCACAAGATAGAAAACAAGGATAAAAATAAAGGCTTGCCAGCACAAACAAAAGGTTTGGAGCTGTTTGAGCTGTACTGGCAACCACTCCCCAAACTCTGAAAGAGATGTTCACCTACCAAGTCACAATCACCAACAGGAGAGGTTTTATATCCAGTGAGATGGCTTACAAAAGGAATTTGCTCCTCATTGGTGGTTTTATGGCATTAATGACAGAGAATTCATGCTTCTCTCACCCTTGCTGTGATTCAGATGAGTCCCAGAAATTTCAAGAATTCCACATTTATTTTCTTATATAATACTTAGGAATTTTACTTTTTTTTAGAAATCACTGAAGAATTCCAGAAGAAACAACTAGGAGTTCAGCTGAGAAATAAAATATCACAAGAGTAACCCTAACAAATGCTGAAGGACAGGTAATGCTGCTGCACTGGCTAATGACAGTGCAGCTATCACATGGCATACACTTTATCCTACAATCACATATAGTCACAGATGAGATAACTGGCCACATTAGCTCCATTTTTACATCTTTAAGAAGATCAGACCTTGAACTGTTCTGGTTGTTTCAAAGCAGAGGCAGAGTAAATTTCAATCCTTGGACTGCAAGGCACACAGCTCAGGCAGCACCAGGAGTACTTGCCAGGAGAACAGTGGCTGAAGGCCAGACCCATCACTCTGATCTCTCATGGTCACCTCAAGAAAGCAGACAGCATGTCTCCCTGTCTTCTGCACATCATTTACTGACATGGGTTACCTCAGCTCAGCTGCCTCCTCCTCTGTATGAAGGCCACAGCCTTACAAATTGCACCTTTCCACCAACACTGGTAGAAGTTTAACTGCTGATGCTGGACCAAATGATCAAATGAACCAAATGGACTGCATGGGGGCAGACTAATCAAATGTGATTTTTTCTTAAAGGTTTATGGGAAGTCAGCACCAAAAAAAATGTATTTGCTGGCTGGCAAGAGAAATGTAAAGAGGTTACATGTGCTGAAGGAGGCCTGAGAGAAAGTGCCCATCTGGCTGGAGAGGGCTGGACAGTACTGTAACACCTGGACAAAATCATCACTGAGCAGAACCTTGGAAAGCAGCATCCTGCAGAGGTCTGACAGTAAAGAGCAGGGGGGAGTGGAAGGAATGTGTTTAATGGCAGGTCCTGAGCTGAAAAATTATGATGAAACTGAAATAGAAGTCTGTTGAGTCATTACTTAGAACTTTCTGAAACTTTTTAAGGTCTGAGCTCATAAACTTTAGCTGAATGGAAGTTCAAAGTTTTTCTTTCCTTTAGCATGCTTTTTTAAATCAACTGCAAGTGATTTTAAAGATTTGACATTTGTTAAAAAATGCTTGCAGTGGTTTGAAAGGCAATGATCAGCAGTTTTCACGTAATTTAAATGTTACTAAAATTGTGATGACTATGAGGACAAATGCTGCTTTCATTTATAGTGGGTCATCTCCAATGTTGTCAGTGAAAATGTATTGGACGGAAGAAGGAGTCCATTAAAGTATTAATTTGGATATTTATAACATACAGCCTTTGATTCTACAAAATACTGTAATCTGATTTAGAATGTTCTACAGGTGCCAGGAAAATAACTTTTAACAGTTATTACATTATGAAACTGAATTTAAACTAAGCCACCTACTATTAAAAGCATGTGAAATACGTACATTGAAAGCTTGCATAAATCCTAGTAACATATATGCATTGGGGTTTTTCAATACCCACAGAACAAATTATTTTCTTACATACTCAATTTAATAATCCACCAGATTTCCCATTCCAGTTTTTCAGTATCTCTTATGTAATTACTTGGGACACAGAAGAATGAATACTTTCTGAACTTGTGCAGCTGCAGAAATCAGTGCTGTAACTCAGAATAACATTTATATTTATCTAGTTATGTGTACCAATTCACAAAGCCATACCATGTCTAGATATAATTCAGATGCAAGAGAAACATAATCCTCAAATGTGTATTATCTTTTTTCCATCATTTCTTTCCCCTAAATCATTCCTAAATTTATTTCAATAATCAGAGGGATTTTCTATTTTGAGTAAATAATACCCTCCAGATAAGGACCATGACTCAGAGAAACAATAAGCCACAAATAACAGCCAAAAAAAATGTCTGGCACCCTGACTACTTCCCAGATTGCAGTGTTATTAGTGTTATTGATGTGTAACAGAGCCAGTAATATCACACAGCAAATAGCTTCTTATGCTTACTGAGACATTAACTACTGCAAATGCGGGGAAAATTAAGGGGTAATTCAGGTTAAAAGACCCCCACTTAGGTGTGTAGATACTCATGCTTACACACTGGCTAGATTTTGGAGAGATCACTTTATGCAGTGGGGGCAGGATTCGGTTTTCTCAACATGGGCTTCTGGAGCTCTTTGAGATATCCTGCAATATCCCAACTGGCCTCCAGCTGCAGATCCAAAAGATAATGAGCCTCTCAAGGTCTGGTGTCTCATCAGAGAACTCCACTCATATCCTGCATACTCTAGGACACCTCAGACACCACTCAAATGCCACCTGTCTTTAGGAGACTGAATCAAAAGCCCTATAGTAGTTGTTCAATCACCAGCAGTGTTTCATACTCTGAAGGAGAGAAAAGTCAATTAACCATCTAGAATATCTGAGACACTCTAAAATACCTGAGATACCCATATGGAGATACCATTTACACCACAAGACCTAAGGAAACCTGCTTCCCACTGCAAATGCTACTGGATATGAAGTACCGTCTCAGAACACACACAGCAACCATGCTAGACAAGTGAATAGCTCCATAGGTGCTCTAGGCACCTCCTCCAAGTGATCTGAATTACTCCATCAGCCTCACCCTCTGAATTGCCTGGCCCTCCAGGCCTCAAATCCGTTGCTAAACATGTCTACCACTATTTAAGAAGCATTTACCCTGCCTGATCTCTCTCTTCCCAGATGAGAGCAGGTTTCCCATAAGACCCACGTCATGCTTCTCATACTCACATGGGTGTCTCACAAATCTTCAACACAGATGTTTATGTTTAGTTGAGTGGGGTGAACCTCCAGTAGCTAGTTAGTTGACTCACTGTCTTGGCTGTACTAACCGTATAGACTAAACCTCTTTCCTTCCAATTATCAGATTAAAGGGACAATTTAGACAATTACATAAGAACTTAGCTCCCCATAAGCACAAGAATTTAGGTGTCTCAACTTCTGAATCTAATCACAACTTTCCTGATAACTATGGAATTACTCCATGCCTAAACACAGTTATTATCACAAAGCTTTATCCCCTTGGTGAAGACTCCACTGGTACACTTTCCTGTTCAGATTTTCCCTCATTTTAAATCTAAGTGAAGAAAAAAATACAACTTGAGGTCTAAGTATGTACATTCTTTGGAACTTCACATTCCGAACCCGAAGTGGCCATATATGGGTGGCAAAGACACCAAATTGCCATATTCCTCAAAGGCAGTGGCATAGCAGGAATGTCATGCAAGCACAGACTAGTGCAGGGCATGTGTCTTGCACTACTTTATAAATCCCTTCTGCATTCAGTGTAGGTATACTACAAACACTAGTAACTAAAAGAATAATTTTTTAAACATCTTGTTCTTCAGTTACTTCATACTTATTGAAGAGGCGTAATATTTAGTCAAGCACCAGTAGTCATTCTTAAAACTACTTTTTCACCAATTTTTTAAGATATAATTTTGAAAAAGAAGGTCCTCAAGATGGCAAACCCCTTCTGAGGGGCATCAAGCACAGCCTAAACAGCCAATAGGGAGAGGCAATTATCCTGCTGTACTCAGTGTTGGTGCCTTACACTGAGAACTGTGTGCAGATCTGGCCTCCACAGTTTAACAAGGTTATGAAGGTCCTTGAATATGTCCAGAGACATGGAACAAAGCTGGTGGCAGGGATGAAAAGCATGTCCTAAATGGAGCACCTGAGGACTTTGAGTTTGTCTAGTTTAGAGAAAGGGAGACTGAAGAGTGACCTCAGTGCTCTGTGGGGAAGTAGACAGAGGCATTGAGCTCATTTTAAAGGGAACTCATCTTTAGAAATTGAATAAAAGACAACACTGGGATCTATCAACCTGTCAGCCTCTCCTCTGTGCCTGGAAAGATCATGGAACAGATCCCAGGGAAGTTGTTAGGATGCCCCATTGCTGGGAGTGTTCAAGGCCAGGTTGGATGGAGTTCTGAGCTACCTGGTTGAGTTGAAGGTGTCCCTGCCCCCAGCAGGGGGGGGTGGAATGAGGTAATTCTCAACTCAAACCATCCTGATTCTCTTCTCTCTGGTATCCAGTCACTGGACACATGGGAATACTTCAAAACTGTGCTGGAGAGGTTTAGATTGGGCATCAGGAAGCATTTCTCTTCCTTGAGAGTAATCAGACTTTGGAACAGGTTTCCTAGACAGGTGGTAATGCCCCAAGCCTGTCAGTGTTTAAGATGCATTTGGAGAATGCCCTAAGCAAAATGCTTGAACTTGCAGTCAGACCTGAGTTGGTCAGGCAGTCCCACTAGATGAGCATTGTAGTTCTCCTCCAACTGAAATACTCTACTCTGACAGATCTGCAAGATCTGAATTGTACATGCAGACATTTAGTTGGTAATTTGTTATTTGACAAGTAGTTATTTGGGTTAGGACATACTGAAGTGTGTTTTGACTACAATTTAAATGCTTCAACAGATTTCATATGGAGCTGACTACCTTACAGGGGAGAATCCTTGCCACATCAGTTCACCTAAAGAAGGTAATTTTTATAAATTGGTTTTCCTTTTCATCCATGTTTTTACAACTGGTAGCACTAACAAGTGCTATCACTTCTTACAAGCACTTAAAATTGTGCCAGATGTCCTGTGCTTGATCTAATGAGAAAAACTAATAATTTCATTCTGCAAAAGCCTAATAATCAGGTTCAGAAACATAAAATACACATCAAGTAAAGATTTAACTTCCACTAACAGGTTCTATTAGTAAGTTGTTAATCTTTATTTCTTAAAATAGAGCAACTTTCAACCACAGCCTAATTCTGTAGGTCATGCTTAAATATATTTAAACCCAGCCTTTTTTCCCTCTATATAGCCATTTGGGAGCCAAGATTGACATGACAAGGGGAGCTGAAGGAGCTCCAAGTCCTTGCTAGTGGTTTCTCCTTTATTCTATGTGCTTGTCCAGGCTAAGATGTGCACTCTGTCCATTCATGTCTTTGCTCCTCATTAGGATTTGCAGTAGGGCACATGAGATCCTAGCAGCTTTTCTGGCTTTTTTAAGAAATTTTTTCTGAGTCATAAATCCAGTGTGGAATGCTTCTCAGTGAATCATGCTTTTTCTGTGTGATCTTGCAAATTTCTGATCATTTAAAATGCCTGCACAGCAGGGAGGTCGTGCTAACAATGCTGCAGTCACTAAAGGGGAATTATCTGTCATCTGAATTACATCATCTACAGCCAGGGCCATTATGCAAGCCTCCTTTTGAGGAGCAATTTAACACCACACACTGTAAGGCTGCATTATACTGTACACAATCCCACCAGTGTAGAACAACCAGAGTGCCACCTAGTGTGACCCATGCCACCATCACTGGGACCAGAAACAAATGCTGACATGGGAGGAGGCTGAGAGTACAGCTTGCTAAAACACTCATAGCAGCAGATCCTGAACAAAAAAAATATCCAAAATGTTTCAATATATTTTAATACTCATAAAAAGGAGTCTGTAGAATAAAACAAGAAGGATATGTCCAAACGCTGGAATACATCAATTACTGTCTTTAATGTTCAAAACTGGAGCTATTTTTCTCACACTCCACAGACATGAAATTAGCAAATAAAATCTTGAGATTCAGTTTACATCATGAAAAAAGATACATTATCAAAACCTTCAGAAACGCATTAGAGAAAAGATAAAATCTATGGAGTCCTGTCTAAGTCAACATTCCTCACCACTCTGCAAGAATCTGACCAAAAACATACAGTCAAGCAAAACTAGGCTTACCTGAAAGTGCAAGATTATGGTCCATATCAACCCCAAAGTCAATTTGGGATTCCCATCTGTTATGTCATCATTTCTGATGTTAACCAGTTTCACCTGCCATCATAGAAAGAAAATACAGGCAAAATTGAAATAAATATGCCACAAATACATACTGCATTACACAGGCATGACTTTAAAGGATGCACTACTCGCTTCCTGAGCCTACTCTGCTGGGTTTTTTTAATTCTCAAAAGCAGAAAGGAATTGCACTCTGCCTGTAAGTGGCCTGCCAGGAATTGCCCTCTCCCACTCACACCGGGATGAGGAAATTCCTCAGCTGTCACCAGGCTGGCAGATCTGCTCCCCATGCCAAACACCCTTTGCCTCAGCCCTTGTCAAAAGGGGAAGGCAGGACAGAGCAGGGCAGGATAACATGAATATGATGATCTGTAGCACTGTATCAGTCCCAGGGCAGTGCTGGCACTGGGAAGTTATCACTGCTGTCCTTCCACCCCACACTTTCCTGTACTTAAACAAGGACTCAGCAGGAGGACTGGCCTGCTAAAACACAGGTCTGGCTTGATAAAACTAGGAATTTAGTAACACATTTGAGTAAACAATGGCTTAAAAAAAGACAATAATTGTTATAGTTTCTGATGCTGTACTCGTTCATAGTGCTATAAAAATACCTAACAGGATTAAAACAAGAGCTGCAGTTATTACACTCCCATAAACTCACACACAGAGTGAGTTCAATAATTCCAGCTTTTGGTTGAATTTTATTAATATCTTTAATTACTCTATATGTATTATGCATCCATATAGCCTAACAGTTAGAGATGACTCAGCTAAAAGACATTATGCTTTTAGCTTACATTAATAAAGTTTCATGCACATGCTTTTCAACATATACCCTGTTATCAACTGAACAAGCAAAGGCATGTCCTTCTTTTGATCTACAAACATGATCTTAACTATTTGGAGAGGAAAAAAGTGCCAAACCACACTCTCTGCAAGAAAGGCAGTGTATTCCACAGTTTTTGTTTGTTTATTTCTCAAGTCAGGCTTCAAAATTATCAATATGTAGGCTCTCTCTGCCCTACAATCACAAAGAAGCATTGTAGTTGGAGGTTACACAGCCAAATCTAGCCAGTTAACTCCTAAATACAGTTTAGAAACACTTAATAGAGGGCTGAAACTTTAATCAACTGCAAGCCCTACTGACAATTTGCCAAGACCACAGCCCTACAAACATTTTGTACACTATAATACAGCCACTTTCACAAAAAGAGAGCACAAAAATCCTCAGAATCAAAATCGACAGCAGCACATGCACTTCCATAAATATGAGGATGACACAGCTCTACACCTCCTGCATTTTAATCCACATGGTCTGCCATGCATAAATAAGGCACGGTGCAGCACAAGTCCTGAGGTCCTGCTGCATAAAAATGCCATTGTGACTGTCAAGTAGCATTCATTACTTTGTAATATACTTTTCCAGTGGCTCACTTAGGTTAATAGGAAAAGTTTGCTTTGAACTCAGCAAAGGAGGATTTTGTTCTCAGTGCATGCACATCATTCACTGACCCGAAAGGCAAGTTTGAAATTTCAAAATGCAAAATGACATCTGGTTTCATAACAAAACTAAGTATCTGTTTATGGTTTGCTACCTCATCCTCATATTCTCTCAAATCTTTGAAGTAGCAAAAATATTTTAATTTTTTTAATCAACCAATCAGAAAGCAGATTTTCATTGTCAGTTCATTGGGACGTGATGGATAGGGAGGAACAGTTTTTCCTTCCATGTTTTGGATTTTTTAAAAATTGCCATTTTGTAAAGGGAGAAATCAAGACTTCTGTAAGCATTTAAAAGATACTGAAAAGTGGAAAGAAATTCACAGCAGCAGAAATGCAATAGTGTGGATTTCAAGTGTCTGGCTAAAAGAAGATGTGAAATTAAGCCTGAATCTTCCACAGTGCCCAGACGGCTCTCAAGTCTCCCTAAGTGGTCCAAAAAGACCAGTTTTGCTTTAATCAGGATAAGATTTTTCCCAAAACAAATACAATCAAAACAAGGAACTCCCATATAACATTCTAATATAATTGAATTGGCATTTTGCACTAAAAATTATATTGCGAACAAAACTGCATACCAGCTAGTGTCTGGGTGGCATGAAAGACAGTTAAACTTACTCTAAGCAACTCCTAAGGATTTCACCCATAATTTTCTCCTCTTTAACAGCATATAGCATGTGGAAAGTGTTATTATTTCTCAGGGAACAATGGTGTAAAACTACCTTTCCCACATCTCTCTCAACCATCTCAAGCATGACATAAAGCTGAGCCTACACGAGCTGCTGCTAGACAACATGCACAAGAGACAAAGCAGGACAATTTTGTTTCTTATTAGCTATAGGTGACAAAATTTTCATTAATGATTTTTTTATTATTATTATTTTCATCATACCTGGCGCTTTTTCAAATAGTCAAGTGCAATTTGGACGTTCTGCAGTCTGTGAAAACGCATCCGGCCTTTTTCTCGGGGCTACAAGTGGAAAACAGTAGTTGTGAGACTTTCCCATCAGGCAAAGGAACAGTCTGATTTAAATACACCATGTAGAACATTTGAAGCACTACAGCTTTAATGAAGTCAACACCTTTGGTGGAAAAGTGTGTTTTAACTATTTATTTTAACTGTAGTTATTTTTTAGTACAGTGGATGGCAAGAGAGATCAGTTGTTCCCAACTGCAACTTTGATCCATGCAGGCTGATCGTTGTTCCCTGTAAAGTGCTATTAAGGCCAAGAGGGCTACTACCTACAGAAACTAACCTGGAATACATTATTATAAAATATTTACAGTGTATTAAGCAAAATAAAACATAAGTAATGTCATGGACTTTTACATTGTTCTGGTAAACTCAGAGATGGAAAAGCTTATCTCTGTATAGAACTTCATGGCTTAATGGTATGACTGCATAATCATTATGATAGCTATACATATTTTTTTAAAGCAACTACAAAAGATAGTATCTTCCTCCAAACAGAATAATATAATGTAAACAACCCTGGAGTGTAAGTTTAAATTCTTGACTTGGGTAGAAAACTTTAAAATACGAAAAAACTAACAAATCAATCCCCTCAAAGCAAAGTCAGAACTATCAAAAAGAAACTGTGAAATAAAAATGAGCGGTGCGTTAATGGAAACATGGCTAAAAAGCATGCAGTTAGTGTAAAATCACCATGAAGAAGAATCACACAGAAAACACATACTTAGCTGTCACAGATCAGCATGGGAAAGCAGTTAAGTTTATACCATCAACATCATATCCAAGTCCTTCTATTCTTCCTCATTTCAGATTTTTCACACTTTCACAGCAATAAACTGAAGTGGACTATAATTGCTAGGGATCAGCCATGAATATGAGCATTTCCTCAGACAAAAAATGTGAAACACATAGATAAGCCCAAGCCTTCCTCAACTGCCTTTTTTTCCCCCTATGGAGCATCAGATGATTGCCAAAAAGAAACATAGGAAAATGAAGCTGAATAAGAAGCATAAACTGAAACAAAAAGAATCATAATTTCCATTACAGAATCTTCTATTTAGCCCCTTGTTTTTCACACCAATAACTCAGGATCAAGCATTACAGCCCTTACTATCAAGTAGCTTCCATGGTTGGAATGAAGGAATGCAGACCTGGAACTTGGTTTTCCACAAGGAAGGTATAGTAAATCCCAAAATACACAGTTAGCATCTCAGAGGGGAAATATTTTTTTTTATAAAACAATGCAGCATTTTTGATTTATGCTGCACTCCAGAAAAAAAGCACACAAATTCCACTGAAATCACAACTGCAGCACAACACACGGGAGCCAGGGAGGCAGTCAGGCCCTATGACAGCAAGTTGCTTTTCAAATGCCAAAATGCAAGGTCTAAAAAGGCATGAAACAGCTCACTTAGACTAACAAGCACTCAACATTTTGCACTTTATGAGTAGATATTTCCCTTCTGGATGGGCAAAATATAGAGAATCCATAATTCAGCATTTGTTGCAAGAAAGATAAACCCTGGAAACTATCTGTATTTTTAGAAGCCACAACACAAAGCTGTCATTTAACTTCTAATCTACCTGCTTTGATAAAAATCACTACTACATATGGTCAATTCTAACAAACAGATCTGCACACTGAATTACCTTATTTCAAGATATTACCCAATATTATGGCACACACACACCATGCAAGTAGTAAACTGGTGCTTCTAATTAAGACAAATCAACTTTTTGCCATTGATTTCACTAAGAAGAACCTTCAAGTCTTTGTCTAGATTACTTGTATATGGACAATACTGTTTGCAAGTTTTAAAAGAAGTCTTAGTTTAATAGAATTATGGTATTTCCCTATTATTTTAAAAAATTATTTTATAGCTTCTTGATAGTATTGTCCAGTAGACATTTGCATCATGGTTTTGTACAGTTTAATGAAAGAAAACAAATAGAAATCTTGAACATTTGCATTTCAGCTGTTCACAAAAAGACTGAATAAAAATTTTCTTTACCATACCTCCGCCATAAACACACGTATCCTGGTTTATCACCAGAAGTCCTTTTTTCCTTTCTACAGCCCACTACTGCAGCACACCAAACTAAGACTTTGCATTAGCAGACACCACACTTCAAACACTGCATTAGTACAGTTATGGGGGTCGGCACCTACCCCCTTATCCTCATCCTCCACATCCTCATGCTGTTCATTTGCGCATGCTTCTGTTGAACTCACCAACCGTAAGGTCTTCAAAAAATCTCGCTCTCTTGGCTAATGAATACAACAGACAGGAGACAGGACAGCAAAAACACAAGACAGACCACAAATGAAAAGAAGAGCATGAAAAGAAGAACATAATGAAGAGAACAAATACCAAGCAAGGGAAGTAATGCTCACAAAGAAAGGAAATGACACCTGAGGAGCGTGTTAGACAATTTCAGGGACATTTGATCCTTGTTATTTGTAAGTTACTCCCCGAAATGCAAAAAGATATTAAGCATCCAATACTTGTTAAAACAAAAATCAGAAAGAAAAGGAAAGAACAGAAGAAATCGTGCATTACCCTATTAAGAAAGGAAGTCTCACTAACCACAAGAAACGAAGAGAACAGATTGCACTCCCCCACAGAATTCACACCAGCATATTTACCAGCAGAAATACCACTTGTGTCTTTGGTATCAGGTCACAGATTACAGAAAATATCAAAGAAATCTACAGCAGTCAATACACAAGGAGTTAACAAACAGAGAAAATGCATAATCAACAATCTGAAATCACTGTATTATGATCTAAAAGCTTACCAAGGTGTCTCCAGAAAGGACTTCTAGAAGTGAGATTAAGTTATGTCCATCTCTTAGGTCTTCATATAGGTCATTCACATGCTTTCGAACCTGCACAGATAAATGTAAAAAATAAATACAAGATCCCTGAGATACCTGAGAATTCACGTTCAAATTAATACATATCTTTTAAGATACAGATAAACCTCAGCTATACATCAGCATTGCTTTTTTTAATTTCTTCACTTTCATGACAAATTTACAACTGCAAATTAATTGTAATAGACAAAATTCACATCTGTGTCTGCACTTGCACTTGCACACATCACACTTCATATCACTTTAATGAAAAGAAAAACGGTATCAAGTTACAGGTAATGAATGCATGTAGAAATTTAAAAATCAGCATCTGACAATTTAAACAATATCAGATACTCTTCTGTTTGGACCTAAATAATGACCACTACGACTACAGTAGCTAGATTCAATGAATTCTAAAAAAATACACGACAGATATATCTTATCAGCAGCACACATGTTCACTGCAGTCAGGCCAAAAGTAACAGACTTGCTAATCAAAGCCTACCATCCACCAATTAACAGCATGTATTGTCACCTCAGGTTTCCCAGTACTTAGTGAGCTTTTCCAAAGACTCACACATCCACCTTACACACTGCACCAAAGAGCTATGGTTTTGAGTATGGACACGGAGAGGGGCTGCAGTGACAGGAGAGACAGCTGGAAGCTCCACCTTTACTGACAGGCACAACAAATCTGGGAGATAGCTGTCCACAGGCCAAATTCTTGATGCTTACCATTCGCTTAAATACAACTTTATCTGAAATGTTTTAAACTATTTCAGCCAGCTGCTCTTTGAATGTGACACAAAGGATCTAGTTTTTCAGAATTGGAGATTTTTGACTTGCTAGGGCAGAGGTTGAGGGCTTTCCAGCTACAGTTTAACGTCAGCTCCCTGGTGCTCCTGTTGAGCCACCAGATCAGAAACTTCCTAAGCTTAGGATAAAATACAACATCAGAAATTTTCTTCTTCCTCACCTCTGCTAGAGATGAGCTGTACTTACAATGAGATCAATGAGACACACTCTGTCCCATATCCCGTATGTCCAACGTAAGTGTGTGATGAGGGTATCAAGAATCAATCCTAATCTTCAACTTAACACAACAACTCTATTTGCCACACTTTTGGGGGAATTTTGAGATTCATTCTTTTGCATAAATAACTGAGTCCATACCTAAGATTAGCTTCATAAATGCTTTTTAGTTCAAGTTTTCTTACTCCAATTTTTAAGAATGAAATTACCCTGCAATGTTTTCACAAACATCATCATCTTAATTGAGAGTAGCATCAGAACATATTTATGCTTCTGCTGAAGACTAGCCAGAACAAGTCATCTAGAAGGCTGTTCCATGAGGAATTAAAACATATATTTTCCAAAACACTCACATGAACTCTACAAACACAGCCAAGTTACAATCCAATACTATAATACATAAGCTTTACACCCTCACACACACACACAAAATAGTATCATTTTAATTTTAGTTGATTTTTTTTAATCCTGCAAGCAATTAATGTAAAAAAAAAATCTATGAAAAAATTTCTCTGATAATATTGAGTACTACTAAGCTGAGCAAAGAAAAAGAACAGATGTTCTCCTACTACATCTCTGGTGAAAGGAAAGAAAAGGGAAGCCATATAAATAATTGATATCCCTGATACAAGATTCAATTATGATAAATGCTTAAAAGATGGGAACCATAAGAATCTTTAATTTTTAACCCACATGTTTTTTTATATTCAAAGAACTATATCAAACTGAGTGCTGAACTCCTTCTGTTAAAAGTAAGCAAGTTTTCTTTATGACAAAACCCTGTGAGAGGGCTGCCAGCCCCACCAGCCAAGACATGTCACTTCCCACTACTCCTGCTACTCTGTCTCTCACAGCACACATTTGTTAGCCTTGTGTTCGTTTCTTACGCTCTGAGGTTTCTTAAATATTACAAAGATAACCATCTTCCCCAGTTTATCTTTCTAGAAATCATGGACACTTCAGAGATGAACTCACACTGGGTATGAAAAAGCTGGCACAGAGCTGTCAAAACAGGAAAACCAGCAGTACACCTTATGCATCTGTCTTAGTTCTGCCACTGGCTGGCAGAACTGTGAGGATTAATTATTTAGTACATACTGTGCCAGTCATCCTGGTACAGAGCAACATAATAAGGGATTTCTTCCAATACTCTGAGCAGCAGATGTGCATCTAAAATGCTGTATTTGGGCAACTGATGTGAGCAAGTATGTTCACTCAAAGCATCAGATCGCTTCTTCCAAAAAGAGCATCTTGAGCTCCTCAAGAGATCCTACACTGACACTTCAGGAAAAGCTTGAAAAATCACCCCTCTCTATCATTTGGACAGCTCTTGTCTCTCAACACATAGAACAAATTTTCTTAACTTACAAGAAACAAATATAAGTACTTCAAGTACTTCATTGCTCTCTACTGCCACATTCAGCCTCCTTCAAGACACATAGTACCCCAAATACGGGATGGAGATGGGGGTCTCTGGACAGATGTGTGGGATCTACTGAGCCCATAGAATTTCACAACAGTTCTTGTGGCTTTTCAATAAAATCACGAAATTGTCAGCCCGACATTTTACAAGGTCTAAATGCAAAGTAGGTTACTTGCTGCCTCAGGCAACTTTTTGCAATATACCCATGTGAGTGTGGCAGATTTGATAATCTGGGCATGAGAAGAGATTCTTTAAGGAAGACGTGGGAAACACTGAGTGGCTGAGGTGCATCTGACAAAACTTAAACAAGAAAAGCAAAATGGCTTCACTAGTGAAAAGAGACAGTGTGAATGTCTCCTGTTACAGAAGTGATTCATCTTCTGATCTTCATCTTCTGGCATGTATACTGTGATGTTTGTGGTAAGAAAAGTTCCATTCTCCTTGACATAAGCATCAGATATTTTCATATCATCCTTTTCCAGCAAGACTATGCCTTGCAGCCTAGTGCCTTGGAGAGTCTCTGCCCCAGCACCAGTAAAAACCAGCTTTTAATACTGTAGAGGTGACAAAGCTTGAATCCTGACTCCAGACCCCACATCAGACACTTCAAAGATGAAGACCAAGGAGATGGCTGTCACCTCCAAAAGCTTCCACATGGACCTCCACACTGTTCTGCTTCTCCTATAAAATTCCTCACCCACCAGGCTTGCCCTCCTCCTCTGTGAGCTGGCATCACAGCACCTGTCACCACTGCCTGCAGTCTGCCTAGTTCTTCTTCCAACAGGGAAAGAAGAGCATGATTCAGCTGCCTGGTCATATATCTAGCAAAGGGCTATGTTTATAGGGGCTATGTCCTGGATTAAAAAGGGTTATGGGTTATAAAGGGTTATGTTTAGGGGCTATGTCACTTTGTCTCCCTTCTCCAGAAGGACTAATGTTTGCCTAGATCCTGCTAGCCAGTCCCCCACAGACGTCTGCAGTCCTAAATGCCAATGCTTAGTGAACCAAAGTTGCTCATAGTGATCTCTGGTTTTGCCATCAGTCACAGCAGAAAACAAGCCATCTTCCACAGAAAACCTATTTCTCACCATTTTTATTGATAGTAGTTGTCTTGATTCTAGAACAAAATATAGTTTTACACACTAATGGCTGCTTATATGATAGAAGGGGAGGGACTGTCACTTCTGCTCCTGCAAGCAAAACCAGCTCAGTCTTGACAAGGATGGACAGAAGATGCACAGGTCACTCTCTAACACTCCCATATCTACTTCTTAGTAGAGCCTGTTGCAATAGGACAAGGCATAAGAGTTCTAAATTAAAAGAAAGTAGATTTAAACCAGATAGAAGGAAAACAATTTTTACTGTGAGGGTGGTGAAACATTGCAACAGAATTCCCAGAGAGGTGGCTGTCCCATCCCTGAAAACATCAGGTTGGATGGGGCTCCAAGCAACCTGATCTAGTTGATGATAATGCTCATCGCAGGGGGGATTGGCCTCAAGTTGTGTCAGGGGCTGTTTAGGCTGGGTATTAGAAAAAGATTCTTCACCCAAAGGGTGGTAGGATGCTGGCTACCCAGGGAAGGGGTTACAGCACCAGGCCTGACAGAGCTCCAGAAGTGTTTGGGCAATGCTGTGATTCTTTTGGACGGTGCTCCACAGAACTGGGAACTGGACTGAATGATCCTTGTAGGTCCTTTCCAATTCAGCTTATTCTGTGATTCTGTGATTTTAAAGGCCCTTTCCAACCCAAACTGTTCTAGGATTGTATGATGATTCTACTGAAACAAAGAAGAATCACCCTTTTTTCTTAATTAGAAGTAAGTATGGCAGGAAAATAGGGTTGTGCCCATTTCTGTGTATACAGTGAGTGCACACCCAGCATACACATAGATGCCTCAGACTTCCTTGTCAGGATGTAGTGTGTTCCAGACCAGCACCTAAAATGTACAGATCATATTCTCTACTGAAATAGTGTGTGAAGAAGCAGAAACAAACATTACTGTGCTGCAGAATCTAGAGAAGAGGCAAAAGAGACAGGAGAGAGAATATAATCAGATCAAGCAGGAACAACTCAAAGCAACGCCCATGTACTGGAGGCCACCAGGAAATCCCTGAGGCAGGTGAGGTAATCACTGTGGCCCTGGCAAGCTGCATGCATTGGAAACAAGGCAAAGTTTTCTGCACAGTTACTTGCAAAATTACCCATTTTTTTTACAGGGTCAGGAAAGCAGACTACTATAATCAAATATCTGCCTTAAAAACATTAGAAGTCGCCCTTTCTATATCATAATTAAGCTGAACTAATCATTGTGAGAACATGTCAAATTACATCTTTTCTTATGGTTTCCAGAACAGGCAAAATTAGAATAAAATCTGAACCATACTTATTTTGAATAACTGAGGTTCAGTTGTCAAGTCTTTATAAAATCAGTGTCATTACCTAGGAGTTATCAAGATCCAACTGAGGCTGCTCAGACCACATTGCCTGGGAAAGTCTTTTTCAAGTACTGCTCTCCTTGCTTCTGGAAGCAAAGTTAATTAAATGCCCAGCCCAGACATAAAGCATTACTTATTTTTCAAAGGAAAATGGGAAAAGGCTTAAAACTTAGAACTGTAAGGGGTGTGTTTAGAGGGGAAAAAAAAAAAAAAGCATCAGGCCTTAATTACCACTGAGGTCACAGAAAAGTCCAAATGACAGCTGGCACAAGGCCATCGTGAGTTTCACAATAAACTTCAAATTCATTCTTTAGGAATCTGAGTCAATGCCCATGGAAGAAAGATCTCTTAGAACACTGACTCACTTCAGTAACAGTAGAACAATTTTCACCAAGATAATAGATATAGTTAAGAGCTCCTATGACTACAGTGTTCCACAGCAAATGCCATCAGCCTTCAAAGAGCTGAAAAACTTCTGTGGCCACTGTTGAGATTCTGACACCCTGATCAGTTACCCTAATGCTTCAGCTTCCTAAAAACATATTTAAGCTTATTTTTAAAGGAGAACTTTTATTAAAAATGATACTTATGGGAGAAACAGTTTCCTGTAAGTTTTGAGAACATGCATGTTTTAGTCCTTTCATCTTTAAAAATTAAGAAATCACAGTAGCAATTCTAACTGCATGATGACAAATAAACCTATCCCATAAGTAAAGAATAAAAAAAATCTAATACAAAAAGTTGTATTTGTGTACAAAAATAAAGATTTACTAGACTGACACATGCGGCATGATTTATGAGAAACACTCTAAAATCCTGAACGAGATCCATGAAGCATGTAATTGTCAAAATATGAAATTTCTCAAAACATTCCCACGTGACTGATCTGCCAAGGAAGATGCTTCTCCAAACATCTTCAAGAGTACTTATTTTACTCTACAGACTTCTCACATTGCCCCATGTGAAGGATGAGTTGGCTCAGCACAGGGCAGGCTCACTCCTCCCCAGGTTCTCTCCCCCCTCTACGGGGCAGCGAGGTGCTGAGCTGGGCTCTACGGCCAGCTTGGTGCCAGGCCAAGAGAACAGGGAGCCAAAGCTCTGTGCAGACTGGCACGCACACTGACAGCCTCCCCAGGTCACCCTGCACTTTAACCTCCTACTCTGAACCCAAAACTTATTGCTAGGAAAAAACCTGAACTCCAAACACACACCTTGCTCACAGTCCTTGTTTCATTCTGAATCCCATAGCAAACTTCACTCATTCTGTTAAAGACAAGCACACAGGTTTAATGAGGAGGATTTAGTCTTGGTTAGGAGGACTGGAGCAGGGTCAGGCAGGGCAGAGGCAGCCAGAGCAGGGGGGCTGCTCCTGCCAGAGCACTGGGCTGCAGGTGATGCTGCAGGTGGGGCTGCTCCTGCCAGAGCACTGGGCTGCAGGTGATGTTGCTCCAGCACTGGACACCCTGCCAGCCAGGCTGGCACACACACTCCTGCCAGGTCCCTCCTGTCCTCCTGCTCACTTGCAAGCAGAGTCTAGCAAATCCAGTTTTAGGCCAGTTTTAATGGTTCCAAAACTCATTTTCACACTTCTCTCTTGTTGGACAGCCTAATAATCCACTCTGCAGAAAAAACAATTTTTGTGGTTCACAGAAACTAAACAGTTCTTTATATCAAACTCAGGAGTAATTTTTCTGTTTGAATATGTTTCTGGATATTAATTCTCACAAATAGACACAGCTAATGTTACTCAATTTCAAAAAATTCCTCTATGATTTTATTAAGGCACATTTAAACAGTCTCCTTTACAGAGTGAGTTAAACACCCCTGATCTTTGTTTATAACAGATGTTTTCTAACTGAAGATTCATCCTTGATTGCATCCTTGGATTCATCCCTCACTTTCTCATCTGGCCAATGCTTTACACTATATTATCATGACAACTATAACATCCTTCCTGTATTCCATCCCTCTAAGAGCCTGTCCTTGTATCTCAAATTAGTCACTTTTTTTTTCCGACATTAACCTTCACATTTCTCCCAGACAACTCAATCATCCATTGCCTTCACATACTGTATTTTGCCCCTGCCCTCAATTATTCCACATCTCTGGATAACTCCATTAATCATAAAGTATTTGTATGGCTTTAAGGTATAAATATACTCTGGCTCAATTTAAAAAAATTAATTAATATGGCCATTGTTAAATCTTGTTAGATACCCATTTTTCTTAACTTCCCACATTTTTGTTTTGTAAAGTACATTCCAGTATTTTCCTGATCCCCAAATCAGCAAGTATGTAAGCAGAGGTATAATCTTACAGATATATATATATAGATAGATATATATAGGACACAAACACACATATTGAGGAGTTCTTGTGTGGATTTCAGTAGATATGTGACACTTGGAACAGCATCATTCTATAGAAGAGCTTTATGCAAGTGTCCTAAATATCAAAAGTCCTTTCTGTTTCCTACAGGAAAAAAAAAATTGGCTCCATTAACACTATCACAGAATGAGCCAGATTGGAAGGGACCACAGTGGGTCACTTGGTTCAACCTTCATATTGGGGTCATCCAAGAGCACATTGCACAGGATAGTGTCCAGATGGCTCTTGAATATTGCCAGTAAGGGAGAGTCCACAATCTGTTCCAGTGCTTGGTCACCTGCACAGTAAAGGTCTTCCTCATATTCAGGTAGAAGTTCCTGTGCTTCAGTTTCTGCCCATTGCCTCTTGTCCTATTGCTTGGCACCACTGAGAAGAGCCTGGTCCACCTCCTTGACACCCATCCTTTAGATATTCATACACATCGATGAATTCCCTCTGAGTTGTCTCTTCTCGAGGCTCAACAGGCCCAGTTCCCTCAGCCTTTCCTTGTAAAAGAAATGCTCCAGTCCCTAAATCACCTTTTTTGCCCTCTGTTGGACTTACTCCAGGAGCTCCATGTCTCTCTTGTACTGGACAGCCCAGAACTGGACACATCTCAAAACACTTTGAGGAATGGGCTGGAAGGTTCTCTCCAATCAACGTTGGTCCAAGCACTCAGGACATCCCCACAGGTCCCACTCCACTTACTTATTATCATTATCACAGCACTACCCTCTCTGCTATTAATCCTTGGCACAGTCTTGGTTGTCTGCTTGTAAATTTGCATGGTGGGATCAGCAAATCCACTTCAGTGGATCCCCTGCAGATTCACAAGTAGAAATGCACATTTACTAACATAAAATGCACATCTACTCCATCACTGCTACAATTTAAAGTTTTAAAACATAAAGTCACAGAGATGTCCAGCAAGTTTTAGAATCTACTACACTGAATTAATCTTCATTTTGTGGATAGCTCTAAGAGAAGATGAGGGGCTGATTCCACATGGGACATGTCATAAGAGGTTCCATGTCACTCCACTCATATTCCCAGCCAACAACACTTCTTACACCAGCTGTGATTTCAAGGCACAGCATGTCCATCTCTCCTCCATCTTCTGCCCCACTACAACCCCTTTAGATTTTTCTTCAAATCAGTACACTTTATTCTGATGTTTTTGTGCATAAGAGTAAAGATATTTATAAATTTCAGAAACACCTAAAATCAAACAAAGTATGACTCACAATCTGCTTAAAGCCTCACTTGTGACATCTGTTCTCCCCTTTTAAACATTTTATTTACGAAGGTATAAATGTGATAAACAATTAATGAAGAATATAAAGCAAACATCACTAAGCTTCACTTCACACCATCTGAAAGAACACATTCTCACTGGAACTGTAGCAGATTGATGCAGATGCAATTAAAATAAAAATAAAGGCTTTGCTAAGGAGTTTGGCAGTTGATCAGCTTCAAGGCTCAAAAGCTGAATAATACTATGCCAGAGAAGGGTTGTGCTTTACAAGGCTGTCAGAGAATAGTAGAAGTGTAAGGTTAAAAAGGATTGAATAGATCACCTCACTCAGTCCCATACAGTTTAGCTAGAAAACACTAGAGATGCTTCTCTAATTTATTCTTGAAAATCCAAATGAAGGAAATGCAAAACACAGTACAAGTGCTTCAATGTTTGACTACAGTTACTTGGCTTTACAGAGAGGGACGTCTCTCCTCACTAAATCTTCTGCAAAATTAACTGATGTTTTTGTTGTCCCTTCCCCTAAAGTTTGACCTCAGAAATCATGTGTTCACCAGCCTCTGCATAAACACTTTTTAAATACTGAGGGCACATTATCATGCCACCCTTCAGTCTTCCTAGTTTCAGACTAAACAAACTCAAATTATCACAGCCTACCCTTGATCTTCCAAGAAAATTTATATTCTTACTACTTTGTCAGAGATGGCTACAAACCTCTTGCCCACTCAACAGTCAGAAGTGAAGCAGCCAGGCAGAGTTCCACAGCCAGGAGCCCAGGACAGTGTCCATGAGAAGGCAGAATTACAAGCTGCCTCCTTGTCTCCTAAGCACCATGCTGCCCACAGGCAGTGTGAAGAGCTCGTGTGTAGTTCCTGGAACTCCCTGGGCATAAGCCAACACAGCCCAGGGCAAGCAATGAACCCTGTAAGGTTTGTGGCAGGGCAAGAACAACAGCTGCTGCTGACATGACAAAAGGCTGGAGACAGAGAGATGCACACCCAGAGAGAAACAGGTGCACCTTCACCCACAAAGGTGGAGTCAGAGCTGGAAACCCCACTTGGGGATGAGGCACAGTGAGGGTAGCAGAACTGGGATGCTCCCTCCCAGTGGAAGGTCCTTGCTCATGGGTGCTGCCTCCCAGAGCCAGATGATGCTGCTGCAGCACCTGACAGCACCCACAGCAGCAGCAACAACTGATGGCACTGGCTCTTCCCAGCACCAGTTCCAGCTGCAGCTGCAGCCGTTATCAATGGCAATACCCCAGCAGGCTCTTATCCCTTCATTCAAATTTTGTGACAGTAATCTGCTAATAAGACTACATGTGGTACCATGTAAATAAGGACAGACATACCATGTGCACCATTTCCCCTTTGTCCACCTGCTTTCAAAGACCAGATGTTCCACAGTCTCTCCAGGGAGAGAAATTACCCTGCAAGGTCCCTAACTCCTCATTCTTCTCCTTGGGAGAGAGGTATTATGCTTATTGTAATTGTGGACTTCTAGAAGTCCCCCCGCCTCTAAATTCTTAAATAGAATGATAAAATGTTACAAACCAGTTAGTTACTAACTGGATAAATAAAGCTGTGTGACAAGAAAATGCAACTTACTAAATATTCTTCAATCTGCTGTTTCCTATCTGAATTTCGTCTTATTAAAACATATTTTGTCAAGTCAGCTTTTTATAGAACAAAGAGACCGGAGTAATTCAGACATCTCCATGTTGGTCAAAACTATTTATCTTTTTCTATTCCTTGGTAATGTATCCATCCTTCTTTTTTTCTTCATACTCTGTCATAATTACAGAGCCTTTCTTCTGTGATCTTCCATGTCACACTAAGTCATTCCAGACCTTGTACTTCTCTGATTTTACCCCACCTTACTTTATTAACTCCTTTATACAAACCTTTAGTCCTGCAGCCCTTATTTCCACTTCTCGTACAGCTCCTTTGTATTTCACACACCTTGTAAGCAGCAGTATTTTCTATACAATGCCTCCTATCTGTTCTGCCTGTCTGTAGCCTGCCTTTGTGCCTCTTCCACAAACACCTTCAATAACTGCCAGATCTCCTGCATTTCTGCCTCTCCTGTATTACTTCTCCAGGAGACCCTACCTATAGCTTTCTCCAGTTCACTATCTTGCTTTTACATCTCACTTCTCTCTCTGCTTTGAAAAGCGAGCCTGGGATTTACAACCACCTGCTTCTAAATTACCTTCCTTTTTAAAATTTGGAAGCAGTCCCTCCCAGCCAGTCCAGACCTATCTAACTAGGCAGCTTTGACAGCCACTTTCTGAATCTAGCAGGCTGAATCTGGCTGGCATTTTACTCACAAAACTTTTCCACATCAGAGGCAGCCACTACAACTCCTGCAGCAGGCAGGGAACAGAACAGCAGTGTGTTCTTGAACACACTGATGAGCTGAGCTACAGAAATGCCTTTCTTATATAGGCTACTGAGGGTTCCTTTGAAGGTGTTCCACTTTGTTCCTCCTGCAATTTATGAGGATAAATGATTTTCCCTATCACTACACAGTTCTGTTTTTCCAATGCTCAGTTAGTGACCAAAAATCCACCACCAACTTCCTTGATTCAGCTCAATGACTCCAATCAACAGCAGCCATATTGCCTTTTTTTTTCTGCTTTATCTTTGGCCATAGTGTTTCAGTCACCCAGTTCTCATCACAAAGGAAACCCTTCCAACTTGCCCTCACCATTCCTGGCCTGTACTACATGCTGTCAAATGTAGCTCACCAGGGAGGAATTGCTTAAAGTGTGCAAATGTAATGCTAACAACATTAAGCTCAGCTCAAAACAAACCCTCACTAAAGGCAATACAATTCAAACATGCCTGAAGCAGGTAAAAAAAATACTAAGGTTGGCTGAAAAAATATTATTCCAATTAAAATCAAGGTGTTCTAAGTAGTGGAGCATTGTGAACACTGTGTGATTACCTTTAAATGTCCCTGTTCAAAGCACCATAAACACCTTTAACAGAGAACACATTTCCTTACAGGAAAAACATGTTTATTTTGATGCCTTCTAAGGTCCTCATGCAGTCACACATCTACACTGCCTCAGGGCAAGCCTCACTTTCCAGAGTATGTGAAATATTGCTGTAGAACAAAATACCTAAGTAATGTTTATGCTTAAATGTTTGAAGTTGCTCACTGTCTGGAGTCCACATACTGGGGCAAAAACTGCTCCCACTGGAGCCAATGGCACAGTTACATCAGCCCAAAGGGAGCTAGATCAAGCACTAGTACTTCTAAACTGATATATAAATTATTATTAGATACAGATACATCAAAAGTATATTTAGATAAAAATAAGCCCATGCATAATTTAACAATTAATTAAAAAGTCAACACTTAATTGCAAATGCTAGAATTTTATCTCTTGCAATCTCCAAGGATTGAATGATATTAAATAAAATCTATGCTGAGAGCTAATTGCAAACAATGGACTGATCAAAAAGAGAATGAATTAATACATTAATATTATAATTAAGTCTATAATAGGAAGCATATTGATTCTAGTGGTTCTAATTCATCATGCAGTCATTGCATGGCAGACTTAGTTCTCCTTATACTCATTCTTTCATATAAAAGCACTTATATAAAACAATTTCTTAGAAAACCACACATAAAAGCATGTGCTCAACTGGTTCAGGAGGGTTGCATGCCATAAAAATACCAATGTGCTCAAGCTACCCTACATTACATGCATATTTAATTTACTGGTTTCAGTTATTCTCTTTCCGTTCCCTATTAGTCATGAAGTCTGAATGCATTAAGAGGATCAAATAAACTTACAATCTGTGGCACAGTTTTTATTGACTTGAATTTGTTTGTTTATTTATTTATTTGCTTGCTGGCAGAGAGATTTTTGTGATGCAATTCATCATTAGCCTTTAAAACTTTGTACCATTTCCTCCTCTTTTGCAGCTTTAACTTGTGGCATTTGTCACTACTTTTTCTCACTGTTTCCTGGTTATTTTATTTTATTTATTTTATTTGTATACAATGAGTAAACTAAAATTGTATAAACTACAGTTGTACATGTTTCCAGGGAAAATAACAAAAACTCCTTTACACCATTAACTGATGATATTCTTCAAGAGTTATTTTTAATTATTTTTTTAGGAGTATGTCTCAAAGAAAAAGCAATTCAAGACCTTTTAGAACTAGTCCTTAAAATACAACAGCAAAAATTTTCAGGAGAAAAACTGAAATATTCTTCTGTCCACCTGTAAGACAGTAGGCATAGTTAAACAATGGAATTCTAAAATAGATGAGGAAATACTGATACTTTAGCTGTACCCAATGCCTAAAGCAAGCTGGGGACCACATTGAAGTGGAATTTTATGGAAGTTGCACCCAGTGCATTTTGCAGCAGCTGTCAGAATAAACTGGGAGGAATGCACACAAAGCTCACCTACATGCACCAGCATAGCAAGGAATCAGTCTTATTTTATTTAACAGAGAGGATAAAAAAGCAGCTTTTTCTGAGTGTGTTTCAAAATCAAAAGGTCTTAAATTGAGCATTTTTTAAAAAGCTGCTACCATTAGACTAACATCAGGCACCTCATCTTTTAAATACCAATATAGAACTACAAAGTACTCATTTCTAAAAGCAGAGGTGGGGAATTTTAAATGACATTTTAACTGCATGGCTAAAAAAGAAGATACTGAGAGTAGTGCTATCTAAAATGACAACCACTAGTGTCAGTAAAGTGCCAGCTTTCAGCAAGGAATGGCTGTGTTCCATCAGGAATAGTCGATCTCGCTGCCATTAAGGTCATACCTGAACATTTCACAAAGCAATCGACCTAAGAGGCCATTTGCAAACTGTGTGCTGCCTGAAGGACACACAGGAATCAATAACTTCAGGTTTCTCTTCTGAATTATTCATTCAGTCCTTGCACAACAAAAAGCTCTTCTCTCTCTCTCGCTAATGCACTACCACTGCAACACAGTACATGGTTTTGAACACTGGGCTTTAAAACAGTTTCCAAAAGCATTTTGTCCTGCTACTTACAAAAGCCTTCTGGTTAATAACACCTTTTAAAGTGGCTTTTGGAGCAGCTAATGTCTGTGAAGGGATGCTGCCCACTGCTCCCATCAGCAGCTTCTTTCTCCCAAGGTAGGTCAGCCAAGGGTCCCAAAACCCAGCCCACACTGCAAGTGGCACCAGGGGGCTGGGCTCCCTGTCAGTGCCATGGACACGGCAGCTGTCCTTTCCAGGCAGCTGCCCAGCCACCCTGAGTGTTGCTAGAAGGCCAATTAAGAGACTGTCTATAAGTTTTTCTTCCATGAAAAGGAAGAAACTATTTCCCTTGAAGGAATGATATCTGGGTGTTCACTATATCACTAGCCAGTGTCTGTTTGCCTTGGCTCTAGTTCTATTTTCTGTACATCATAATTTCTGCTAAAGAAACAAAGTATTTCAAAATAGCCCATTTAATCTCCCACGACTAAGACCTGGCACTACAAAAATATTTTTTAATTTATTTGAAAAAGAAAATCAACAAATATGAATTTATCTGCTTTTATTCTATTTTCATTAACAGTTTATTTTCTGACTTTTATCTCATCCTCCACCTGTGTTTCACACTTGCCTCACTACTTCCTTAAGCTTTGGGGTTTTGAAGTCAAAGGATGTCAGGAAGAATTTCTGGGCTTTCATGGAAGCTGGGTTTCTCCTTGGTCGCTTTAGGACCATAAGAACACTATACTAGAATAAAACTTGCAGCCACAAATTTACCTGTTCTTGTCACATCAAGGGTTACCTACTGCTCTAGCAAGATTTAACACCCTATTTTTACAGCAGCAGAGTGAAATACTCGCTGGAAGCAGAGGCTGCTTTATATAAGGGAGGAGATCTCTACCCCACCAGCACACTACACTGGCATGAGAGCTCTCCCTGGAAGCTCATACCACAGCAGCAGGCGAGTCTAAAGTCCAGTATCTCACCTCTCCAGTCTGTATGTCAACAAGACATAAAAGATAACATTTAGACTGGAGCCACACCATCAGACAGCAAACAGTAGCCTTAGCAAGCTTAAAGCTCCAATCAGTCCTCAGAAAATCTGTTATCAAAGGAAAAATTTCAGCATTAAAAAAATTTAGTGACAGTCCACTTGACCTTAAACTGTGGAATTCAAAGATAATTTAAACAGTTGAATTTTGTAAATAACACATTATGTACCTGTCAAAAACTAGGTATCTCAAGAACATGAGTAGGAAATATTTCTGCAATGACTATGTTTCTATTTTAGCAAAGCACACAACATGCTTTACTACTCAACTAAACTGACAAGGGACTAACACTGAATTTTAAATATTATGCACTCACACACTTTAAATCTAATTCAACTAGAAATGGGCAACAGACAGCAGAAGGGTAAATATTTATCAGTCATCTTGTTGTTTGTGGTTACTCAGTAAATCCCATAAATACAGAACTTAATTAGAAGAGTGACAGTAGGCTTCCATGCCATTCCCCAACAAAAGATGGGAACTCATAAAAGCTTCATTGCTGCTGACTTAGAATAAAACCTCTTGGATACACTGCTATAAAAGCATGAAAATTAGGGACTTTCTCAAGGGCTGCAGGAGAATGAGTTTAATTAGAATGAGTAAAGGAAGCACTAAATAAGAAAGGAAAATGTGAAAATAGATGAGAAGAGAAAGAGGAAAAAAACCCAAAACAATCAGGGGACAGAGAAAAGAAACAGGAGAAAGAAAGCAGAGAACATAAATAGGAGAGAAAAAAAGATTCAATGAAAATGTGATCCATCATCATGCCCATAGTGGGGTCGTGTCCAGATGCGTGGTCTGGTCTTTCCCAAGATCTCTCATAATTTTCATTATCATCTTTTCTGCTTCTTGTTGAACCCTACACATGACAGACAAAGCATACTGACTTCCTTTTACAGCCAGTGGAGCAAAAGCATTTCTATGATACAATTAATCTTCCCCTTAAGTAGATGACTTAGTAAGGGACATTTAAAAGGGCCTGTTCCCTCAGCTGTCTACTAAAGAAGTCTTGGTAACCAGCTCAAATAAACCTATTGCAACGCCTGATAGGAGACAATTCACATCTTGGTTTGTCTGAAACAAGGTACTGGCAGTAAAAGTGCAAATATGAGTTGCAGATGATTTGTATTAAATATGAGGTAGCTGAAACTGAGGGTTCAAGTTCCAGTCAGTGCATTGACTAGGAGATGTCCATTGTCTCTGCTAGAAATGCACACATTTGCTGTGTTATTTTTTGCTACCTTCCCTCCATGATAGTGTTTTCTAAATATGCCCTTACATCTTAAGATAGAGAATATTTGAAAGATTGATTTTAATTTCCACACAAGTCACTGTTCTAGAAACATGTCTAAGAACAGAAATCTGACAACTGTATCCACCACCTGCTTTCAAACTACTTCCAGAAGTTGAGTTAATGCACAAATTCCAAGTCAATTGAAGAGCTATAGCCAAACTATATTTGTGTGAGCTAGCAACACTTAAATTGAATTCTAAAGTGAGCAATCTGAGATGAAAATCAAGGCCAGCAACACAGTCAACACACCCCATCTGTCTCATCTACCTGTATCTATTCCTCTGCAATCATCCAACCCAGAGCTATTTGAAAATTAAGGCCTAAGGCCATTGACCTTGGCAAGCAATGCAAAAGGATTTAGAGTGAACTCTTTACCCTCATTCCCTTATGGCTTTAGAGTCTAAATCTTTTTTAAGCTACTCCCAAGAGGTTGACAGCATTGCAATGATGACAGTGCATGTTTTAGAAACATGTAAAATGAAGTTGTATAGAAATATCATTTTCAGTACACTGTTCTTGTGTAAAATAAGGCACTATTTTTAACTCAAATTAAAGGATTGCTCTCCAAAAAGCTTCAGATAGGCTTTTCCACATCCCACGGAAAACTAAAGCTGCATTTTAAAAATGTTGCTTTAATACACAAAAACATGAGTAGCCCCTATCAACATGGCAACAATTAGATGAAGAAAGGCCTGATGGTTAATTTGGATTTCGCATTTTACTGCCAGAGTACTGGCAACCTTCCTGGATTTTTTTTTCCTTCAAATCTAATTTCTCTGAAACATTCTACAATGGATACATTTCTTATATTATAAACATGAGATAAAATTCAGAAAAGGAAGGCTGCAGAACTGCCTTCTGTCTTTTCTCATTAGCAAGTAAAAGACAGGGACATGGGGCCACTTGGATGTTTCAGGAATACAAGGAGGATGCTTCTGTACAGAAGGGATGCCTGGAGCAGCTGTTTCCAGATACAGTGTATTTCCCTTGGGTCTAATGCATTCACAAAGGAAAACCTATTGGTATGAGCAGTTCTGTGAGTCCAGACTCATCCTGCCCACAGAAGGGTTGCACAGTGCACAGAGGGTGATGGCAGGACCAGTCCTGATGCCTCAGTCATGGTGACAAGGACCAAAAGATCCCTCTGCAAGAGAAGTCTCTCGCAAAAGACAAAATTGAGTCCAACCTCAGTTCCGAGCCTGGTCATTTTCCCACATCACACCATTTCCAAGAGCTACATACATTTCAAAATTTTAAAAGAAGTGAAACCAAAAAGGTAGTTTTAAACATCCACATCCCTGTAGAAACTCTTTTGTTTCAGTGTCCAATATTTCTCAAATACCCACAAGAGAAGTACAAGAAAGAGAGAAAATGTTGTTCCCTAAAAAACTCTATTTTCCTCTAAACATGAATACAAGATCTTTCCAACAGTATTTGAACATTGCATTTGTTAATTAAATCTCAACTCTGACAGTTTGCAGATACATTTTTATTTAATGTGACTCTAACATGAACTGAACCTCAGAGTGGGGGGGGGGATATCAAAGGAAGTTATGTCAAGTAATTACACAATCTGTTTCTCCAGAGAAATGCCTGGGCTAGACAGCTGGCACTGAAACAGCAGATTAAATTTAGAACTGAAGGGCCATGCAGTGAAGGTGAACGCACAGCTTTTAGTTCCCTGTCAACTAAAATCTGTACATGTTGTTAAAATAATATGCTTTTTCCCTGAAGCAAAGTTCACTGCTATTGAAAAGGAAGATATTGAAAAGTGACTTTTGCCCCTGGAAAGCCTTCATTTCTAATCCATGAGCAGCATATTGATGCCACAGGATGATCTAGAGATCACTCTATCAAGGTCGTTCCCCTCTCCTCAGCATGGTACTTCAAGTATTTTTTTTCTCCATTTGCCTTAGTTGTGGTACTACAGCCATGACACACTAATTCCAGAAATGAGCCAAGCCTTATAGAAAGCAATCAACTTTGACTCATTTTAATTTCAAATTTAAGCACTCAATTAGATCACCTTGGGCAGCATTTCAACTCCCCCATGACTCCTCAAAGACAAAGCACATGCATAAGCCTCACAATTTAAGATCTTCCTTATACACAGCTGCATCCTGAAATCAAACATGCAGTAAGAGACACAATCACTGCTATAGCAATCAGTCATCCAGACATACAGAAATTACAACTGACCTTCATGAGATGCTGATTTATCCATTTTGTGAATGTCTTCTTTTGTACTTTGTCACGCTCATCTAGAGATAAAAAGGAAAAACAAATGTTTTAACAGCTCTAAAATTATGCAGACTTTTTTATTAAGACCTTTATAAAATTAATTTTCTAATAAATTTTAAAGACAAAACAGCCTGCAAAAGCTCCATAATCAAAATAATAGCACAGATATGTGGTTTTTTCAATACATCACAGCATGATAGGGAAAAGTTTCTTGATGTTTCAGGTGAGTTCCTCCAGGGCAACAGCTCCTCAGGTATTATAGTAGCCTACTAACAAAAGTCTAACTGCCTAGAAGAAATCAACTGGCACTCAAAATGTACTGAAGAGGCCATGGCAAACTTTTGAGAACTATAAATGCTACTCATAGTCTGTACAATCAAATTATTACTAACGTATTAGGCAACAGAAAAATTGTTGCAATAGGAAAGTTAACTTTTGCAATCATTATGCTTTTCAACTGGAATAGCACCCTTGTTCAAACACACAAGGACTAGTTACAGCTTCAGTCAGGGAAAGGAATCTTAACTCTCTACAAAATAAACAGGGATGCCCACTAACCCAGATATGGGACCCCGCAGTTTGCTCCCTGGCATGGTAGTTACCATCAATGATTGCTCACAAAATGCTGTGGAGAAATAATGAAAGCAATAGACTGAGGGTAAGAAAGCATATGCAAGTGAGCATATGCATGTACTCTGCTAAGCCACACTGGAGAAAATCTAACCATCACCCCAGCACAAGAGTTCTCTCCAGCTACTTGAGCAGGGCCACAGTACAACTGCTACAGAGCCTGGTCACCTTCCCAGAGCTCCCCAGAGCAGGAACCACAGTGCATTAGGCTGGGACCACCTGTGCAAGCCTAAAATAGCAAGAGCCCTTCTGCCCTGTAGGACAGAACTGCAGCTGTTTCACTGACTCAGGCTATTTGCAGTGTGGCTGAGAATGAGCAGTGAGCTCAGGTAGCAAAACAAGATCCCTATGTACCCACTGCCATCACTGAAAGACTGAACCAGGTCCTACATTTTACATTAAAAATACAGTTTCCAGGTTGGTCAAATATAACAATTAACAAATTAAAATAAATTCACAAAAGGTCATTCAAGGACTTTCAAGTCCCTGGTGTGATACTGAGGTCTTTCAAAACAGTAAGCCATTATACAAGAGTCCATCTTGGGCCAAACTGAGCACCATACGGGGTTCCTAATAGTGGTGAGAAATGAGTATTGGGGAACAGAAGCAAAAACAAAACAAGTAAAAGCCTGTGAACCCTTTGCATAGTCCTCTTATGTGACTCACAGACTTTCTACATGCTCATTCATACCTTTGCATTTAATAATCATAGATACATTTTTTCTGTTATTTTTTCCAATCCTTTTAAGCACACCTATAACTTTTATAGCCACAGCTCACTGTGGCAATGAAATCTTGAGGCAGTACCTGTAGTGTACTTGCACATTCAGCTCTCTACAGAAGAGCTACTGTTTCCTAAATGCTTTTTCCACACCACTCAAGATTCTAAGCTGCTGGCATATGCAATTGCCCCATTTCACAGCTCTACAGTCTCTTATTCTACTTGAAGACCCAAATAAAGAGAAGAGAAAGAGAAACTAGAGAGCAAAGCTGTACTACTGGAAAAAAAAAAACCAAACCTGGCAGATTCAGAAAATCTTTTGCTATACATACATTCCTCCATGGCCTTCATCTAGCAAGACGCCATTTCTGATCTAAGTTATTTATCATATTAAGTAAATGTAGAGAACAGAAAATCTCAGAAATAAAGCAATTCCAGAAACACTTTCACTTTTAAATGTTTCAATATGAGCATCTGTTTTAAAAAGAACACAAGGTTTCTCAACCGCAGAATTTCACAATGTGTATAAAATGCCTTTTTTACAAAGATAACCCCCATCTAGTTTTGACCAAGTATACAGAAATTTACATTTTGGGAAATGTTACTTTAATGACAGTTAAAAAAACAAAAATATTGAAAAATCCACTGTCTTGTGTATCGTTAGAATATGAAGCCACTATTCATTTCAACTCTATTTTCAATTAAAATGATGACATACATAAAAGAATTGATGCTTACTACCCTTGTTCCTTTATATATACATATATATTACACAAACACTCAGAAAAATTCTGTAACTGACAGACCCAAATGCATAAGCAGGAAGAAAGCTGACACCTGTCACTAGTGAGAAACACTAGTATTAAAGGGGGAAAAAGGTCACCAAAACACCACAAGTGTGATTTTAAACCAAAAGCCCAAATGCTCACAGAAAAACAAGCGCACACAAAGATAAAAAATACAGTGCCACAGTGTTCAGTGTGCTCGAGCTCAGAGCAAATGAAAGTCCCCAGATGAAGCAGAAAACAGGTAAATGACCACATAAACAGCAGCTAAGAAGGAAACCCACAGAAAGCCCCTGGAGAGAAGCTTCCCCCAGAGCTGCGCCCTGTCCCCTGCCAGCCCCCTCCGCGCTGCGTTACTGACCCATGCAGCACATGACTCCCACCAGATCTGCACTCTGCTCCTTCTTCTCTTCACCACACTCTCTCATCCTGCCCTTCAAAACTTCAGAGCTTCTTCTCTTTTCGGGGAAAGGAGAGCCAAGGAGTGACCAGGGCTTCTCCCGGCTGACACAGAGTAGCAACACCCCTTTTAAAAAAAAACAGGAGCAAACAGCCCATGTGCTGCCAGAGCAATCAAAACTGTGAGCCCTCTGGCTTTAACTCACAACGAGAAACAAATTGAGGATCTGTGTTTGAGGGGGGTTTTTAGAACTTTTGGGTGCACTAGTACAAATGTTGAGCTTTCCAAACAAGGAAGTTTGTTTCTTCCTCTACCAGCAGTGAGCAGCAAGGAAAAGAGAGCCACCCTGAACCAGCAAATGGATACTCATTAAGCCAAGGTAACGTAAGAATGCAGGTGAAGCAGGAGTGCAGAAAGAAAGCACATATTGCTAGATAATCTGATCTATAGATTATCACAATAAACCCTCTGTGGTTAATTAATCAATTTAAGCTTGTCTGCTTTTACCTGCAGACATTATTCTGATATATCAGACAAACTCAAAGTCTTTTTGCTTTATGTGCCTGGAAAGTAGCTCAGTAAAATGTCACCAGTCTGAATAATCCACTTTATGAACCAATACTGTAACACAGAGGCATCTAAAGAGGTTTCAGATTAGAATGTTTGGACTTAAAAAACAGTTGCTGCAACTAAGGTCTCCTTCTGTGTGTTTTTGTCATTCCTCAGTTCCAAGCACAAACTCAGGAGCCAGATCCTTCTAACACCAATGTTCCTTTCCACAAACCACTAAAAATTACATGGCTCACACTGTCTGGAAGTCAGAACAGTTTCCCTGAAAGTCAACTTCACTAACAGGATTACACCCAAGGCAACATATGGCATTGATGCCTTTTCAGTGCTCTCCTGGGGAGAATCACAGACCTGCGTAGGCTGGAGCAGACCTTTAACAACAGCTAACAAACAGCTGCCAAGTCCACCACTAAACCATGTCCCTGAGTGCCCCATCTGTAAGTCTTTTAAATACCTCCAGGGATGGTGGTTCAGTCACTTTCCCGAGCAGCCTGGTCCCGTGTTTGACAACCTTCCTGTGAAGAAATTCCTCCAAATGTCCAACCTCAACCTCCCCTGGTACAATTTGAGGCCATTTCCTCTTGTCCTGTCACTTGTTGCTTGGGAGAAGGGACTAACCTTGTTACAGTCCCTTTTCAGGCACTGGTAGAGAACAATGATGTTTCCCCTGAGCCTCCTTTTCTCCAGGCTAAACACCCCCAGCTCCCTCAGCTGCTCCTCACAGGACTGGTGCTCCAGATCCTTCCCCAGCTCCACTGCCCCTCCCTGGACTCTCTGCAGCCCCTCAGTGTCTCTCTCTCAGTGAGGGGCCAGAACTGGACACAGCACTCGAGGTGTGGCCTCAGCAGTGCTGAGCACAGGAGGGACATTCATTTCCACACTATTCCTGATGCAATCCAGGATGCCATTGACCTTCCTGGCCACACACACACTGTCTCGTGTCCAGCTGCTGTTGACCAGCACTCCCAGGTCCTTTTCCACCAGGCAGCTTTCCAGCCACCCAGCCTGTAACTCTGCATGGGGTTGTTGTGACTGGAAGAGTAGGACCACTATTCCACAATGTTCGTATTATCTCCTCATTGGCATTGTCCTTGTTCTGTTAATGCACTGGAGAAAATAAAGACATTGATTTAGCTGTGACTGCAATAGTCAGTGACTCAGGAATCCATGTTAAAAGAAAACCTTCATGATTCACAGAGGCAGTGTCAGTGCTTTATACAGTGCTTCGTAATGATATTTAGTTGGGTTTTGAAACAGAAAACCCATGGGACAGAGAGTTGCGTTGGTTTTTCCCCCTAGCCAAGACTAGGGTCTAGTCCAGTGTTAAAATGTATATATGATTACAAAAAATTTCTAAACATTATTTAAAATTTCAAAATTAATTTTCTTTAATGAACTCTTTCAATTTTTTCAGTTTAATAAGATGTCTTTTGCTTAAGTTCATAGAACTCAATTCTAAAAGCTAAAGATACTAAAACATACAAGGAAATAAATATACAAAAATATACTTCCTGACTGTGGCAAATTGCACACTGAAGGAAGTATTGCTTGAAAAGAAATTATTTTTGTCACTGGTGATTTTTCTGTATTCAAATATTATCATAAGAAGCATCCAAATCAGGCTCATGAAAATATTTGACACCTCTGAGTTCCATAATTGTGAATCCAAAGAACTCTATTTGAGGCTGAAGTAGATTAGCAAAACCACAGCTGAAAGGTCATTGACTAAAAATCTCTACCAGACTCTACACCTATTAATGTATCTAAGAAGCCAAAAATGCTGATTGATCTATGATGTTGATTTCTCAAATGTATCCCTCTAGAAATAGAAAAAATGAAACTCTTCCCGATTTCAGTATTTCTTTACATACCAGTAGCCAGTCAAGAACACAGAACTCAGTGAGGTCTACTGAATACTGACTTGTCTATTTAGAGTTAATATTAAAAAGGAACTAAGTCATTTGGGCCAGCAGTATTTATTCCCCTGGTAAAATGTTTGGAGGTATGTCAGTAAAGTGACTGGTAAACTTCTGAGCATCACCTTGAGCATCTATCTAGGAAGCCCAGAACCTGGGCTCAGATTGATAAAATGGAGGAAGGACACTTAGAGCACTTAATTGCAAGCATCACTGAAAAAATACTAAATTGTTAGTATGCAAATAAACATTAAGTGTTGGTTCACTGGTGATTAAAAGCCAGCCTTCAGCTTTTAAATTTTAGTCATCCTGCCAACTGAAGAAGGCTGTATCTCAGTTTTGACCTTGAGGCAAACTGATGGATATATTTGCAGTCAGCACAGGAGTGAAAATCAGATCAGCTAGAAAACCTGAAAACAACCCTTGGTGAAATTAAAAGCAACATTCTTCTTGTTGATTTTATCATCTATATTGTCTAAGGATCAATGAGGTTCCTGTATTTCAAGATGTGGCTTGGAGAAGATGAATGTAATTTAAATATAAATCCATTTGGATAAGCATTTTTTTCTTTGAAAGAGGTCTTTTTCGTCAGTGCCTGCTGTAAGTCAAAAGCACAGTTCAGTGGAGTTTTCTAGCTTAAGACTAACTGATTTTGGTGTCAGTGTGAAAGCTAGATACCTCACACCTGACCAGAGGGCAGACATGAAGAGCTCAGTTCGGCAGCTACACAGTTGTGTCCTTATTTTAGACATACACATCCCAGATTTTGCCTCCTAGCCCAGCAAGGCAGAGGTTTCTCCCGTGTCCTACATGACATCAAGGATTCTCTGTGGATGTCTTGAAGGCATCAAGACCCCTACAGAGTCTTCAAAATTGTATTATAACCTGTGTCCAGGCAGCCCAACTGAACCTGAATTGAGAGGCTTGCTTGGAGATGAAGGGTGTAACAATATTAGTGTTTGGAGCTGGGAGCTGCCTTAAGCACTGATCCTACAAAACTGAGGCCAACAACCAATATGTCTGAAATCTCGAAATTTGAGATAGATATTCCTAAAGCTTTTCTTCTGGCCAGGCTTGTAGCTTTAATTTTAGCATTATTGAATGGCTCAGCAAATACATGCCACTAACATCTATTTGCTATCCACTAAGTTCTCTATTTATCATCCAGGAAAGTTTTGAGCTAGTTGGCACTCCCCAAGGATACCTAATACACACAACCATGAAAGTGCCCAAAAACACACCTGATACCCCCTGTTTCTTTCTAACAGACCACAATACTTGCATGGAGTACGAAAACTATCTGGTCTCCTCCATTGGCATTCTGCAGGAAAGAGATAGCTCCTATGTATTCCTAGTTTTCTAGCTGAAGAAGATTCAGGGCTGTAAATCATAATTATCTCCAGTGAAGTTCATAAATAGATACTTATACCTATTTCCTCATGACTGAGCAAAATTCAAGCATATTATCTCGTTTTGATAACATTGCAACTGGGTTTTTAATATGGAAAAAATTGGAAATAATCTTTTACTGTTTTTGCTTTCCATTCTCAAAATATCTTTACATCTGAGATGCAAATCTTGGTATTTAAGCACATAATATCTCTGTAAAGTTTTTGTGTGTTTACAGATCATCTTCTAATTCTATCTTGCAATGACAATTTCATAAAGAGAAACAGTATTTCAAATTTTGCTTCTGCTTTAACTTTGAAGAGAAAGCAAATGCAAAAACTACTGTATATTTCTGTTTCCCAAATCATTCTCTGCTTTTCACAGAAGCTAGCATTGATCACAGAAATGACAAATAGGAAAGAAAAATATTTTTCTGCATGACTAATCTGTCCTTTAGATTGTTCAATCCCCGTGGCAAAAAAAACCACTGATGTTTTGGTCTGTAATTTTTTAAGTTACAGAACATGAACAACAATCTATCTACTGAGCTAAAAGTGCTTCCTCCTTGAAACAGTGGGAGAACTCCCATGGACTTCAGTGGCACCAAGATTAAAAGAACAAATCTGGAAATATTTTTCATTTTTAGATCTTTTGGATGATTTTGGGAATTTAACTATAGGTGTTAATACGGAAAGTAAAATCTGTTATATGCTAGTTGTCATTATTTATAAGAAAAACTATCATATTAATAATGTAAATAATTATACTAATTCTGTTTACTGTATTAAAGAATTCAACTTTCAAGCAAACCTATGATATAACAAATTATCACTATCCCTGTTATACAGATGCAGAAAACAGAATTTAGAAGTGTTAATGTACTCAACATGCTCAAAATCAAAGTGAACATTTCCTGTGTCAGAGTAATGAAAAAAACCTCAAAGTTATTTGTATCACATCACTACCTTCCTTAGTGGTATGAGTCACTCCTTGCCCATATCAGCTTTAAAAGCAAACTAGATATTGATGCTATGGGAAAGATTGTTTTATAAAACTTTTACAAATATCTTATCAGCTTCACCAACTCAAACACTTTAAGATCCATAATTAGAAGTTCACAGCCAACAATAAGAGGTTTATGTCACCTTGGAACATGCAACTTATTGTTGCAAAAAGATGTGTTAAAATTGCACTGAAATACATCTCTGTATTGGTGAGCTTAAGGCTTTGTTTATTGCAGCCTACCCTTGTACAACTTTCCCATTATCTCATAACACTTGATGAAAGTTCTGACTTATTCTTTAAGTTTTGAAGGGTTTTAAGCTAATCTGACTGACATAGTATTATTTTGCTTTATCAAAACATCTCCTTATCTGACTTCACTCACACAAAAGGCATAGTCTGGCCTTCATTTTGTTGTTGACATATTTGTGATAATGGCACAAAAATGAGTAAGATTGCAAGATGATAAAAAATGTTTGTACACTTAGTGATGCCCATCAGTGTGTCTGAGATCTGACAGATCATCTCACAATAATTATTTGAGGGAAAAGTTTACCTTTGTCCGGAAACTATGGTTGAACTAAGTATGTCTGGTATTTTAGAACAGGTTTCATTTTTCATTTTATCTTTGTTTTTTAAAACAGATTCATCCAAGGGGAATAATAGTGATCTTTACCAATATCGTGATCCCCATCATGCTTTATCTGTATTTTATCTTTTAAATTAATCTCTCATCATATCATATCATATCATATCATATCATATTATATCATATCATATCATATATCATATCAATTCTCTTCTATTACGGGATATCTACAATCAGGTTGAGACAGGAGCACTGACATACAGACATCTGGAAGTTGCTTGCCCTAAATATTTATGTATAAAGATGCCTAAACACTACATTTCAGAGGGAAGTAATTAAATTTTATCAGGAAATTCAAACATTCTCTCCTCAGATACAGCCTGTGTAGAACATTCAGTTTGTTCTAATACTAACACTTGGTTTTCATTAGCATTTTTAAAGTCAAGATTATTTCCTAACACTTTGTTTTAATTGAATTAATTTCTTTGGGGGGGTCTTGTCTCTTTCTTTATATTTTTCTGTGTGCATGTTTTAGACTAACATCTTGTGTACTCCTATGTTTTTCTACCTAGAAAACACTACATCAAGAGAGTTTGTAGACCTCAGAATGTCTGTCCCACCATTCCTGGTGGATGTTGCCATAAAAGCAAACAAGCAATGGAAAGAATATAAGAGGGAGCACATGATGAAAAAGAAGACTTTCTTCAACACTTGCCAAAAGATGAAACAAACTGATACTTTTATTATTATTTAATCAAAATATATTTCAAAAATTTTTTAAAATAAGCATTTTGTCCAATTTTTCTTTCAAAAAAGTGAAACCTTTGCTTTTAAATTGAGATCCTTCTGTGAAGGCATGTGATTAAGAGCTGGTCTTTCTGAAGAACTGCTACTAGACAGGTATGCATAAAAGTTAGAAAAAGCTTCAAAGAAATTTCTTTATTTACAAAATTAATTTACTACCTGCACTGACTAATATCTGTTTTCAATGTCTTAAAGCACAAGAAAAATACTCATGAATGTGTATGTTTCAATTATCACAGATGTCCAATTGTGACATATTTCTGTAGTGCATTAAAAACATCCTTATCTTCTTTCTTTAACTTCACCCCTTATACATTTTATGCAAATTTGATGTCCTCTTGCTTTCATGGAGAGGAAGTCTGAGATCTAATTAAGTCAAATCATCTTGTATAACAAAATGAGATCATTTTATATTAGGCTTTAGTGTATGTTTCTTCCTTGTTCTAAAATGGTGCTCCTGTGAGCTGCAAGAAATTTCTAACTACAGAATTTTTTTCTCTAGCCAGGGTAGCTTGATTAGTTCCTTACTTGTACTGACAGTATATTTGTGCTTAACTATGTGCAGGGGTTGAGGAAATTACCTGTGAAGCAGTTGTAAAAAACTCAGATGCAATAGCAAAACTTATTCCTGGGGAGATAGTAGCCCTGCTATCTCCTCCTGACAGGCATGCTCATTTCCTGGGCATGGAAGGAACAGGCTGGTTACTGATTCAGTTCCAGTTCTGCATTGTCCCCCTGAGTTGGCTCAATGGAAGTCAGACAGCTGACAATCTCAGCCAAGGAAAACTGCAGCACAGAAAACTGTAGCATTGCCTCAAGTCATTTGACTGTGCTTGCTGCCTCACAGTATTTCTCTCTCCAAGGTACACCCCACAAACTTCAGTTTCAGACAGAAGTGAAAAAACAGATTGAATTTAAATGCACAAATGTAACTTATGATCATAATTCATGAAACACACATATACTGCAGTTTGTAAAGAAGCAAGTGAATAAAAACTATAAATAAACTTCTGTCAGGACTGAGAAACATATTCTCTAATATAAAATGCAAAGAGTATGGGAATACTTCTGTGTGCATAATATGGCCTCATTCCATTTCAGTGATGCTTCCTTGTCTACCAAGATCCAGAAGTGTCTGCCACTGCTACCAGATGATAAGCACACAAGAAAGCATTTAAGATGAAAAAGATTAATCTAGCAGAAAAGTTCAAACTATAAAAACTTTCAAACTGGGTGTGTCTGCACCTTGAATCCTGCATTCAGTTTTTGGGCCCTCACTTCAAGAAACACATTGAGCTGCTGGAGCATCTTCAGAAAAAACCAATGAAGCTGGTGAAGATTTTGGAGCACAGGGGTTAGGAGGAGTGGCTGAGGAAGCTGGAGGTGTTTAGTCTGGAAAAGAGGAGGCTCTGCAGGGACTTTATTGCTCTGCCTGAAAGGAGGTTGTGGCAAGATGGGGGTTGGTGACTTCTCCAAGGTAATCCGTGACTGGAAAAGAGGAAATAGCCTCAATCTGTGTCAGGGGGAGTTTAGACTGGATATTAGGAGAGGTTTCTCCATAGAAAGGATTGTCAACCACTGGAACACGCTGCCCACAGAAGTGGCTGAGTCCCCATATAGATGTGGCACTTAGGGACATGGCTTAGTGCTAGACTTGGCAGTGCTGTGTTAATGGCTGGACTTGAAGGTCTTACAGGTTATTTTCCAACCTAAATAAATCTGATGTTATCTGTGATCAACTGGAAGCGAGTCCAAATCATTTTGTTATGTGAGGAAGGGTGCATTTTTTGCATAGGAAAATTCAAGAGAATTACAGGCAGAGCTCTGTGTAAAAAGATGAAACTACAGAGTATCTGGAAAGATGTCAGGATGGCATCTGTTTGTCTGTCACACACACAATTTTGTCTTTCATTCAAGAAAAAAGAAATTGCCTTAGAAAAGTTTTCAATTGTTCTATTAGAAAAGGTAATCCTAAGAGCGTAAAGTTATTTTTCCTGTCTTACCTAGTTCTGTTTTTTTTTTTTTTCCTTCAACTGGCCACAATTCACACTAATATTTTCCTAAGGAAAAGGTAAAGGTACATGGTGGTGCACAGGAAACAGGTTCTTTTATCAGAATCTGTGGTTCTGGCTGACCTAGCGAGGGCTTCTCTGCTCCTTTTGGCTTTCTTGAAGCACAGCACTATAGTAAGTGCTGACACTTGAATTACATCAAAAGTGAAGTGACAGGAAAACAGCCCATTAGTATATTTTCTATTGATCATATGTCAGCTTTTTTATCTATAATAAATGCTTTTTCTTTCCATTTTAAAATACAAACTAAAAAAAAAAATCAATGTTTTCTCCAATTCTGTAAATGAGTCAAAACAAAAAGGGATGAACACTGTAGAGAAATTAGCAATACGAAGACAGCAGAATCAAGGAAATTGTAACAGCAGCATCTTTTTGACTGAGGGTTCTAAGATCCAAAGATTACAGCAAAGGAGCTAAACCGAATTTATTGAATGCAAAAACAGATTAATCAATAAATACAAGCAAACAATGGCACTCATGAAAGGCAATCCTTCCATTCCTGTTGTCACACCACCTTCCACATAGACAAAACTGCATTTTTCTATTCAGTGGTGCTGACTGTAACTGTCTTTCACCTCAATTTTACCTGTATATTCAAACAAATGATAGCTAGGAGGATGAGAAGATGCAAAAAATTGTATGAAAATCTTGGTTATTCCAGTCATTCCTGGATCATTGGGTATACTCTAGACTAGTTTTATTAGGACTGTGCTTTGGGCAAAATTTTTCAAGCACATTTGACTACTAATTAACTTTGGTAGAGTATAAAATGTGTATTTAAGGGGGCTAAAATTAGGTCCTTATGAGCATGGGTATAGTTAAAAGCTACTGCTAAATCAAATTGAATTGGAGTTCTACTAAAATTGTGGCAAGTATGTTTTTCAGATTAAGTAAATTTTTTATGACTGTAACACATTTAGTATACTGAATGACTGCTAAATTGGTAGCATGCATCACAATACAGGCATAAAACCAGCACAACTGGAATCCTACACAAAGGAAACTAACAGCTTTCATACCATTTTTTGGTAGGTTTTTTCTTCCCCATTCCAAAAAGGAGACGAGTATGTCTCGCAGAAATATTGCTGAGGGAATAGAAAATGGAAATTTATATTTTGCATAAAAATATAGCTAGGAAGTTACTGAGTTTTAACTTTAGGATAAAAGCTTAGCTATCAGACAACAGCTAATCTATAATGTATAAACAAAACACCTCACAAAATGCAAAACTATATTGTGAGGGAACATTCTCTTAGATCGACATGACTGAACTCAGTTCAGACACGCTACATTCCCTTGGCATGCAGAACTCACACTGAGATCAGCTGGAGCCAGCAGGAGCACCGCAGCTGAGTCAAGACTTCCTGTGACCCAATTTAGGTTCTTCCAGCATTAATATACTATGCAAGTTAGATGTAAAGAAGAGTGTGGTATTTGTACATGTATATGAATCTGGGGTAAAAAAAGCTGTGGAATGAGAACTTCTAACTTCCGGAATGTAGGTACATATATAGTCTGACTTTTAATTAATTACACATTTTAATGCATTTAAGAATCAAAAATTTTATGTAACAGCTTAAATTAAACAATGTATCTGATTCATATTCTGCTGTACATTTATGGAACAGAAAGAGATTTAGGGGTTGAGAGCTTGGAAAAATAAGAAGCTACTATGAGTAAGACAGAATGTGAATTGAAATACAGCTGTTCCATAGCAGTTACATATGGGCATATGCTCACCCTAAATGTAACATTTGTTTCTAGCTATCAGAAAATTACAAAAACCTGAACATTGAGAGGTTGGATCTCGAGATTGTCTAGTCCAACAGACAGTTTCCAAGAATCATTCTGGTTTTGAATATTGCCAAGTACGGAGACCCCACAACCTCTCTAAGCAAACTTTTACACTGCTGGACCACCTTGATAGTGAAAGAAGTGTATTTCATTTAAATAGAATTGCCTGTGTGTCAGGGTGCACTGACAGCCTTTACTAGCCCTGGCCTGCTCACCTGTAAGCTTCATCCACACCCTGCCCATGGGCCCAGGAGCCTTGTTTCAGCCTGGCCTTCTTCCCCTGTCTCTGACACCACTGGAGAGCCAGTCTCCAGCTGAGCGACAGCATGTGCCTCTGCAAAAAATGTATGCTTTTTAGCTTCCCCTTCTCAGGTATTTATAAAAATTGGTAAGATCTCTCTAGGTCTTGTCTCCAGGCTGAACAGTTCCTATCCACTCAGCCTCTCTTCATACCTATGTTAATGCTTCAGCACCTTAATCACCTTCATGGCCCTTTGTTGGACTCACTCCAGTGTGTTCATTTCTCTTGCACTTTGTGTTGTTGGGTCACAAAAATCCCTGCACAAGGGTGGAAAACCTCATGCATATTTACAGAATTGATGTACAGGCACTGTGAACTGGAGGTAGGATAATACTGCTGGGAGAGGAGGGAAGTCAGGTTTAAAAGTGGGACTTGACATTCAGTTTGTAGAAATTTTGCCTTTGTGCTCAATTAACTGATTAGTCATCTGCATAAAAATGAATTAATGAATGCCCAGGTAAGTTGGAAGACCATTAGAAGATACAGCTCTAAGTAGTATATAACACATATATATTGTTTCCTTAGATATATATGCCCTCAGATATTTGTATTTACTATATGGCACATACAAATTTTCAGTCCAGTTTGTGTTAAAGCTATAAATGTCAAACAGAAGACTGTTTGATGTACTAAACAAATCTGTCTTGATAACAGTGTTGAATCAGCTTTCTTGAGTAGGGATGCAAAGAACAAATTAAATTTCAATTCAGTCTCTAAAAAAACCACTCTCACTTGATACTCTGTCTATTCAGGAAGTGCTCAGCTCAGTGGGCAGCCCATTCAAAGAGACTTTGGCCTCAAGCAGCTAATTTTCTCATTTTTTGCTTGGAAATAGAAATAATTATTTAATAGCTGATATTCAACCACCAATTAGTTTTAGCTTATATATATTTGCTTTTCTTAAATATTTAATGATTTTCACATGATATGCACACAACTAGCAAGCTTCTCTAAGCACATATAAACTTAAAAAGGGAAAAACAAAAAAACCCCAAAATGCAAACCAG
>JAOTQP010001546.1:87127362-87158087 GCA_026413545.1 Cichladusa arquata | reverse complement strand
AGCTCCATTGGCATGATAATGGGAAAAATTCTTCAAATTGACACAGTAACAGAAAAAAACACTCAACCCCCAACAACAAGATACAAAAGCACTGCTCAATATGCTTAATGCAGAAAGTTGGGAGGTAGGGTTAATATTATTAGACTCTTCTAAGTTTTAGTACAGTGGAAACCTGGCATTGGTCTGCTACAGTCCAGGATGATGGAAGGGATGCTGAAATAGCCAGAGAATGGGATCAATTCCATGTTCAGAAACCTGATCTGAGCCTCTTGAGCCATATGTGAGGTAGCAACGCCAGAATGCAATATGTGTCCTCACCAAGAAAATGGATTCAGCATATAAATAAATCAGAGTGAATTTAAAATAACTGACTTCAACTTTTCCCTTCCAGGGATGAGAAACTGGAAAGTGTTGAGGGATTCTGCCTCGTTACCTAACTACTTTTAAGAGACATTTCATTACAGAGCTTCCAGAACCAGAACTGGCATTGGAAAGAACAGCTTTTTTATAGGAGTCACACTGCTAGCCAAAAAAATCTTACAGCTATGCAGCATGAACAACAGGGATATGTTCTCCCAGGCAGGCCAGCTTCCTGATTCAGCTCCCTCAAACTTAAACACCCAGACCTTGAGGAGCACTCTTACAAAAATCAAGATGGGTGAAAGTAGGGACAACATCTGAAAGTTTAAGCTTCTTCTCCTTTGGTTTCATTAGTATTCAAATTCTAATTCAAACAGCCTGAATGATCACCTCAGGTAAAGGATGCAATTGGTTGCAGTCGGATATTGGGACTTCTCACTAAGCAGCAGGGTATCACAAAGAGCACCTGCAATAGCTCCAAGCAGCCCTCCAACAAAGCTGTATTTCTAATTATGTCTAAAATAAAAACACAAACAGGGAACAACTGCCCGTCTCCACAATTACCACAAATGAAGACTTAAACTACCAAATAAATGACTTTAGGAAAATTAGAGAAAATCAAAAGTTCAATACTTTGTCTGTTTTTTTCATTTCACCATTGTCTGGAGGAGTCCGCTTGTATTGAAGATAAGTGCAGAATTAAAATCACATCTTTACACTATCTCTGGAAGATAAACAGATTCCTCATCTGTCAAAAGAGGGAGGAAGCCAATCCCACCATCTGATAACATGAAGGCCCCCCCAGCAGACCCCAGACAGTCAAGAACAATTATCACAACTTGACAAGCTGAACTCACCTGTTGTACTGCATCATGCAGAAAAGGCAACTACTCAAGTCCATATAATCTAAACCATGTTAGTTTTTAATTTCTGCATTCTAAAACACACCTGGAAGAAAACATTTAGTCTATCCAATCTTCATAGAATTAGGACAATATTCTCCAAACAGCCAAGCTGACTGCTTAACTATTCCAAGAATTAAAAATTTCTCAAGCTGGAAAGAGATAGAAAGGATACAAAAGACCATTTCTTCATCACATCTGATCCACAAACTAGAAATAAAATACCTTATATCAATAAAACTGTTCCCCTCTTTGAGAAATTATATGGGCTTTTAGTTTATTAATCCACTACACTTGTATGGTCAGAAAAAAATTACATCACCTGATAAAAATTATTGCCAATATATAAAAGAACCTCTGATGACAACTAATATTCATGCTCAGTACTACCTTAGCAGATTGCTGGTACTATTTATTCAGAATTGTGCAAGAAGATTTATTATGTGGCATTAATAAAGGGAGTCAATACACAGGTCAAACTATAAGCGTGTAGTAGTGCCACAACATATTTTTCTTATTTACTGCACTGGCTCACAGTGCATTACTATTTTCACAGTGGGGTGCTTTTTCCTCCTTAATTTCCTGTTGAGAATGACTTATGAGAGTAACTTAACTCCTCCAGCCAATTTGGTCTCTCCAGTTCCTTCAAATAAACTGGAGAAATCTGAAATAACAGTTACTTCACCAGTCATAAGATCACACTGCTCTTGCACCACTAGACCCTGCAAAAATCTTTTAGAATTTTAGAATGTAAAGCTCTTAAAAATGTAAGATTAGCAAAAGTAATTATCAGACCAAAAAAAAAAATAAAATAAAAAAAAATAAAATAAAAAAAAAAAAAAGAGTGAGCTTGTTTTGAACTTTTTGAAAGTATCAATTTGCAATGCAGTTTATGTGGTTGTCACAAAGCTCTTTGCAAGGTCTTCATCCACAGTCCAACAGAACATGGCGAGTCAAGTTCATCTAGAACACATAGGTACCATGGAAATGGAAAAGAGTAATTTAAAAAAAAATGAACTATAAAAAGACAAAATCCACTGTAATCCTATGTAATCACCAGACTTGGAACAGGAAAGGATGACACAGAGATCAATCAGTGATAGTCAATCTTAGTTATTGTGCCTTGGCCTTGCATGCAAATCAGTTGCAGAGACACGAACATTCCAACACTGATGGCAACAGGCTGCAAACGATTTCCCAGATGCAATGAGAGAGATTTTTGTATCACATCTAGTCATACTGAGTGTTTTTTCCAAAGGTCTGAGGTAGAGCAGTTCTTCTTGCCAGGAAGCTCTGTTTGGCAGGCTCTGACTTTTCCATCTGTCCTTTATCCAACAGCAAGGCCAAAATAAATTCATCACATTTACCTGCCAGTTTCTGCCTTCCAACTTTCCTAGACCTTTCAGTAGCATATTGAAAATTCATTACTACTGACAGCAGAATTGGAAATCAGAATGTCAGTGTCCTCTTTACCAAAAATGCATAGCCTCAATGTGCAGGAGGAGGCAGTGCCATTATGCACTGGTACAATAGCATGGTAATTCTCCTCTCTGAGGAGGAAAGTGGAAACAGTCATAGATAGGAAGAAAACATCTCACACAGCCGAAGTTTTTTTTACTCCAGTGCTGTCAAAGCAGGTACAAGGAGGGTAGAACTGTGATCTCAAATCTAGTTCAAACAAGCCTTTTAATCACTCACATCATGCAAGAGGGCTACTGTGGTTGCAAGAGGTAAAGGTGCTTATTCCAGGACACAAAGAAAGCACTGGGGGAGGACTGCAAGCCCTGTCACCTCCATCTGAACAATATTCACAGTATTTTCCATTCTCTGGACTATTTCACCTTGAAAACATCTCTCTGTTGTTTTTCCAGTTCTGAAAAGCCAATTCTTTTGTCAATTATTACTCTCCAAGCATGAGTACCTCTCAAACTCTGGACTATCCATCACTATTAAAATATTTTTGTTACTTCCAAATCATTTTAGGAAAAAGCAAAAAAACTACAGTTTCTTGCAAATAGTGTTATGAGAATTACTGAGCATAATCCAGGATTATCCCAGTGAGATGAAATAGACTAAATAGGTCAGCATAGTACACTTCACCATATTCTTTATTTTTCCCTATTTTTACCATACTCGCTATCTTTAAAAAAGTAGCCAACACATATTTTTCAAAGTTTTGCCATTTCTTTTTCATGAGGAAAAAATAAAATCAGATTTTACTCCTTGGTGCCAGGTATCTGGCAAACCACTAGAAAAAAACCCACAAACAAAAAAGTGTTGAACAAGTCTCCTTTTGTTATAAAATCCAGGTATTTATAAGGCCAGGTTTCAACTTCAAATAAGGAAAATCATAATAGATCTTTTTAGCAGAGATTTTGGCCCAGTAATTTCTTTTTTTCCCCAGAATAAAGCAATTGCACAGTAATGCTATTACTACAAAAATATGCAGAATCTGAATGACCTAGCAGCCCTAGAGAACTCACTACTAGAAAATGATACTTAATAGTTTGAACTTGAGATGATGTGCGCTTCTTCAACTAAGGTTCCTCACCTCTTATTATTTATATCTGCTTTCTTCTCAGTTTATGGCATTTGAATTTTTGTTTTTTTGAGACAACTTGTTTTAGGAAAATCATATACAACTTTGGAGTGATATAACTAAGCTACTGGTCACCCATAAAACAAGAGTGAAAATATTTAAATAAATTATAATGAGCACTCATTGTCTAGAGTACTGCATTATAGATGGAAGAGGACTTTTGACACTCATTTATGCACCCTGCTGTGGGACTCCATCTAACAAAGTTTTCTTAGCAAAGGACATTAAAGGTCCTGGCAATTTTTTGTTCTGACAGCTAATGGATGTTTTTTATAAGCAGTGAATTTAGCAAGCCTCTTAACTTGCTGAATCATACATTTATGGAAGGTCAAGTCTCATTCCTGAGCCAAATCAATCTCCAACCAGGTCTTCAAATTCCTGCTGCTTCATGAAATCGATTTGCAACATCACCTAACCTTTACCAACTCACATTTTATTTGTGGCTATTAAATTTTCCTGAATTGTTTTACATCTCATAAAAGTCTAAAGGAAACAACACATACCATGAAAGTGGGTTAAAAAATAATATGGTAAACATTTGACTGCCAATGTTGGAAATTCTGTTAAAATAGAAGCGTCAAAAATAAGAAAACACAGTTCTAAATTGTAGTTAGCAACTATGAGCGTTATAGAGAAGGTTGAACTTCCCTCAGCATTGGGCCACAAATCCTGAGGAACTTTAGGAAATAATAATTGTCTGCTTGCCCTGTCCAACGCCAAGCCTCAACACAAAACAGGTAATCATTTTATATTTTTGAAGATAAAACACATAACCTTTTAATTCAAAAGTATGTATAAAGTCAGAACACCTACCAGACAAAAGTAAAAAAATTTATTGAGGTTTGGTTTCTAATTTTTTTACACTAATTGTCTTACAACATATAGATCAGCCAAAAATTTTCAAATAATTATTTTTTAAGGAGGAAAATATCAGTCATATGACTTCTGCAACCATATCCTATATTTTTGCATTTGACACCACAATGTATGATGCTTTACTAACCAAAGGGCAGGCCAGACCCCACCAGCAGTAATTCTTGTACCAGTGTCATGACTTTAGAGCAGTTGTACTGAAGGCAAAAATGCAAACTGCCCAGCTTGCAGAAGTTAATCCTTAGCCACACTTTTATTCTGAGGGAATTGATCAAAAATATGGGCCAGATAATGATGAATTTCCAAATGTTTGTTAGCATTCTGAAAGAATATTTAGCAATTATAAGGTGAGTTATAACATTCAGAATTGCCACTGGTACTTAAAATATAAAGCATTTTAACCATATTAAACACAAGCCTGAAAGTTCATACTTCCTCATGCAAAAGGAAATGTGAGTAAACATGCAAGTAACAATGTTTGTCAGCCTATAGAAAGATGTCACCCAAAGAATAGTGGCAAAATTAACAATTCAAGGTGTTTTTCTATTTTCCTCCTACACATGCAAGCCACATTTATTATAACTTTTGCAAAAGTTTTTAAAGGGTCAGTATTTGCAATCAAAGGCAGATTTGTTTTTCAGGAAGGAAATAAAATCAAATCTGCTTAGGTTAGCAGAGAAATATCATCAGGTTTTCATGGCTGGAGTTTTACATGTTGGAGACTTGCTTCTTTTTATTATATGTCTATAATAAATACCCTGATGCTCTCTGAACATCATCTTCTGCTTGTGCTGGAAATGCACCATGACTACCTCCTTCTACAGTCCTCCCCCAAGTTCACCATCCTAATAAAATAAACTTGGTAGACATCTGGCCTTGAGCATCCTAACTGAAGCACCATCATGCTCTCATGTTAACTCAAAAATAGCATGTGAGATCACTTCTTCAAAATAAGGTTTTGCTCTTCCAGACCATTTACCAGCAGACAGATATCAAGTGTTGTTCAACAGCCATTTTAAGGCTGAATCCACTGGTTCTTAATAGAAAATAAACCCTAAAATTTCAGCACCACATTGTCTGTTAATGTTGGCTTTGCAAAAAACATAAAAGTTTCCTGGTTTTCCTCTCTGCCAAAGTCATTGTATTTGCTTCCATTAAATTACACCATATTAGTCAGCACCATTCTTTAATTTTCAGTGGAGAACTTCTTGGATCATCTGCTCATGGGCCCCCAGGCAATTTCACTGCTTCTTAGGCTACACCTACACTGCAGAATAACCACACTCTGCAACAGGCTGTAAGATTATTCAGACCAAGGACCTGATCTGAGTACACTACAGCTTTCTTACATCCTCATGCCCATGTTTTCTTTCCTTGGAAACTAGGATTCAGAATGAATGAAGAAGCAAAAGAAAAGGAAAAATTAGTAGTATGTGCTTGGGGCTCATCCCAGTATTAAATCAGGCAAGCACAGGCTGTGAGGTAGGACATGGAAAGCTTTCTGCAGTCAACAGAAAGGGGTATGTCCAAAAAATGTGGTTCTAAGGTAAGGTCCCACACTCCTAATTTTGACAGTTCAGTGAGGTGGGATTACTTCTGACCTTCACATTTCTGTCAGAGCCCTCTCCATGCCCCTACAGTACTGTCATGACTGGTGTGGGGGGTAAGTTGTTTGGCTTTTTTTGTATGCAGGGTTTTTGAGATTGTTTTGGGGTTTTTTTTAATGCAACAGTGAGCACAAGAGTAAGAAGTTTAAACACATCATCCATTTACAGGAGCAAAAGACAAAGCTACTAACCCAGTGGATTTTTTTGAGCAAAATGTTACAAAAGTCACAGCTTTGATCACAAAAATGACAATACACATAACAGGGTCTTTTATTACAGCTGGTCTCGCTGTTTTGTGATAATCTCAAGCATTCTGCCAACACCATGCAGAAATAGTAGTTCAATTCTACATATATAAGCAAATGAAATATATTAATATTAAGTGAAATATTAACTGCAATAAGGAAAAATAGAACTGCAATGGAATAATTTAATATTATGTCTTCTATAACAAGTATGACAGAGCATTCTCAAATGCCCATGTCTGAAATAACGCTTATGTAATTTAGTATTATTTTTTAATGAGTCAGGGCCTTTAAAAATGTCTCTCAGCAGCACTACTTAACATACTTGCCTCTGAAAATGATTCATGCAACCAGGCTAGTTAGACCTTTTTACCAAAAAAGCTGTATATTGTGGACTACTCTTACCACTAACAGATATGAACAAACAAAAATAATTTGTTATTTGATAGAACACAACCAGTTTTGAGTACCTCAGTCTTCAGCTATGCATCACAGTAATTTATTACCTAAAAATGTTAAAGTCAAAAATCAGTTTAAACTCAAGCTCAAATACCATCTTGTGCACCCTAACTTCAAAATACTTCTCCAGAACAAGTTCTACACACAAGAAATTAACCATCATTCAGTGACTAGGCAAGGGGAGTGAAGTTGTATTATTTAAAGTTGTGAAATGCTCCTGAAATTTCCTCATCCATTATATAATCATAAAGCCCTTTAACATCTAGCAAAAATATATCAACTTTTAGAAGTATAAATATCTATTATCATGGTCCACACAGGAAAGAAGAGAGCAACTACTCTCCCTCCTTCCCTTCTGTAACAGCAGTCCATTACCTTTTTTTTGTCCTTACAAGACTGGCAGTAACAGTACTATGACATTTATCAAGATCTTCAAGTTGTGACTGAATTTAGACACTTTATTACAGCAGTGATCTATTCAGCCCACTGTGTGGGAAGGTGCCTTTTTATTTGAGGAATTTCTGCATTCTTTTTCACAGTTTCATTTGTCACATGAAAAGACTCCCATATTGCACGGCTATTTACTTTCTCTTAAAAAAAATCTAGATAAACAAAAAATTATGATCAACTAATTTTTCCTACAAACTTCTATTAACCCTATGCAGTGCTCATTTCAGTTATGCAATGTAATTAACTCCAATATGGGAGAAAAGTCACAAAGACAAGAATATTATTTTAAGAATTGTCTCCTTTCCACTAAAGAGATCAGCTCTTCTAGGAGTGTGTCTAAATCACTTTATCATGAGTATCATAATCAACACGGGGTTGAATGAGATTTTGTTTTCTGGAGCTGGGTGGTCACACAGACTCACATGCTTTCAGAGTATTTTGCTTTAGAAAGATTTAATTGATCAATGAACAAATTCCCCATACTTCAGAAGGTTAGCCTAAGCCACAAAATGCAGTGGGAGTACAAAAGAAACTATTGACTTTTGCAAAGTAAGCATTGCCTTTGATCTTATCTGCGACAAGTTCAGTTACTCCACATCACTCCTGGAGAGGCTGCTTTGTGGTGCTGGAAACAGGAACAAGGTATCTGTGCCAGCATTTCAGGTAGGAGGTGATCCCTGCATTTGGCTCTCACAAGCATTTGATGCTATTTCAGATTAAAGAAAAGTATTAAGGAGAAAAAACCTAAATGCTGAATAAAAAAAACCAAAGGAATAAATGTAAGTACAAGCCTAATATATAGTTGTTATGATTAGCTCTTCCTAGTCTGCCATAATTCCAGTACACTTTTTTAAGTAGTTCTATTATTTTACTGCTCCTGCTACATACACCTCCACAAGCATAACGAATACACACAATAAAAATAAAGCTTTGCAGTTCAGCATGATATTCTGAGCTCAGATTTATGTATTCAACACAGCTTTTAGATATTTTTCTGCTGTTTTAGTCTTTTAAATGCATTCTAGTTTCCTGGCAAAGCAATATTTTTTATCTACTAATTGCATTTTCATTTTCTGTTCATTTTGCTACATCTTTACATTACTCAAAATGTGCTGACAATTCCATCTAATTATGTGACCTTTGGTCACCTTTTTTTCCCCTTTCCTCTACCAGAGTTATCTGAAGCTGAAATTAGTGTTAACTCTAATTATCAGCCTGTGCATTAAAATCTTTTCTTCTAGGAGGCTGATGCTTACTATTCAATTCGTCTAATCTGTCAGAGGGTACAATGCAAATAAGTGCAACTCATTAGCTGCTAACCCACCATCTTCATATCACAGTGAAAACAATGACTGGGAAGTAATCCAATTTCACTCTGCATCTCATATATTCAGTGGCTGTTCTCCCTGAGCTAGGCTAATTTGCCAAAAGGTGATGAGAGCAATTTAAGTTTTCAGGAGAGATAAAACTGGGGAACAATGTATAACCCTACATAAGACAAATTAAATGTGGCCAAAGGAGTGATTCTGAACATAAAGTTAGGTGTCCAGGGCAAAGTTAATGTAAAGAGATTCAGGGTATCCTACAGCTTAACTAGGCACATATGTTACAAAGCACTAAGCCATATGCCTGTTGCAAAGTAATGGCACCAAACAAAAGTAAAATTGTTTGAGAAGGGAAACAAGGGAAACATGCATAAAACATTATTATGCACATCTAAAATAAGAAAAATAAATGTCAGCAACCAGGCCAGATATATACACCTCACAGTTCAAGCTACACTAAACACACACAAAACCAACCACCGTGGTATAGGGAGAAAATGCTTGTATCAACACATAAGATGTATACAAATAAATAAATAAATAAATAAATAAATAAATAAATGTAATCATGAGAAGATCCCTTCTATATATCTTTTTTTCCAGCTATACTTAGTGACAACACATACTCCTCTCCATGCAGTTCCAAACAATTTATGTGACACTTGGCCAAGTCATAAAGCCACATCAAAAGCTGGAGCATCTCACCAGGAAAGTGGTGATTTTGGCCCTGTAGAGAGTGAGACCTGCATTTCAGGGGTGCCCATGCTTCCTAGCATGGAATCCAAGGCACATTCCCACGTCACTTTGGAAAGGTCACAGTCCCTCAGGCTTGGTGACTGAAAACACTTATGGGCTACCATGGCTTTCCAACAGCCTGTCAAAATTTCATTGATGACGGGCAGTCACCTGCATGTCACATCCCATGTGTCTGCACAGCAGAGAGTGCCTGGCAGCTCCTGAGGACCAGTGGCAAGCTAGGAGATTTATTACTTTATCACGTGGTTTTGGTTTTTTCAGTTGCCAAATATTATTGGTCTTTTTTTTCAAACTATAAATGCTGTTTTCATATTTTAGATTTTTTTTTTCTATGAAGCAAAAGAAAAATCTCTTTTTTATGAACTTATCTATTGAATATCTGGACTTCATATGGCCATTACATTTTTTAAAATGACAATTTAATGCTGCGCAGCCACAGCACAGGTACACAAGGACAATTAAGAGCTCTCTGAAGGACTTCTGAAGAAGCCTTGAATCAGTTTTTTTGCTTTAAGAAGGTAAACTATCTTTAGGAAAAAAAGTCTATTATTCTCAACTTTGAGAAAATGAAATTAATGCCTTCAATATGAAAAAGGATTCAAAACTCATCTTCCATAAAAATTGATTATATTTTTAGAAGAAATAAGTCTTACCTAAGAGAACTATCTATCTTTCACATTACATGAACTCTTATTTGGAGCAAACACATGAGGAATAACCCACTCCATCAACACAACCAAGAAAATTACTTTTGCATTTTTCACAGTCAATTTTTCCAAAGGCTATAGGACAGAATATATAATTCATAACAATTTCATGATCTCCGAAATTTTTACTACAAGTCTGCAAATACTGATCATTTCTAAGGCTTCAGCTTTTAACTTTGTTGTAGATTGTTCATTATTCCCTTTTCACCTCTAAACCAGTAGCCACATTTCCACTGCACTTAAGCTAACTCCAGCATGAATTTGACATATTTCCATGTTCAAGAAACTTTTCTATTACCAACAATACAAAAATCTTATTAAAAATACATAAAAGTTAGTGCATACTCCTTGCCCATTGGGCCTAAGAAGAAAGCATGCATCTTTGGTTAACCTAAACTTCACAAGATTTGCTGGTTTCTCTCTTGACCACTTAAGCATTGTTTGAAACATGCAGTGATACCACTAAACCTTGAATTCACAATTTTTTTTTGTTTCAATCCTTCCTGAAAAGCCTTTGGCATAAGCTCGTTTATCCTATGCACTAAAATACTCCCTTGTAAAATATCCATTCTAAAGACAAACTGAATTCATAACTGCACAGCCACAACTTACAAAGAGGTCAGGAAAAGCACTGAAGCCTCTTATTCAAGCAGATGGCATACTTTTTCAAACAAATAAAAATCATACCAAATTAAATATTTCTTATTAACTTGGAAATTTTCCCCTTAGCTTGATATCCAGAAAACAAAGCCTTTGCTCTAAATCTGCACATACAATTTTTCCAATCTTACCACTATGAATACTCCTTAAAATAGGACATCAGAATTTAGATTGCTTAATTAATGTGACTAGAAGGCAACTGTGACACTTACTATAGCCTAGTAATTATAAAAAACTAAAGCTGCAAAAATTTTTAGGACACTTTTCAGACTAGATCCATACTAGCAAATTAAACACCAGCCAGGTGTTCATGGGGAGCAGAAGTGAATCCCTCCATTCTAGTAAGTTTTTGATGGAGATATCTCTAGCTTGCTTTCAGTCCATGCCAGCTGCCCACCCCCCAGACAATTCTCAGGCACAGTTCAGGGTGAGCTTGGGTCATCCACCATTCCCAACAGAGCTTGGCTGTAGCCCAATACGGAGCAAAAGAATTTCAGAGCATGAATGAAGGCTTTTCTATGGCAGTGGGCATCAGTGTCACAGAATTGCTCTAATCATGCTAATTTACTGGCATTGATGTAACTGTAAAGCAAGTTTTGCCTCAACTTTTTAATCCAGGTTTCAAAGTATTGCAGTGACTGTCCTGAACTCCTTACCTTTAATCCTTGCAAACATCAATCATGCTGACTGCTGCATGCTGGAAAAGGAAACGCCTTCCCAAGACAAGTGGGGGACTGTGAGGCCAGGCAACAAAGGGACACAGAGCATATCAGATATATCACAGTTACTCCAAGGCAAATGTCAGATGTGCCTAGAAGCACAGTGCTTGCTGAAAGAAGAGTTAGTTACATCCCATTTCACCAGTGAGCATGAGCAGGCACATGGGGCAGCTCATACAGATGGGCTCATGCACTTTAATCTCGTTTTATCTTAGTCTGGAGCAACTTGTGCTTTTGCAGCACCACACAGCAATCACAGTCCTTTCAGATGCAGACAGGCAGTATTAAACCCGTGATGCTTGTGAGGCTGGGCATTTCTGAATGGCAGAAGCCATCATGTGCCCTGGGTCTCACTGGATTACAGTGCACAAAACTCATACCCTATTGCAAGTGAGTCTGTAGCTCCCTCTGCACATGACTGGCCAACACCATCCTCTCCACAACAGACATGGAAGAGCCATTTCAGCTGCCTTGGACAAGCAGCAGCTGAAACACTGCTCTCCTGAACTGAACATCTGACCCAGCAGTTCAGCCCAAAGTGTACTGCTTGCATGGAGTGCTTGGCTATTCAGAGTTTACCTTGCTGCTGCTCTTACTCCCCTTCACATCTATCCTGGAAATCAGAAGATGCAGCAACTGGTCTCCTGGAGCTAGCCCTGATGTTAAGCTGGAGGAAAAGGTTACTAGACAGCTGGCATCTTGGCAGGATTAACTAGGTTATGAACTTTAAGATCATCTGTGAAGACACAGCTGTGCCTTCCTAGCTTCCACATACCAAAACAAACAGAGGAGGCAATAGCCAGTAAAAGAAATCAGAATCTTGTAAACATTAGACCTGCATTTATTTCTTCTGTACTAAATGTGGTTCTAAAAAAGGGAGGTTTTAGATGAAAATTCATCATTCAGAAATGAACCACAGAAATTTCATGGTCCTGGTGATATGTTGTTGCTTAGAGACTCAGGTAGAAATTTGTCACTGAAGAACTACCAAAAATAGCTCAAGTGATATTTCATTTGGCATGAGGTCATGAAGGCAACATTCATGCAAGGGGAGATTCATAAATTTCAAAATCACGGGATCCCAAGCTGACCTTGCAGCAATGGGCTTTTTGAGGGTTTTAGTATCGTGACATGATGACAAGATGTAGAAAAAGTATCAGTGGCAAGCTGAAGTGGAATTTAAAACAGAAAAGTTGCTTGTAATGAAACAAATGGTCAAGGACTGTCAGGAATAAAGTCTACAAGAGACTGTACAAGACTGTGCAAGAATCTCTTCCATACTTCAACACATGCCTCAGTCTCATCTACCAGATGATCCGCTCCTCTAAACTAAAACATCCTGGGCTCTACACAGCAGTTCCTATCCGGACCATGCAAAGGAAGTATATTGGCAGCCACAGGGACAGAATAAACACATCTCTTGTCCACTTGAACAGCTCACTTTCCTTCCCAAGCAACACAATACTGCAAAGAAATCTCTGCAAAGATAGCTCGTTTAAGGAATACGTAACAATATTAGCCATAACCACTCTACAGTGAGAGAAATAAAACATTGTGTCAGGCAGGGAGGGAAGGAGTGATGCAGCATGTGCAAATAGATTCAGCAGCAAGGCTTTTATTAGCCCTGCTGAAGGAAAGTCACTGCTGAAGTGACAGCCACTGCTGCAGAGTCATCGGCCCTTAGAGCTGTCGTATCCTGGGCACATCTCAAAACCCCTGGGGATCTGAATCAGCTGCTGTCCCCAGGCTGGCCCCGCTCAGAGGTCACAGGTCTGGGCCCTGGGGGCAGTGTGTCCCCCAGCCTTGTTATCCCACTGGGCACCCTGTCCCTTGGAGAGTAGCCCATGCTCCCTGCTCCCCAGCTTCCTCAGAGTTTCCATTTTCTTAGCCATACAACAGCATAGAAGGTGCTATGGAAAGGGAAATCTCTGTTATCTTCCAAATCTTCACTATTGTGTTCATAAATATTGCTTGGGCTGCCTGCCACAGTTTGATTCTGCTGGATTTTTATGGAGTTTCCTATCACAGATCACTGTGTGGATCCTCTCTTCTCAACACAGTGGAGGACATTATCAGTGCTTTCAATGAAGACAGTTACATCCTCAAAAGGCAGTATCATAACTCTCTTGATATTCTTCTTGTTGACATCTCTACATTTTATAGGGCTGTCACTGTGGAATAAATTAGTACAATTTCTTTGGCTCTGGTTCTTTGAGAAAGTGTTACTATACTGTAGAGTACAGCTCAGTGTTTCATCCTATCCTTTTAATTTTTTATGGATATAAACAAAAATAAACAAAAAGCAACCTTAGAGGCAAAGATCAGAACCTGCACTTTTCTTACTTGCATCTATAACTTTCTTTCCTTTCAGCCTTTTCACTCCTACATGTTCACCCAGTAACTCGGTTTTAAAAGAAAAAACTGTCATTCTGGTTGCAGATAATCAAAACTCTTCCTGCTCAGAGAGGCCTAAAATTACACCTAACTCTCAAACACTCAAAACACTGCTATTCTTATGCAAATTCACACAGAAGTAGCATTCAGTTTTGGATTAGGTTTCCCTGGTTAGTAAACCACAGAAAACATTCAGGCAGTTTGCTATCTGACCTTTGGCATATGGTGAATGCTAGGCAGAGGACAAGAGCATCACTTCTGGGAATGCAGTATTTCTGAGAAGACATGGATGCACTAATGCTCCTCATAAATTCAGATACTTAAAGATGGCAGTGGTGGAAAGCAGCTAACCTGGACCACTGTATGAAACATCCTGACTTAGGCAGGATACAGGAGTGGATTTTGTCTTTTGTCTCCTACATAGTTTTGTTACATATGCCCATACTGCTAGACATCACTGAGTTTGCTTTAAGGCTTTAGTACCTTCTCATTTCCTGGCTGCACCAGACAAAGGAGCTTTCTGTACACTGGGTGGCCCGAGGGGTGGGCATTAAATCAGCATGACACACTCCAGGGCATTTCTTACAAGAATCACAGTATTTTCCAAACATTAATTATGTTTCCAACTAGCAATACTTATGCATAAAGTGTGAGCCTATCCCAGCTCCTAAGGGAGTTCTTCCCATCTCCTCAGCATCTTGTTAAAGTCAATTTTAGAACCTTTTAAGTTGTGCAATGAATTTGTCCTATGGATAGTCCTTCTCCATCACTGGGTTGCTAGGCTAAAGTAATTAAGCACTGCTAATGATAATAATAAAAGCCATTATGTTCAAGCACACATTTGATCTTCCTGTCAAGTCACCACAAAATGGCAGCACATTAAACAGGATGGGATATTACACATCCTGCCAGGAGGGCCCACAGGTGGAACCCAGCAGTGCCAGACTGTGGGGAGCTGGAGCCCAGCCCTGCTGTGGAATCTCTGGAGGGTCATTCCCAGGGAGCTGACACAGAGTTCCAGACTGTGGGATACTGAGGGAGCCCAATAGGGTGGGCTGGGACATTCAAGCCCATTACCAAAACCAACACTAACAGCAACTGTGATACCAATTTAAACATAAAAATAGCTTTACCCTGATGTCAAAAGCCCAGCGTGTGAGATAAAATGCTCCACTTGCAGATAAAACTGTTGTCATACTAAAAATACCAGCAGCAACTGACACATGAAAATTCCTGTTTACAAACTCACAGGAAGAACCAGATCATGAAAGATCCCACCCTTCACAGAGCAGCCCACAGTGTCCATCAGGAAACCTTCAGCATGGGCAAGACAACTGGGAGAAGAGGCAGATATAAATATGTAGTTACTGAAGTTAATAAAGATGCCATTCGTGCCTTCCAAATCAGAAAAAAATAATACTGCTAATTTTAAAAGGTTAAATCTTGAAATCATGATTCAGTCTTTGTTTTGATCAGTTGTTCCAAGGTATAATTTAACAAGACAGTTATCTACAAGATTACAGAATGTACTCTCAGTATTTTGGACAAGACTGAGGATGACTAGCATTTAACAGTGAGAATTTCACTCCATATGTCTTCTTGTTCAAGTTTCAGATAAATTTTAGATCAATATGTAGCTACCAAACAGTGAAAAACCTTAATGCAGTTAAGATTTCAAATGTCAAAAATTATGTTGGATTTCAAAAAGGCCAGAAATAGGATCTTTAAATTATCTATATTAAAAATAACCAAGATTCAGATTTATAAAACAGAGTAAAGCATAACAGGTAAGTCACAAGAAAGAGGAGAAGCTGAAACCAAAGCTGCATTGAACAAACACATATCTTAACAGGATAAAATGAGAAAACATTAGATACTACTGTGGGAAATTTTTGCTTTAAAATACACATGTGTCTCTATTTTCAAAAGTTTTCCCATCCATTAGATGTACCACAAACATTGTCAGACGAAGGAAAGTTATAAAGTAATTGTCAAAAAGGAAGGAGATTGCAATGTTGATCCCTTTTCACATGGATGTTAGGGAGCAAAATTTACTCTGGTACCAGAAGGCTATTGGACTAAATGTCCAGTGCCATCAAGTAAACAGGCACATGCTAAGGGAAAATTTTCTGGCATAGCAAAATTCTTGGTCAGATAGAAGCCCTAACCAAACAATGGTGGGAAAAATCAGGATAAAAAAGAAGCAGGAGACTTAGTAACTATCAAAAGTAAAGAATAGTGATACAAAATCAGACAGTAACACACATGTTCGCAGATGATCAGAATCAGGGAGGTGGTGAGTATAGACAAGCCACTGCAAAGGCTAAGTATCTGAATGATTCTTCAACAAGAAAGGAACTAGGCTTTAAGACAAAAAATTATTTTTCCTTTCCCCACAGCCTTCTTTACAGAAAAATTACCATGTTTCATCACAAGAAGTCTCAAAGAATAAATTATTTAGACAGGAAACCTAAACACATCCACCTACAAGCAGCATACATGGCCATCTACTATCAACTAACTACAAATTCACAATGGACTTAAGGTACCAGAGAGAGAGGGGGGGGGGGAAAAAAAAAGAAAAAAAAAGAAGAAGAAACTGTTTACAAAACCTGCACTAAAATAGATCACTGTTATCCAGATAATTTTTAAGAAATAAATGAAAAAGCTTGAGAGATTACTAGTGCAGCTCTGATCAGTTCCACGAAGAGTAACTGGAAAGCACAAATTAAAACAAAGGAAACCAAACCTAAACCTAAAATACTGGGATCAATACTCGTAATGGAAAATTGTGAAGTAATGTAGCATAATGTAATGTTCTGCAATGGAATGGAAAAGAGCTTCAAAATCACTGAGATCAAACCTAAAACTAACACTGCCAGGTCCACCACTAAACCATGTCCCAAGTGCCACATCCACACGTGTTTTGAATCCCTTGAGGGATGGTGACTCCACCACTTCACTGGGCAGCCTGTTCCCATAATTTCTGTCACTATAAACCAAACTCCTTCATAATAGTTTGATTTCCTCTGAGTTAAAAATGAAAACAACTATAGGTATGGCTATATATATATATATAGATATATTTATGTGTGTGTATGTGTACATGTAAATACAAGGAAATTTGACTCATATTTACGAAAGCTAACTAAAACAAACAATGATATAGGGCACAATCTTTTTGTAGCCTGAAAAATTACTTATAGAATAATAAAGTCTAGAATTCTGGCTGTCTTCCAACATGAGAAAATGGTGTGGTTCTCCAGAAGTCAACAATGCATTCTATACTTACTAAAGAGCTGGAGAAGACAGCAAAAAAAAACATTCAGTCTTGTCTAATGATAACAATGTGTCCAGATTGGGAGAGCTTCAAAATGTTAAGACTCACTAACTGAAACTAGGAGGATTATTAGAAATGGCAAGATAGGAAATATGATTTAAACAAAAAGTATAAAGAAAAAAAAAGGAAAAAAAAAAGTAAAAGAAAAAAAAGGAAAATTAAAAACAGAAGGTAAGCATCTCTGAACTACCAAAACCACCAATGGAAAACTGTCTGCTAACTGCATACAGATCAATAAATCTTATACTAGGTATTTGAGAACTACCTGAAAGAAAAAAAAAAAAATCAAAGGGAATTCTTAACTTCATATCAAAGACATACTGCATAAAACAGTAATGTAACATAAGTACTACATTCGATCACATTCACATCACAAAGTAGATCAATAGCAGGAGCACTGAAGAACAGGCATTAAATGCTTTAGTACCATGGCATGGAAAGAACTTAGAGAAGCTGAGATTTTAAATCTTGAAATATAGAAGCAACAACATTTTAACAGACAAAAAATTATTGAAATAAAAAAAAAAGGTTAGACTCCCTTTTGCTTATTGCTACACTGACAAAATCAAACTGCAAGCAGACTCCATTATTTCATGTAGCATCTAGGCCAGTGGTCAACACTAACTGCTAGTCACTGTGACAAATACTGTGATAATCCGTTTATTTACTGAGAAGAAAAAAAGCAAATAAATCAATTTAAAATTATTTACTAGCCAAGTCATTAAGCCAAAACATGGAAAACAAATCTTTGACGTTCCAAATGCAGTTAAGATAAAGAAAACATCTTGGTGTATTCCATAATTAACCTGGTTGCACACAGCAGGCCAGGTGCATTTGTTTTCACTGGCAGTGCAAAACCAGACTAACTCTCTCACCCTGAGCAGCAATGCTTACACATCCAGGTGTGAGACAAAGTACTGAAGCCAGGAGCAAAAGAAACAGCCATTTCAGAAGTGATCATGCTATTGCCTGTCCCCTTGGTGCTGCTCCCTCTCTCTTCACTTTCCCTGACAGGGAATTGAATTTTGATAGCCTTGAATTTCTCTCACAGTAGGACACGAGCACATCAGTGCATCACCTGATACTCAAGTTCCAGTCAGGCTTGATCCTGACTCTAGGAACTCAAGTTCACAGCAGGAACCAGCACATGGCCACATAGCCTGAGAAATCTCATTCAACACAGAGTTCTTACATTTCATTATGATGAGGAAAAGCTCAAAGATGTCTCTACAGCTTCAAGTACAGTTCAGAGAGCGAAGCTCACACTGCTTCCTAGGACTGGAGCCAGTGCTCCAGAGTGCTCCCTGTGCCCATGGCAGGCAGAAGGAGAATGGAATAGAGGACTTCTCTTTTTCCACCGTGAGAGCAAAGGGACCAGCCTGAGGAGGAAGGACAATTCAACTCCACAAGAAGCACCTTAAAGGAAATCCATCTTCTGCCTGCACTTCGCAGGTGCAGGCCCACAAGGAATCCAGATTACAGCTAAAATTTAACTTAAAAGTAAGGAAGAAAGAGGAGCCAAGAGTAGAGTAACAGAATCACACTGGGTCTTCCAGATGCTAGGAACAAAGTCTTTTTTAAAAAAACCGAAAACTTCCCCCAACTTTCAATGAAGAAGTACTGCCAAAAAAAGCCAAATGATCAAAGATCAGGAATAGACTCAAAATGTGTTAGATGAGGAAATACAAAGAGAAAAAAGTCAGTATCCAGCACAAATTAAAAGATCCACAAACAATTTAGTCATACACCTAGATCTCCAACAGATGACTCACAGTGCTGCCACTGAAATGGCTACAAAAATCTAGGCACCAAATTCAAAGTACATGTCAACCTTAGAATAAAGATGATCACCCACTTGCTATTTAATCAAATCCTTACATTTCATATTAAATTGCAAATTATTGCAGGGACACACAAGCTCTCAAAGTGTAAACTCAATTCCTTAAATTCTCCTGAGTATTATATAGTTCCCAAAGCAAAGACATGCTGCAGTATGACAGCCAAAATATCAAGGCATAAACATGTATTGTTTCTAGGACACTAATATAATCTTTATAAATTAGATTATAACTGTTTGATGCTGCTCAGTCCTACCATACACCCACTTTAAACAGCATGTTGGATGGCTGGACTCCATTTAATCCAAGATCTGAAGGAAATGTATATCCATGAGAAAGCAAAAATAAATGAACAGTTTAAGTAGAAACATACAAGGTCTACAAGAACCAATGTGATTTCACTTAATACAATTTGCAACAGCAGAAAATGACAATTTGGGTGGGTATTTCCAGCGGTAGGACAGATCTGACCTCACAAGAAGTATATGGACTTCGTTAACAAGGGCTCTATTTTAAAATATTGAAACAAAAATACAATGCAAAAGTATCCTGTTGAGCATGGTAAAATTATAAGGTAATTTCATCAAGGGACCTAATCAACTTTGGCTTTCTTCCTGTGGCTCATCTGTGTGTGTTCTTCTCTACTTTAAAGAGATACTAAGCCAAAGGCTGCTTTAACTCCAGTGTAAACTGGAGGTAGAAAAATGAAAAAAGCAAAGCAAAATGAAAACCTACACAAAAACAACAAATGTTTCTCAGCAATTCATAAAAATTAAGAGGATAGAAGGCACTAAGACTAACAAGTATGACTACAAAGAAAATTTCAGTATGTTTGAAATGTATGTTCTTTTTAACTCAGAAACAACTTTCTTTCTAAAAATTATGGCTAATTTTTCTCCAGAGAAGACTTCACATTTAAAGCATTTCAAAAACTGAATTTTAAATGCAGAACTAATCTGTAATACAAGGTATTATGAAATGGTTTCCAACATCAGGTTATGATTGCAATAATGAATGTATAGTCACGAGAGGAAAACTTCCAAGGCACAAACAGCAGGGAAGAGCCTAATTGCTATTAAAGGTCATTGGGACTTGCAATCACATTGGTATCAGTTCTTTTGAAAATATCTTACTCTGAAACCATAACTACCTTAGCAATAATACCTTCCTCCCAGAAGTTATATACACAGCAGTGGCTTCTCCAGACAAGTGCTCTAGTCATTTCCTAATTCCTAGGATGCAATGTAAACCCTTTATCTCAAAATTAAAAATTTATCTAAAGGCAAAGTAATTTAAAGCATTAAATATTTATAAACATCAATAGCTAAGTTCCTGACTCCCACTGAAATTAACTGAAGTTTTGTTTGAATAAAAACCACAGCACTGAAAGTGCCATTTCTCTTTCAAAAAAGCTCTTTTGCTTGAATAGTTCAGGATGCTTTATCATTAATATTACTGCAAAATGTCTGTTGAAATTATTACACTCATTTTCTAATGCTGCTTCCACTGTGCCTAGGAGACTTGTCACATGAGGAGCACACAGAGGGTAATCTGATCAGGCAGAAAAAAGTCTATGAGCAGACTTTGACAGGATATCCATTTCAGTACCCAGCAAGAGACTTTCTGGAACTTCGCTGTTCACCCATAATCTCATCTGCAAAATGCCCAAAACATGCCCCTGAAAGCTGTATACAGATTCAGACTTTTAACCATTTTGTGAACTAAAACATACACACATCTCTCTAATCCCAGTACAGAAGAGCTCTACTAATTTTAGATCCACGTGGTGCCAAGTGTCATAGCTGTCAGATAGCTGGATACCTGAACCTCTGGCCAAACTAATTTAGTTTTCCAACACAATTAGGTTATGAACCCTACTTAACTGCCGATTTGTATTTATATGCATTGCAAAACACATCATTAAATATTGTAATTTCACATGTTAACTATGAAACTGAACAATGAAGATATGTTTAAAAGCAAACCAAGTTCAGAAGGGCCATGTGGCTATAATCAAGAGCAGATTTTGGCCTGTGCCACTGGAAAGCCCATCAGAGACCTAATCCTCCTTGTCTTACATAAATAGTTACACTAATTGTGTGATTGTGAGGTGCAGAATTTAACCCTCCATACATTTGCTTAGAACCTCCATCCTTTCACAGATTTATTGGCAGCTATTATAATCTTGTACAAAATCCAAGGAATTAATAGGCTAACAGTGCACAGCAAAATTATGTACTCACCAAGTAAAATAAAATTAAATCTGGAACCACGCTGACTTGCTTTTAATGCAGCTACAGCCAAGTTGGAATACCCTACAGGAGGCCTGATTTTAGGAGGAATATGCCTTATCAAAGGATCAACTATTACTTGGGCCCCAGCCTTGGGAAGAGTCCTGTGTGGGCGGGTTTCCAAAGCCAGTCTTTCCCCACAAAAGCACCGAGTCTGCCTACACAGATCAGCTTGTAAGGTCTGGCTATTAACATGCCCTTCAGGATTTGACCAGCAGACTGAAGTGTCTTTGTAAGCATTGTTTCACCTGTTTGAAAGCTGGGCTGACTGGAAGCATTCAGCACACGAATATTTTTCACCCACTACAGTAAAACAAGGCTTTGTTAAATTAAACGGCTTTAATGATGTTTTACAGGAAACATTTCAGGCATGCAGCAATAAGCTGCATTCATATTTGACATTTACAAAATGTTATTATTTTAAGCCTGAACTTATAAAATACTTGCACTTAAATTCAAGCATATGAATAAGTCCTTTTTTATTTTACAAAGCAGTTACATCCAAGTACATTCTGAAATGGTGGAATGAATTCCTCAAATCAGATATGTTTTAAATAGTGTAGAGGAAAAATAATAAAGCATAACCTGGTTTTCGAGCAAAATACCACTAGAAATTAGCCAAGTCGATTGAAGAAAACAATTACTAACACCTCCACCAAAAATATAGACTGAGACAAAACAAACCTTTTAACTCAATAGTGACTGAAGCGCAATTTCCTTTTTTCCTCCCCTCATACTTCACCACCTCTTGGTTTTCATCCTAAAAAAAGAATTACGGAATATTCCTATGAGCTGTATTTAAAAGATGTTGCTGACTCAATTGGAATTGGGAAGTAGCAGAAAAACAATGAAGCAGACCTTTGATATCTGGTCCAATTCACATACCAAAAATATTTGAATCAATGGCCGAATTCAGTCTGCCTTAGTCAACCAAACAGGTACCTACTAAAATCATGGAGAAGCAGCCACAGTTTATGTATACCATGAAACTGAGCTTCAGAAAATGCTGCCCAAATCTCAAGGCCCTCACAAAAACAAACCTCACTGATTGTCCAACATTCAGGTTATTGTTATTTTACTCCAAAACCTCTTCACTTAAGTTCAAGTAAACACCTTATAGAAGTCAAATCAGCAAGATCTGATTCATATTTGAGATGAATGTACTCAAGGAAATATCCCATCTCCAAGTCCTTTAAAAGTCATAACTTCTGCTTTAAATAAGGAAGAATGTTGAAACAGAGTAAAACTTCAGGTTGTACATTTTAGGTGGCCCAAGTTGTCCATTAATTTTGTCCAACTTCAGACAGCCTAAAAGATATTATGTTTCCATCCCTAATAGAAGACATTTTCTGTAGGCTACAATTCTTCTTTCCAGGAGGCTAACTTGCTGCAGGAAATGTGGTAGGAACATGGGAAACAACAGGGCTGTCTTGCCGAAGATTCGTACAGTGGCAAAGAAAGGATTAGGCGACATGCAGCTGGATAATCCACATGTGCCCACTAGTCAGCCAGAATAACTTTCCCATTTGAAAAAAGCTTTTTAAAAAGTGATCAAGCCCAAGGCTAGGTACTACCAGCACCTGAAAAGAGGTCAAAGAAAACCATCCATAGTAGAAACTACCTAATCAATTACTCACTTCAGGATTGCGTTCTGCATTGAGAATCAGAACCCTGAAGCAGAAGATCCAATTAGTTCACAGCTGAGAGCCCAGAAGAGCACGTTTTCTGCTGACTGAAAATTCAGGTCCCCAACTTCAAAGCATAAATAAGGAAATTCAGAAATTTGCATATTCCAGAGCCAGGAGCATCTATCATGGCCCCCACCATCTTTGCTCTATGAAGTAATCTCTGAAGAAGAATATCCCTGGACTAAATCTGATACCTAACATATTTAGGAGCCTCCAAATTCCTAAAATGCGGCAGCAATTCATTTTCAGATGTATAAAAACCATTCTGTGCAAATGCTCCCTTCTTGAAGTCAGCTCAAAGGAGCTGGACAACAGGCATGTATTGTTTCTGTCTTAATTCAAAACCTGTACCCAATGTCAGAACAGCTTTACTTGACACTACCCTCCATCAATCATTAGAACAAATTACATTGTCTCTGAACCCTACACAGGCAACAGAATGCATCAGATGACCTGCTAGCTCTCGTCCATCTCCAGTGTCTTTGTTCTCAGAATACAGAACCAGAGCTGTTTGCTGTGCTTCAGCTGAATGTGTAGTATCACAGATCCCTTTAAAGCAAGAGAGCAATGCCAACAGTGAAACAGAATGTACCAAAGTTTAACAGCCTGGCTTGAGTTTTGCTGTCCCCAGACCCAGACTTACCCCTCCTTCCTACAGACACAAGAGCTAAGCAGCAAGTCCAAAGTACCCAAAGGAAGCACTAATCAGGCACCCATTCCAAACAAAATATTCATGTGACACCTTTCCTAGCATAAGAAACAATTTAGAGAAGTCCCTGAACTGCAAGACTGTATTTTTCATGGGGAGTCGTCAAGCAGAATTTTCTAATAGGTCTGTTTCCTATAGATGTAGCTGTTTAAATCTACAGCATTAAAAGTTCTGTACAGCCCATATAACCCTACATATTTTAAACTTTAGGGGTTAGATAGTTAAAGAATGTTGTTGAATAACTATGATTTATTCAACACTTAACTCCATGAACTAGCTCTTTTCCAGATACTGCAATCACACTGTCATTTACAGATGTACCCATACCAAAAATTATGTCAAAATGGAGACAACCTAGTTACATAACCATTCAAAATCTTTCAGAAAAGGGTTATTGTAACTGCTATTCAAACAAAATTTACTACCTGAACTAAAGAATAAAAGAATTAAAAGAACAACCATTTCAGAGGGATGATATATTTATATATAAAGTTCAGTTTCAGTAATAAACTTCAGATTCTCAGTTTATTGCTTCAGATTTATAGCAGAGGAAATCTAATCAATGTACTGCATTTACAGCTTAAAATCATAATCTTCAGATATTTAATGCTCAAATAATAATGGCACAGAACAATGCATTCTTATGCCATACAACAGAGATGGTACTTAGTGTTTTAAAAATGAAACGTGTATGAAATACTATTGGACATTTTCTTATTTATCAAAAAGGCTACAGCTAACAATTTTATTACATTTTGTTCCCAGGCAACCTTGAGGTAACTTACAGAGCACCAAGAATAATTCTTAAAGTTCTTTACAACCTCCCAGAGAACTCAAACATAGTTTTCGAGAAAAAGTTGAATCTTTAATTATATTAACAAATATTTGTATAATTTCTCATATTACTATTCAGTCACAAAAAATATGTGAAATACATAAAATACTTCAGATAAACTATACTAGATATTTTATTGCCACTCTCATAATAAAGGATTTGCCTTTGAATTCTTAAAAGTGCTACCAACAAAGAAGCATTTTCTTCCCCTGAGTAAGTAGCTGGATCCAACCTGATTTCTAAAACATCGGAGATAATGTGACTTTTTTTCTTCCATTAAAATGCTTTAGAAATACTGTGAAATAATTACCAATCAAGAAAAAAAAATTGACAGCCAGCAACTGAGCTGCCCAGGGATCAGAAAACGGCACTCTCTTCTCCCATAGCAAACAGCACTTCTGTGGTATGCCAGATTTAGCAAACAGTTGCCTAATTATTTACTGTCACAGCCAGAGACATGATCAGCAGACAGAATTTGGAGACACATAAATATCCTGCTTTCAACTTTTAAAGCAACAAGGTACTTGGTATTGCAATGATCTTCAATATTTGCAGCCTACTTTGGCAACAGAAACAGAGAAAGAGTAAAATTTCACTTTTCTACATTTAAAAAGGGCAGCTTTTATCTTCCTAAACCAAACGGCCTGATCATCCTAATGATGCAGCATCATACGATCCCAAGCCTTCCAAGACAGGCAATGAATTTTGTACAGCTGACTCTGCTAGTTACAGTACTCAACAGCTGGGACATAGATAATTTGGCACCCTGATAACAGCCTAGATTAGTATGAAGCATTCTGCAGACTGTAAAAAGGAAAAAAAAAAAAATAGAAGAACTATCAGCATTAAAATTAGAGATCGAAGCTCATCTTATAAAGCCACATAGTTCACATTTGATTAAAAAATTTACTAAAGGAGGTGTTTACAAAACTGAGAAATTCAGAGAAATGGCACTCCCTCTTCAAAGGCTATATTGTAGCAATTCTTTTCTGATTAGATCAGCTCCCAAAGCAAGTCATCACAACAGCAATCACTGTAGTGAAGTCATACTACTGGGACTCAAATGAGAAATCATGACTGGCTTGAAAACACATTTTAGAAAGTAATGTGTTTTCCAGGTTTCCAATATATCTTAATTAAAACAAGTCCAAACCTTTACCTTTTCTCCAAATGGCTGAATAAAGTCTACCTTGAGCAGCAAAACACAGCACACCAATATATAAAATACGACACTAAAAAACTAAGACAACAGACATTGGATCCTTCCAAATAATTTCAGGATTTGGACGTCACCGAAAGTAGCATATGAATGGACTCTGTTAACCTCACAATAAGATATATTCAAATACTTTCAGAAAGTGCTTTATTTCTTACAGAGATGCAAATTAGTTTTCAGAGTATATTTAATTGAAATCCTATTGTTCCCCAACATATAAAAACCAAACCTTTCAGTCCCTTTCCTGATAAAACTCCCATTGAAATAGGGGAAATTGGGCCTAATCTCTTTCCCAGGTTTTTAAGCAAGTAATTGGTATGAGAAGGAGCCTTATTAAACCTAATTCTAGCAGGAAATAAAAGGTGATCCAAAGCAGAAGAACAAGCTTTCTCAGTGTTTATTTACAAAGTAAACAGTCTACTCGCTCCAGAATTTTGCAAAAATCAGATCAGCTGCATATAAATTGAAGACTTTAAAAAAAGGAGAGAATTGAATAAAGGTGCACTTTTGAAGCTGATGGCAATCATCAAATGGTAATCAATTCCCAACTAAAATGCACTAATGTGTTTCAGTACAGAAAGGATGCACATGCTCCACTGCTGCATTGACACAATGGGCAACAGACACAAAGGAGTCATTAGTCAATACTGCTAATGACACACGAATTTGCAAGTGACACCAGTATAAAGTACACTCACACCCAACAAGTTCTCATAGTCAAAATAACCATCTGTTGAGGGTTTATTTTTCAAAATACTGCTACTAATAACACAGAATAAACAAAATCAATTATCAGTATCTTCAAATCAAGCTGTCTTAAACTATGCCACTCCCATTCCCATCAGTGGAAACCATTTAACAGAAAGCCTCAGGACTGATTGAAGACATACAGCTGAAAAACTTCGGATATGAAATCTAACATCTTATTCCCTAACATTATAAAAGGACTCAGCTCTGCAAATGTCAGCATATGCCGTGACATGCTGTAAAAACTATTTCAGGGATGAAGGTTCAGTGTGAACAGTTAACTCCATCCCTTTCACACTTGGATTAAAATCAGAGCTGTAACACTTTTGATAAGCTTCTTCAGATTTAGTACTAGCAAATGTGCTGAAAAACAGCAATGAATCATCCAAACCATCCCTTCCATCCCGATGAGCTAAAGAAATCAGTGCAATTACATTTCTAGGAAGATTAATTTAGCTGAATGCATCTTCATCGTGATAAAGGCCTTTTTCCTTATCTTTCTGCATTCGATGAAAAAACACAGATGCTACACGAACTGAGCCAATTCTTTGCCCTAAACCAAAAAAACAAATAAATAAATAAATAGGTAAAAATAAACCAAAGCTTTAAATACGAATGCACATCGAGACAAATCTCTGCATCCACACTGCACTCGAAAAACCGACTTTTAGGCGCACGAGAGAGCCTGTCAACCACCGATGAGGTGACACGGTATTTATATCTATCGCACAAGCCGCCCACGTCCGCTCCCCCCGGACCGACCCTCGCAGGGACGCGGGGCCACCAATCTCCCCCGCCTGGCCACCAGCGCCTCCCGGGTCCGCAGCCGCCACACCCGGCGGGGCGAGCGGCGGGGCGGGTGTGGCGGCGCGGCGCGGGGAGCGCTGCCCTACCTTTGTATCTCTCTAGGACATCTTCGTAGGCTTGCAGGTACTCCTGCTCCTCGGCGTAGAAATAGGCGCCGGGGGAGAGGTAGCCAGCCATGGCCGGCAGCTAGCGCAGCACTGCCCGGCTGTGCGGCTCGGGCGGCCAGCAGCCTCGGGGGTGGCACAAGAAAAGCCCCGGCAGCAGCCGGCGGGGGGCGGCGCTGCCAGCCCGGCCAAGGAACCGCCCCCGCGGCCGCTCGGGTTTCGGTGGCCGCCCCTCGGAGCGCGGAGGGGCGGCACCAGCCCGGCGGCCGCCGCCTCCCCGCCGCAGACCCGGCTCCAGCCCCATGGCCGAGGCACCGCCTGCGGGCCGGCGAGCTCCACCGCCGCCTGCCGCCCGCCCCCGCTCCGCCCGCGGCTGCCGGGGCGGGGACGCGACGCCCGCAGCGCTGTCGGGGCCGGGGGCACGCTGCACCCGCGGGAGGGTCCCCAGGCCGGCACCGGCCGGGCTGAGCTCCCGCAGTCCCGCGGAGGGGCGGGGTGAGGCGGGCGCGGCCCCGCCGCAGGTGTCACCGCCGCCGTACATCCCCCTGCTGTCCCCGGCCCTGACCCCGCTCCGCTGCGGTCCCTGCTGCCCTGCCCCAGCCCGCCGTGCCCGTCCTGCCCACCCTGCCCGCGGGGGCAGTGGCCGGACCGGCTCCGCAACCCCCGCGCTTGCGGCCGCATCCTGCGGCTGGAGGGAGCCCGGCTCCGCAGCGCTGCTCCCGCTAATAGCGCCGCTAGGATGGGTTACCCTGGGAAATGGTGTCCCGGGAGGGACCCACGGAGGCGCTTAATAATCGGGGTGGTTGGGGAAAACAACAGCGGTGTTCCGGGGGAGCGCTGAGGACCGCCGCATCTTTCTGGGATTCTTTTACAGGCGTTTTCCAGCTTTCGCCAGAGTGATGCGGACCTCCGCCCTATTTTCGACATCAGCTGCCGCCGGGCCTCGGGCGCACCGGGGCGGCTCCGTTCCGGTCCCCGGCCGCCTCGAGCGCAGCCCCGGCCGCGAGCGGACAAAGAGCGGCGCCCGGTCCCCCGCCCCTGGCGGAGCATCACCGCCCGCCGGGCCTCTCTCTCTCCCGCGCCGCTTCCACGCAGGGCGGCCGGGGGCTGCCTCGGCCTTGTGGGCCCGAAACAGCGCCGGCCCCGCCGCACCGCCCCCCGCCGCGGCTGCAGCCCCCGGCCGCTGATGCCTTTTCGCATCAAAGTTTAATGGGCGCACCTGCGCGTGTTGCGGCTCGCCTTCCACACGCATCAGTGCACCCAGCCGCAAAAGGCGGCCAAAGAGCTTAGTCACCGCCCGGGGGGGCCGCGCTCTGAAAGAGAAGGGACGGGGGTCCCTCCGGCCCCGACCGCGCCTTACCGGCGATGCGCAGCACGGCCCGCTCGGCGGGGTCCAGCACCGAGCCGCCCTGGATCTTCCGCTTGGACCGCTCGTGTTTGGGCAGGTTCCAGGGCAGCGTGTCCCCCGGCGCCGGCGACACCGTCCCCGACCTCTGGCTGAAGTCCTCCTCGTCGGAGAAATCGGCGGAGGACGACATGGAGCATCGGTAGGACGCGTTGCCGGAGCTCTGCACGGGGAGACAGACAGACAGACAGGGTGCGTGGGGAGCAGCTCGGGACGAGGGGCTCAGGTGGCGCCGGCGAATACCCGCCCCGCGTGGCGTGGAAAAGCATCTCACGGGAAAAGGAGGATAGGAGAGAGGGCTGCCGCTCACCATTGCTGTGAATTTAGAGGGGAAAGGGTGCGTGTGCGGAGTGCCGAGGGTGATCCTCCAAAAAATAGCCGGTCTTTAGCGGGAGTGCATTTGGAGGGATGTCGGGGTAGAGCCGTGGCCTGCGGCTGGGCAACCAGCTCGCGAATGAGCCTCCCACTTCGCCAACAATAAACCCAGTAGCAACAACAGCCGAAAAAAAAAAAAAAAAAAAAAAAAAGCCACCAACCTGCCCGGCTACAGATCGATGGCGTTTGGCTCCCCCGCCAGGACAAGGGGAAGATTTGCCATCAGGGAGCTGCTGGCAAATCCGCCCCCGGGACAGACCCAGGCCCGCCGGGAGCCAAGGCGGGCTCTTCATCACCGCCCCGGGTCTGCTCCTGCCCCGCGGTCCCGGGGACAGCCCGGCGCGGCGAACGGGGACGGAGGGGAAGGAAGGAAGAAAGGCAGGAAGGAACACGATTTCCCAGGGCAGCCCCTTCGGGCAGCTGGGCACAATGGGCAGCCTTCTGTCACACTTTGCCAGGCGGCTTCGGCAAACAACGACTGATCTCAGAGTATAGACTGTATCCACTTTTAGGCTTCCCACCTACTCAAAAATGAGCTCTTCCTGAAACATAAATAAACATTGATGCAGTGCAGAGAGAGGACTGCTGCCATGTCTGTATTCCCTGTTTATGGCAAAGTGGGAAACAGAGATTTTAACAGTAATAGTTTGGCACCATGTTGAAATTTAAGGTACATCATTAAACACGTTATCAGAACCCAGTGTGTCCACTAGCAAGGTGCTATTCCTTTTACTCTGTATTTTCTAATTGAAGGGATTTGTGGTTTCTCCAAAGCACAACACAAGAAAATGATGGGTTTGATTTGTCATTTCATGTGGGAGATACTGTTACAGCCTTTCAAAAGCGCAACCTGATGTTCGTCCAATTATGTGAATTTTTAGGAGTGTGCTGTTGTCAGCTTTTACAGGTCCAGTATAATCACAGACTCACAGAATTGTTTGAGTTGTAAGGGACCTTTAAAGACCATCTAGTTCCAACTCCCTTGCTGGGGCAGGGACACCTTCCACTAGACCAGATTGCACAGAGTCCAACCTGGCCGTGGGCAATTCCACAGCTGCTCTGGGTAACCTGTTCCAGTGCCTCACCAGAATTTCATAGTGAAGAATTATTTCCTTATATCTAATCTAAATCTGCCCTCTTTCAGTTTAAAGCCAGCATATTTTGTTACACAGCAACAGCTCCATCTAGCCATTCTAGACTCTAGATTTGATAATGATGCCTTGGGTTTTAGCTTTTATATTTTTCAGATTCTCTGCTGCTTCATGTGTAACTCTGAAACTTCATGTTAGGTGTTAGTAAGTTTTCTTCACTGGG
>JAOTQP010001546.1:87099499-87127218 GCA_026413545.1 Cichladusa arquata | reverse complement strand
GTAGATGAACCAAAACTTATAAAAGTGTAAAGACTCGTGACTGGGATCCATCTTGGATTTGATTTGGGTGTAGCCCCGGCCGGGCTCTTGCACTGCCCAGAGTGTATCCTTTCAATAAATACCTATTTTATCCCTTTTGCTCTCTCTAGTCTCTGTTCCAGATCAGCCTTTCCAGGTACCAAAACTAAACCAGATAATGTTTTAGGCTTGCATTGTAGTCCATTTCTCAATTTTATTTTTTTCTATAAAGGGGCTTAAAGAGTACCTTCACTTAAATAAGAAATCTGTACAGTGATTGAGATCTGATAAAACGTACTGTTGCTGTTTTTTTTTTTTTTTCACTGTCAGTTGTCATGGGGAATATTTTACCCATTTAAAACTCAGAATCTGCATAATCCAGAGGAAAAAACATAATGCACTCTTTGCTCTGCATACAAGTAAAAAAAATATACAGTTAAATAATCTGCTATATTAAGAGGAGATCACTTATTAGTGCTTTTTTTTCTTTCTGACCCTCCTCACTTCTATCCCAATTCTCTTTTTGTCTTGTACAGTACTCCATGATGAAGTTTGAAACGTGCAAGTTGAGAGGGAGGGAATGAACACATAAAACCAATTAAATGAATTCTTGTTCACTGTATTGTGATGTAGAGAGAGCAGAAGGTAAGTGCAGAAAAACAGAAACATGAGATGTCTGATACCAGCTCAGATTGCCTTCATAATTAGTTTTAGTGCAGAGCCTATTTTGCTGTCAGTTTGTATAATAAGCTAAAACTGGATCTCATAAAGCAGGATGGTCACATATAGGTGTCTTCCCGATAGGAGCTGGAAGGGCTCAGCTTGCTGCAGGGCACTTTGCTGTACCAGCTGGGGCTACCAGGGCTCCTCATGTGCTTAGTCAGGGATTAGGTTCCTTCAAGCCTGTCCTTAGCTCCAGATTTTGCCATAGAAGAGAAAGTGTTGCCTTTTTTCCCAGCTCTGAACATCCTGCTTCAGGCCTGTACCTTCTTGTGGCTGATCAGCAGGCCCCAGTATCTTTGGATCACACAGACCCTCAGTGACAGATTCTGACCTCCATCTTTTTCACCTTCTGCATTTCTAGCTTATAATATGAAAGCCCAAACACAGTGTTGTGAGGTGCTATAGCAATAGTTTGCTAATAGACTCCACTCATATTTTATGAGAATCAAACTGAACAGGCAATGGTAGAGCAGTCTTTGGCATGTATCTCCTTTTAGGTTATCACACCTTAATTAATATATGCAGCAACCAAATGACTAATCAAAACCCACTTTAGCTTTTAACTGTTCAAGAACCATGTTGTTTCATTTTCAGAGCAATGTAGGAAGATCAGAAAGGAATTTTTCATAACATCAAAACCTGGAAAACATTAAGAAATGTAAACTTATAACTTAATTACAGTCTACTTCCTTATTCAGCATGGAGATACTTCTGAGTAATGTGTGCACAGAGATATCGAGCACCTAAGTATTTTTGACTTTGCTATTCTAAAGATGTTTATAATCAACTCAACAACTTTGCTCGAGTAAATTAACAGCTTTGATAAAAATCTGTAATTGTTCCTCTTTTGTGGAACAAAAAGTTTGTGTACCACTCATCCACTGGACTCCATGTTTCCAGCATGAACATTTTCCATTATAGAATTGTATGTCCCAAATAAGCATTCTATTATCAGAGCAACATATCAAGCAGTTTAAAAAACAGGAAATAATGCAGAACACCTGTACTATTCTGGAAAAGGTTCCTAGCCCATTAGGACAACACGTGTGAAAAAAGAAAAAAAGGTTAAAATCAAAATATGTAAGGCATTTCTGTTATTTCTGTATAAAGGACATTGCCGTGTTCAAGGGAAAAACAACAGTTAATAATACACAACACTTTTTTGAGGGCTACATGAGTGAAGTGTCTTTTACATCACCTAAAACATTGATCATCCTTACTTAGCCTACTCTTAGGGACTTAGCAAGGCTCAGGGCTTGGCCGCTCTTAGCTTGAAGGCCGGTAAGGTCACAGCCCAGTTGCTGTAGCTGCTTATTCTCTGCCTCTCATTGTGCACTGGTGCTGCTGAGCAGCCTCTGCGGCGCAGGTGTGAGCAGGGGAGGTCAGGGCGCCGCAGCCCCTCGGTCTCACGGAGCTCGGCAGGCGGAGCTGGGAGTATCCCGAGCCGGGGCTCCCATGCTGGGGGTCCTATACCGGGGTTCCCGAGCCGAGGCTCCCATGCTGGGGGGGTTCCCAAGCCGGGGTACATGAGCCAGGGCTCCCAAGCAGGAGTTCCCATGCCGGGGTTCCCGAGCCGGGGTTCCCAAGCCGAGGTTAGCGAGCCGGGGTTACCGGGCCGGGGTTCCCATACCGGTGTTGCCATGCCCGTGCTCCCGGGCCGTGGTTCCGTGGCACGGCTCGCTGCCGCTGCCGGTGCCGGTGCCGCACCGGGGTGCGCCGCGCTCACGAGTCCCCGCAGCGCCGGGCTCCGCGGGAGCGGCACGGCGGAGAGCCGAGCTCCCCTTGCCGCTTCCACGGAATCAGGGGATTACAGCAGAGCCTGAGAGACAGGCTTGCAATTGTGCTGTAAAAGCGAGCTGGTTTCCAGTAACGGGGATGATTTCAAAGAAGCATTTAGCATACTTCTTGTAAGAGGGATGCGGCCAAGTTCCAAGGCGTGATTTCCCCTGGGGAGGGAAAGCAGCGCTGTTTGTCAGTGAGGCACTGCAGAAGATCAGGTGAAATGAGTGGGATATGGTGTAGCTGCAAATGTGTGGAGTATTGCACACCAGCAGAGATCAGGAGAGCCACCTGTAAATAGGAGCCGAAAGGGCCAAGAGCAGCGGAGACTGCACGCTGGCATTCCTGGGGGAGGAAGCATCAGCCGAGGTCAGGTTTCAAATTCGGTCAGGCAAACCAGCTGGGAAAAGCTGACTCAAGCCTGATACCCAATTATCTTCAATTACAAAAATTCCCCGACCCTATGACACATCAGAGATTGTGCTGGCCAGCTGAATTCTAATCAAATAGTTTGTACTTTCACATTTTATCTTTCAGAAGATTGTCCACTGCAGTGAGTCCTTTCATGCTGGTTTTTGGAAGCTGTGGGAAGTACAGGTCAATACTGACTGACATCTAATTTTCAGTTTAGCTATGAGTTATCTATAATTCTCTTACGATAAACTATCTCAGAATTCCTGGAATGTATTTTTTTCTTTTATTGTACTCATTGCAGGGAACATGATAAATATCAAGAGAAATGAAGCACTGGAATAATGATTTTATTCTGTGTGTTTCAGCAAAATTCCTTCTAATTTAAAATAATTTAGAATATCAATTGAAAATAAATGGCTATTTTTGTACTTTAACATCCCAGACTAAATTATATTAAAGTAGATCGACTTTTAAAGTAAAATAACTTAACAAATTTAAGATAAAATCTAGGGCAACTGAATGTTCCCATTAGTAAATCTTTACCACTTTAACCTAGTTAGATGATAATGCAATGCAGAACACAAAACATCCAACGTATGTAATCAGGCTATGTGAGTCCCTTGGGACTGCATCTTGTCAGAAATTACCAAAATTCAAAACACACACAAATGAAAGTACAAACAAGGACAAGGTAAAGCCAGTGATGACGAACTTTTAAAAAAATCACCAGTGGAGATGCAGATATAGGAAATTAATATTTTCCTTTGGTTCTGTGCCACTTGCTTAAGAGGACATCCATACTTCCAAGTACCTACGTTATCAGGAATATGAAAATTACTACAGAGTTTCTGGGTTTGTATTTAATGTTCTAAAACAATAAGCAGAAAGCTGGAAGACAACTACACTAAATCTGAAACTCCTGATCATCCAGGGTCTGCCTCTATGTTAAACTGTCTTTGCGAACAGGTAGGCTTTTCAAACATCAAGACAATATCTACTTGTTTTGTAGAGGGAACTTTGATTCTTTCTTTCTAAAAGTAGAAGAAGATGGAAATAAGCATTCAGTGTTTATTTTATCACATGCATTTGTGAATCTGTGATTGTATTTACACAAGGAAAGTCTGATGCTTTCTTAGGCTTTCAAAAGAACACAAGGTATTTTCTGGATGCTAGGAGGTTAATCTCTATCATTCCCCCACTTTGAAAATAACATTATGAATGTGTTTTTTCTGGAAGAAATAGGTTATTTGAGGACATGAAATTCAAAATAGATAAAGGGCCAGATCCACTTATGCACTTGGGTGTTGCAATACAGTTTTTTAACATCAAACTATGTTTATTAGATAGCCATCTATTTACATATCTAAAAGTGACATGATGCAAAACTGAGCTTTTGGTAGAGCCAAATGTTCAGAAAAACTGGTCACTCAGAATGATGAAGCATCTCATTCTTCAGGGACATAAGGCATACCCAAACTTCTTCCCAAACTGAGGAGGTTTCATAACAGCAGAGAGCATTAGTTTCCTTTGAACTCTAAGGGAAGTGAAGTGTGTGTTTGTCTTTTCCTTATAATCAAAATAAGTTTGAGATCTAGGCTCAGACCCTCATCTCCCAGCAGCCAGTCTGGAGGCTATTCCTCAGTGACCTCCTGGTTGAGAAAAAATAAAAAAAAAAAAAAAAAAAAAAAAAAAAAAAAAAATTCTAGATGTAAATGGGAAAAGAGAAGAGGGAGCCTAACTGCTCTGCACTGCTCTCTGAAGAGATGGAAGTGCTGGGCTCTGATCCCTGCTCTGACAAGTGCTTCTACATTCTATTTTAAATAGTAATTGGGTAAAATATTGAAGTAGCCCCTGAATGGGACATGTGCAAAGTAAGCAACAGGAACCACTGTGCAGCTCATGTATGAATTCTGCAGAACTACACCAAATTTCAAGCACTAATACATTGGCCTGAAGCGATACCATCTTCTAGTAGCCAAAAAAGGAAATTAGTGGGTATTACGCTACAACAAGTAGAGTTTCTGCTTTCAGGAGTAGCACATTGGTAGATGCTTCACATTTATCACATTTCACAGATGCTTCCCTGTTAACTGAGCTGAGGGATCAGATACTGTCAAAATAATCTTCACAGATCTCAGCAACATCCATCAAGATAGCCATCATGAGAAAAAAAACAAGCATGTTGCTGTGTAAGGAAAACCCACTCGTCATTTTTTCTTTTTCATATGAGTATGTTGAAAAGCAAGGCGTACTTCCTGCAGTGTAACCAAGACCTGCATGCAAGTGGGGCCAAATAATATTGATTTGTAACTGTGCCACAGCCATTAGTTTTTTGAAAAGCTTCTTAGCAAAACTGCTAACAAAAATGTGGATTCTTCCTGAATGTCATTTAAATTTTAATAATATCATCAACATGACAGCCATGATATGTTACGTACTAATGCCATTCCTTTATGACTCGTCTATTTCCTCTACTTAGTTTTCCAATGTGAATTGCAGGATTTAATCTTGAAATAGCTTGCCTACATTATAGAAGCCAACAGAAAGGTATTGAAGGTTTTGCAATGGGGAAATAATATTTTGAGCTGTTCATATCTGAGAAGTTACAGCATGGGGAATAGCTATTTTAGTTAAGTTTTATGCTAAAACCATCAGGAAAATATAAGTGCTCTTCTGTTATCATTATCTTGTTGCAAAATTAATGCTTCCTATATTAATACCTAAAATGTCAGGATTTCATGTTCTCAAAACGGTGAATTATTTCTGTATGTGAAATATATGTACCCTAGATGACTGTTGAATATTACTGTTGCAAGAAAACTTCCCATTATGTAAAAATTAATTTTGTGTTAATTTTTAACTACAGCTATTTTGTATTTATTCAGTATGGCAGACCCAGATCCCCCTGCTCTCCCAGACACAAAAGAGCATAACAGGTCAAAATGACTAAGAGTTGCAGAAGGCACACAGAGTTTTATTTGCCTACTACACCTACAAGGCCAACCAAGTAATAGAAGAAGAATCTGGAATAAGAAATCACCTATCTTCAAATCCTTTTCTCAGTCTCCTAAACTTTCCATTGTAGACTGTATTATATTACGTATTTATGTTTTAACAACAAACTAAATTACTCTTGCTATAAAAGGTATATCAGGGTATGAAAGCACTCTGGAAAGCAAAGAGCAAATTAAAGTTCTAAGTAGCTTTTAAACCTGTGATAGGCATAGATTGTTTTCAATAAAAAATAAAAACAGGATATAAAAGAATTTTTTTAAATGGCATTAAGAAAATCTAAAGCAGTAGTACATGTATTCTTATAATTACACACACCAATTTTAATAATAAAATTATGAGATTTTCTCTTATAAAATCCATACTGAGTTTCTTTATCTTAAGTTTGGTTAGAAATATTCCCTTTCCAAGGTTTACTTGTCTTGAAAATTTTTAGTCAAAGCTGACTGAGGAGCCTGAGAGCAAGATTATGAAAACATCCAGTAGTTATTTGTAAACAATAAAAAAAGCACAGTGATCTTTTTTGAGAAGTCTGTAAGCTTTGGGATGAATACTTCAAATATGAATATGCTTTAAGCTAGACATAAGTCTTTTGCCATCTTTGTTAAAAAACCTTTGTCAGAGTGATAAGTCTTTGAGATATAAATATCATCTGCTATCCCTGGCATCAGGGAGTATAAAGTAAAGCTTTTAAAGTTTGTGCTTGATCTCACTACTCTGACAGGAAAACTGCTGCAGAACTTCCTCCTATCTTGATTACAAGCGATTTTCTAGTTGCCACTTCAACCTTATTCCTGGTCTTTTGGGAGGTTTTTGCAACAACAATGTTCATTTCCTTAAATAACCTTTTTTGCTTCCCCAATATATTCATTCTATCTCCTCTCACCTTTTTCTGGTTTTGCTGAGCAAGTTAACTTCTTTTAATCTCTCCTCACCTACTAGTAGTTCTTCTTTGCAAAGGTAAATAGTTTAATTTAACTATTCCTAGTGTTCAGGTAACTACCAAAGTTGTTTTATCAGACTTTTTTTAACAAGGTTCAAATTTCTCAACTAAAATGCCTTCAAGGTATCATCTCTGAAAAATCCCTTCAGATTGGCACCCCCTAAACAAAGAGTCTCTCAGGGGTTTCAGATCTGCCAGACCAGTACCCCACCATCACAGAAGGACCAAGCAAATTTCACCCTCTGAGCTCTTACCTCCATGCTCGGGACACCTACCATCCCCACAAGGAGCTGACCAGGACCCTTCCAGCCTGGAGATCCAGAGCAAAAACTAATCTTTGCGTTTAATCGTTGCCTGCCATGGTTTCAGGCTGATGGCAGTGTGGACAAGAGGCATGGAGAGCAGGGGAAGGCAGGCAGCAGACCTGAGGCAGGGGCTGTTTGGTTTCTGCTCTCTGTGGCTCGCTCAGCCAGCACAGCCAGCAAGAGGAAGAAGCCGTACGACGTGAGCGTGGAGAGGACAAACACCGGAACCGGCACGCTGCAGGAAAGGGCTGGAGAAACACCAGGACTGACAGCCTGGGGGACAAACAGAGACTGCCAGAGCATGGGAGCTGCAGCTGAAAAGCACTCTGTGCATAAAGACTTCAGGAGAAATGGACCTGCAAGGTAACTGCCGGGTTAGTAACCACCAATGCTGGAGGAAGCGAACTGGGGGAGAGTTTAGGATCTGGCATGCTGACATGAAACTGGTGCTGCCTCTGCAAGAGGCTTTGAACAAGGCAGTTTAATTGACAAGGAGGGTATGAGCTGTGTGTGAGAAGGTTTCAGAGAAGATGGACGAGAGCCAAGGAATGGAGTATGCAACCAGAGGCCACAGGGAGGCACAGAAATCAAAGAGACAGCTTGAAGAAGTGCCCCAGAGCAATGAGAGGACTGACCAGGTGAACCTGGGAAGGGCTGTGACATGAAGGAGGGAAACAAGAACTGACAGAGCAAGAGCAGAAAGACCAAGGTCAGCAGAGAAGTGAGGACTGGACAGCAAGGAAGGAGTTAGCAGAGGCAGGTCAGGAGCAGGCTGGGAGAGACATGGCAGAAACAGCCACACTTGGGAAGAATGAGCACAGGAAAGAACATTCCCCTAAGGAGCCTGGGAGGAAAGGGAAATTTCACCCCAACTCCAGCCATTAGCAAATATCTGAGAGTTCCTCTAGAAAAAAATACCTCCCCCCTGTGCTACTGATTCATATGCAGAATACAAATGCCATCAGTCTCTCCCTGAAATCCAACAGAATTTTCCATATTGTAGTCAAAGTGTCAAACCTGCCAATGAGCTACATAGCAGAGCTTTTCCAGTTTGTTTTTAGCAACAGCAGGAAATTAAACACAAAGTCCCTGTTAAAATACTTTTCTTAAGGCTGCAAAGTTAAGTACTAAAATGTTACCAAATCCCAGACTTAAAGTTCATCATGCAGCCTTGGTTCAGCCTGCTTATTTGTATATTTTGAGGCAGTCATAATGATGTGATCATATACTATTACATCCTCAGTAATTTTCTTAATGTCTTGCTCTTATTTAGTGCAAATGATGGGTGATATTCGCTCCATAAACAGTTATTCAGTATTTTGTTTGCTATACCCAGTTCAATGGGCAGCCCTGGACTTTAACTTACTTCATTCTATTCAAGTACTACTGTGAAGAAGGAGCTATTATTTAATAGACTGGTTTTTGGTGCTTATCACTACAGTAATATCTGACTGCTTCACTCCCATTACAGAGGATGCAAACTAAACAAGGAGGTCAATTTTTTTTTTACCTAGGTCAAATTGAGATGCCAGGGATCTGACTTTTAAGACCTATGAAAATTACGTATCAGTGATACTCAGACTACAGCAGACACAGAGTTCAGTGGTGAATGGCAGCTCAAAAACTTCTGTAAACTCAGCTACATGCTTTGATTCAGGCACTTAGAAAACGGAAGATTAAAAAAATGCTTTAAACCAGTTGTTCAGGTCATTTACAGTGACCCTGTGCCCACCCTTCAATCTCCAAAGCAGCCCTCTTTTTAAAGAAATAAGAGATCTTCTGTCTTCCTGCAATCTCCTGTTTTATTCATTTATACTTTACAAATTCTGCAGCAGAACTCCTACACATAAGAGTCAGCCTAAGAGCACTTCTACCCTATGATGAACACAGAGTACATCCTGTGAAAAACCAGTATACCAACATACAATTAAAGCCTGTACAACAACGCAGATGCATAACCCACTGAATTAAAGCTGCATGTGTAACCTTAATTCCAGTGCTTGATAATATCTGAATACTTGCCTCTGCCAAACTATTCTTTTAACATCATACCCATGTGTAGTCTTATATATAAATACACGTGGATAAGGGAGTCCCTTGCTATATAAAGATGTACTTTTATGTGCCACAGTAGGATGTTACACAATACAACTCTGAAGAGTGACTCTTGTGGCAGTGAAGGAAAAGGAAACATCTGCATTTAGTCTATAATTACTATGCATCTGTGAGACAATTACTGGTCATTTTAAGTTGTGCAAACAACACTATTAACAAGATCAGAGCTGATTAATTTTTTTAACCTGCTTTCAGCTACTGTACAGAATTTACCATTTATAATCACATACATAAAACATTTTTTCTTACAGTTAAGACTGCTAGCACATTTTAGCAGCTTAGGTTTCTATTACTAGCTCTTCCAGAAGGACACTGGGATTTAAAAAAGAAGAATTCTGAACAGCTAAAAAATTAACTTGTCAGTGAGGCTATGCTGCATGCATGTAGTAAAATTTTATCAATGAACACAAAAACCCAGTTAATAGAAATCATGGCAAAATGATGGTGGCAAAAAAATAAATAAAAAATTATTTTACATTTTTCAAGCCAGAGTTTCACAACGCTATTTCTTTGATATAACATTTGAAGCATGTTTTCTCTTGTTTGATTCTAATTTAGTAGCAAGTTAGCTTCAGCTCCAAGGACCAAGGGTGCACTTTGACCCTCTTTGAACACTTTAGATTGAAAAGAGTTACACTGGTTTAAGCTCTCATCCCGTTTTCAATAAATAAGCATTTTCCCTGGGAATGAAAATTGACTCAGACATAATAAAAATGGTATGAAATCAGCTCACCTATCAAGACAAATCCTGCTATATTAGAGGGCTTTGCCCACAGGTACAGGATGATTTGCAATGGTGTACAGAAAAATAACAGATTTGATGCAATTTCCAACCACATAACTTTAAATCTAAGTAAATATATTCAAAACAAACATGATCTGTCACCACAGGGGACAATCAATTCAAATGACCTTAACCCTCCAAATAAGAGCTAGCAGTGAAGTCAGTTAAGGTGCTCTAAATACAATTTGTATTGTTACTGCTATGCTTATTTCTTATGTCTTTTTCCATTCGTTTTTATCAATTATCAGCACTATTATAATTAACTTGTTTCTTTTGTACTATGCTTAATAGCTGTAGTAACTCATCTACAGGAAAAAAAATCACTAGAAAGACAACAATAATTTTAAATCCCAGATCTAATTCTTATTAGATTAAAATTATTCTGTTGTGTTTTAGGAAACAGTAGTTTTAAAATAGTAATGCCATCACCTCCAGGGCCCAGTGAAACTCATGGCAATACACCTTTAAAAAAATCCCTTCAAAAATGTAAACTGCCTAGGAGCTGGGCAAAAGGAGTGGAAGAAATGGGCAATGGATGAGCTGCAGGGTGGAGAGGGAAAAGCAGCCAAGAGGAAATCAGGAGCAAGTAGCAAGGGAGGAGGTCACAGAAGCTGGAAGAACAGAGGGAAAATTAACTCTTTGGGCAAAAGGCGTTTATGAAGAATTTATCAGCTATTTGCTATAAGAAAAGTAATAAAACACAGCAGTCCAAAAAAGAGATGTAAACAATTCCTTGGAAAAAGAACTAACTTTGAAGTCAACCTAATGGCCACTGCAAGCTTTCTCTTCATTTCAAACATGACTGGATTTAGCATTAATAGTCATATTTGCAAAGATCCTATACACCTAAAATAGGTTCCTTGAGGTATTTTTTAAAATGTTTAAGATGGCCAGTTGCTTAAATCTTGTTAAAAACTTTATGAAACCATCACCTAGTAAACTGTGAGGAGCTTCTCCAAATCCTCATCAGTATCTTTTAAGTCTTTGTTCTGGTTTCAGCTGTGGTAGAGTTATTTTGATTCCTAGTAGCTGGTACAGTGCCGTGTTTTGGATTTAAGGTAAGAATAATGTTGGTAACACGCTGATGGTTTAGTCATTGCTGAGCATGGCTGACACTCCATGTCATGTGCCCTGCCAGCACAGGAAGCTGGGAGGTGACAGGGCTGGGACAGCTGACCCCAGCTGACCAAGGGGCTGTTCCATACTCTATGGCATCATGTGAGCAACAAAACTGGGGGGAGCTGACTGAGGGTGGCAGCTCAGCTCAGGGACTGGCTGGGCATGGGTCAGCGGGTGCTGTGCAACCACATTGGGCATCACTTATTTTGTACATTGGTTTATAATTCTTATTATTTTCCCTTGCTTTTCAGTCTGATTAAACTTTCTCTCGACCCACAAGCTTTACCTTTCTCTAATTCTCTCCCCCAGCCTACTGGAAGGAGTGAGCCAACAGCTCTGTGGTGCTGTTTGTGTTTAGCTGCATGCCAGGCTCAACCACTGCAGTCTTAAAAATGAAAAAAAAAATGCAGTTCTTACTTCACTTTCTATATGGATTCACATGTTCCCTGTATTTGCTCATTATGGCTGTGCTCAGATTGCCCTGAGAGATGACCTGTGCATGTGTGTGTGTGTGTGCACACGTGCATGCAGAATCTGACAGCTCATAGCTTTGTCGTACATTTGAGAACATTAATATAATGTTAATAAAAATGCTGAAAGTGAAAGATGGCATGATAGTGTCTTGCCAAGTTTGCTTCTAAATGCAATTCACAGGAGACACAATCCAGGATGAGCAGATGTCTCCAAAAGAAAGAAGATATGAACACAATCTATAGATTAAATAGCTAATAGCTGGAAATAACAAAGTCTTGTGCAGGGTGATGGGCAATATTTGCATCTCATATGTTTTAGGTCATTCAAATAGCATGTAAAGGACATAGTGATATTGGAAAATTAGTATATAACATCAGAGTAAGAATAAATGGAAATTAATGAAATTAATATTATTTAATGAGACTTATTAAAAACTCCTAAAAGGTCCTGTAGAACAACTTGATTCATATAAAAAATTACTCTCAAGTAAGGTGTCAAAAATGAGAGACTTCTGAGACTATAAATTATTTGTTATCAGATGTTTAAAAAAACTCTTAAGTGTTTTTCAGACAGAATCCTAATACTGATTTTCCCATAACTTCTAAGGCTTAAACGCTGCATATAAGTAAAAACCAGGATAGCTGAAAAGACCATGAATGGGACAATTTATGGTTTTACAAACATTAAAAAATTGATCAAACTTTGCTGTCATGGTTTCTTCGTCAGGGTACTCATAGTGCAAGTTTCACTTTAGCCATGGGATTAGTCTCAGTGGAGCCTAATGAAGCTGCTCACATCAGATTTTTTTCCACATGTGACTTCCCAGATATCTGACCTCTCTCTGTTTTCCTTGTAGAGACTTCTGGCGATGCTGCACCCACCCCTAAGGAGCTAAACTGCTTCAGCAAAGGCCAGTCTTTAAATAATTAGAAACTGTTAATTAGGAGACCCTGAGGAAAACCTACACTCAGCAGTGCTTCTGAGATGATTATTTGTCATGAGTTTATTCTTTGTAGGTTGCTTCAGAGATATTTTTCTTTGTAACAATATTCAGTAGATAATCATGTCAGCATATGCTGTTGCTGCAGTTCTGGGGCAAAATAGATCACCTTTGGATGTGTAAAGTACAAGGCTTTTGAGCAGAAAGAGAGCTTTCACATCTGAAAGTGAAGAAAACAGGTTTCTTTATCACCCTGTCTCTGTCTCTACCATGTCTTAGAGGGATCACAAGAAACAAAAGTGCAAATTTTGGTACTACATCTCATGATTGTAAATAATCCTGGTGGCTGCATCAGTCAGTAAATTTAGGAGCCCTTCAAATTGTTTAACAATGGAAATGTCAAAAGATGCTGCTTTGACAGCAATCTCTTCTCAATTATCTTCATAGACACACAAACATTGTTTGGCAGAACTGTACATCTAGCTGACCCCACAGCTCAGGAGCCACATGTTTACACAAACTCAAGGCCACCTATGAATTATTTGCAGAGTTTTATACTTTGTGTCAGAGCAAAAGCACTATTTCAAATATAGATTATAGTTTCAAAATGCTTGCAATAGAACCCTCAGTTTAAAACCTGCCCTGGAGAAGTATTGCTAGGCAGCAGCACGCTCACAAGAGATTTTTGCACATCCTTCCACATCTTCAGAAAATTTAACTACCTATACAGAATCAGGTACCCAGTTTGTGAAAAGAGCAATATGAAACACTCCCTTGACTTGCATGCAATCATACCAATCTAAAAAACAGGGTTCTGCTTGTTCTCAAGAGTTCTCCATCGTGTTCAAAAAGTACACATCAGTAATATTTATCTGTACTCTCCTCCATATGAAGCTAATGTAAATTGTCACCTATAGAGAATGCCAGCACAAATAATACAGCCACTACTAACAGGGTGACCTACAGGGCATGAGAGATAACAATACGGCCTAAAAGGAGAAACCTCAGCACTATGTTCATGTTGCACTAGAGTAAGATAAATGAAAATGAAAACGGCTTATAAACTTTTTTTGGCAAGGATCAGTATTAGCAAAAAATACATTTCATGTCCCATTAATTACCTGGAAGGTGTAAAAAACAATTAAATTTTCAGAGAAAACTCATGTTCTATTTCTGCAAACATCTCCTCATGTAGATATTCAAGTGAAGCAATTATTGTCTTCAGCAGGATTGCTCCCATCTAAACAATTACAAGTAATTTAGTTCTGACAAGATCAGGAACAATACTGGAAAGATCTCAGATTGCCATGCAGGAAGTAAGAAATAATAGAAGCAAATTCAGATAATTATAGCAGCAGCTAGGAAACTGCAAAACAAGATTTAGACACAACAAAACCAACCAAATACAAAATAGTCTAAATTACCAAGAATAAGAAAGCCTAGCATCTAAATATCCACCAAAGCTTTTAATGAAATATCTGAAAAGTCTTTATATATCTTAATATGGCAACAAAACAGGCTAATATATTGCAGGACTGAAACATTTGCAAAAGCAAAGAAAAAGCTTTCCATAAAGTTCTTTCATAGTTACTTTGGAGATACCATTCTTGTCAAAAAAAAAGAGGACAAAAAGAAATGAGTACGGGAAAAAAACAAAAAGGAACACTGCTTTATGAGGAGAGATTATGTCTCCTGGTTAGCAGATATCATACATGACTTTTTCAAGTGATGACTCAGCAGAATATGGCCAAAATAAAAACATCAAGACAACAGATGATTTGGAGTGGTTCAAGTGGGCAGAGCTAGGAATATCAGGAGGGGGGGAAGGGGAAAGAAATTATGCAGACTAACAAGACCACTTCTGGCACTGAATCATGTAAAACTTTGTAAAGATGAAGGTCAAAAGTCTCTCAACTTCAAGACATTGAGACTAAGTAGGATGAAGATGCAATAAACTGCAGGATGAGCATCCTGGTGACTGCCTGGAACTTCACAACACTGCAGTGATTTGTCATGGCAATGGCATAAACCTTACTCACCCTGTCACCATGGCATTAATAATACACTCAGAATAACTTAAAATGTCCATGAGAAATTAAATTGATGACTTATGTTTTCTGGATTGTAGTCTAATAAAGATAATTTATTCTTTTTTTGGTAGAAATGTGCATTCATCAGGATTATAGAAAGAAAAGCTATCAAAAGAACTATATAACAGTATAAAAGATACTCTGCAAAAGCAATTTCAAGGAAGTGACATAATGGTGACAGCACTGAGAGAAGTTTTCTCTGAATCTGGGATTTATTATTGTTTCACTGAAACCTAGGACACCCTAGGACACAGTGGTAGATCTTAGCAGACACAGCAGACACATGAAATCATACATAAGTGAAGTTATATAGCACACTGCACATTCTCTATTCTTTTTTTTTAAATTATTTTTCTGGTCCTTAAATCCCTGGCATGCTACTGTCTTTTGGAAAAAGCACAGCTTTCTTAGCTTAACTAACCCATTCTTCCAAGCTTGTTTTTCTGCTTACACCATTTCTACAGTTTTAGCTCTTTAATTCAGTGGCACTGATGCTCTTTTTCCAATTGGTAATCAGTGGCAATTGGTTACAGCCTCAGCAGTGACAGCCAGGCTTACCCTTGGCATAGGCCTGCCATGGAAAAAAATATGAACAACCAAACAAATAAGGGAATTTCAAAAAACCCAAGAGGAGTGGTATGGAAAAAAAGCATTGATGATAGAAGAGGTGAAGGAAGGACAACAAAGCAGGGAAAGAACTAGAAGTGAATAATGAACAGAGGGAACCTGGTGGGAGACCTAGTAGGAGTAACAGAGCTAGACAAAGTAGTCTTGAAAGTAAGATAGGATGGGAGAGAAAGGGAGATGGCTGAGAAGAAAGTGACAGCAGATCCTTTGAGTAGAAGATAAATCCATCAGATCAAATCAAACCACAAAAACATGAGCAGTGTAAAATAAACCATAAAGAGAAGCATGAAGGAACAGAGGAAAATGGTGACTAGTGAAGTGAAAGCAGAGAAACAAATTCAGATAACAGGTAAAAATCCTGGCAGTTGCTGGCAGCTACAGCTTTCTTTGCTAAAGTTGCTTGTTCTCTCAGGCAATGTAATTCCACTACGGAATGCCTCCTCAAACCATCTTCAGAGCTCACTGATAATTCTTAGTGCTTAGTTAACACCAATCTAGGAAGGCTCAGTTAGGTTCTAGCAACTTCAAGACAATCTGGATTAGGGTATGCTCAATAGTTACCTCTTTAATAATACTAACTTTATAGAAGTTGTTCAAGCCCCATAACACTGGCACCAAAAAGTTATTCAGAAAATGTGTCAAAGCAATGAGCGCTCATTAAAAAGAGAAATGCATTATGCCTGCAGGACAGAATAGGTGTTCATGCAAATTTACATTAGGAACTGTGTGTCTCAACAAACTGTCACATTTCCATACTGAAAGTAGGTTATCAGTGAACTGTGTGTAAATCAAGCTGAGGAGCAAAGAATTATAAAATTTGATCTAAGTTTTGTTGAGCAGGAAGATTGTAAACACTGTATAAATTAGAAAAAACCTCAAAATTAGATCTAGTAATGATATTTAATATAAATTTGGTTCAGTACATAGCATCTCTGTTAAATCTAAGTAAGGAATTTCAATAAAATGCTATAAAAACCTATTAAGTAATATCACTAAAAAACTATCAAAATAAGTATCTAATTTGATTATAGTCTATAGTCTAAATAATAAATTTTAAAAAATCTAAATTTAAAAAACCCTCTTCATAACTGGATTATTTTTTAGAGGTATACATCAACATTAAATACAGTCTTACCAACTTTTATCTGGATTTGCTGCTGAATATGAGAACTGAAAATGTTTTTAAATTCAGGAAGAGAATATGAATAGCCCAAAAATTAGAATTATATTACATGCCTCTAAGTATAAGCGATTTTACAACTTTAAATGCTACTTATCCCTAAGGTAGAATACTTACAGGTTTTCGAGTTGGGGTAACTTGAACAGAATGGTAAAATTCTGGTTGGACTCGGCTGCTTTTCTTGATTTTCCTTTTTCTTACAGAAGTTTCCTGCTCACTGAGATGGTGAGCTTCCACTATGGGCTGTGTTTCCTCCAGGCGAGGTGCCACACGTCTTCTGGCATGGCGAGGACTTGATCTGAAGCCCTGAAGTACGAGAAGAAGCGATCATCGTGTTTGGCATCCCCCAAATGGAGCTTGTAACAACAGCAAAACCACACAGGATCTTAACAACAGCTCAAGGTACAGGCATGCTCACCTTCAATTAATATAATGTCCATATACACTGCATGTAACAATAAAGAGATGTTGCCAAGTGCTGTTGATTTATATTGTTTAATTATATGTATTATAGAAACAGCCAGTAGCAGTAACTCCTGTTGCTTTTCTTTATAAGCTCACACTTTTAGTTTTTTATAACTAAAAAGTTCTAATTTAAATTTTATAATTAAAAATTTCCAGGTTAATTCTTGGCCTCATGAGAAATGGTTTCAGAGAGCATGGGCTGAAAATGTGGCTTTTTTCCTGAGAATGAAAGTGAAGAAAAATTGATAGGTGGTAACAATTATATAGTCTCAGAAATATGGGTATATTTGGCCATATTAATAAACTCAGGAAAAGCTGCCCTTCAGAAATGCTTTTTAGAGGCTTTCTGGGAAAACCTCTGAGCATCATCCAGAACAGCTCACGGCCTTACAGAATTTCATTTCTTTAATGGCAACGTGCATAATGCTATCTCTTTATTGCTACCTGCAGAGCACTTACAATGAGCATTCTCTCATTTCACTGAGTCCCCTTATGAGCATGCACAAGTCTGACAAGGGCCATTTGTACTGAATACAACATTGGTTGATATTAAACTTGGCCAGGTTGTAAATACTCATTCACTTAGTCATATCAGCTTTCAGAATAGGTGAGCCAAACCTGTCCTTAGTGACAGTCTGCAGTTTAAGGACTGTATTTCTTTTCAAAACCAAGAATAAATGCAACAATTTCTAATTTTCTACTTTATTTTTTCTTCTAGTAGAATACCTTTGCTGAATGCAACAAAGCCAGCATTTTAGAATCAAACTTCTGCAAGGTTAGGTTTCAGATAAAACTGCAGAAATCTATGCTGTGAATCTAAATATCCTGAATTCCTGCCAGCAGAAAACTAGTGGGAGCAGTACATTTTCATATAAATCTGCTGTTCTTTTTCTCCACCCTTCCATTAGCTTTTGGGTTTTGTTTTGCCTTTTTTGTTGTTACTTTAATTAGGAAATCAGCACAAAAGAGTTATGCTAAAATGCTGTTTTGTTGGTAAATTGATACAATCAAAAGTATGTCTCTGTGAAAAGTGGATTTCCTCCACTAATGCTCATGAGACTGCAAGGGAAGACAGCAACAGTCTGTCCTGGTCACTCAGATGGACAGACAAACAGCTATCTTCATTATTTAAAGGTATTCCACATTAAGTAAATATACCCTTAAATGGCCAAAAGACACAAACGCACATTTACATACACATGCTAGTAATTGCTGTAGATACACATTGCATGCAGCACATGATGGGAAAAGGTTGAAGTGGAAAGGTGAAGTAACTTCCAGGGAACAACCTTCTATACATAAACTCTGGAGAGGAGGGACAGAAATAGAGCCCAAATCTACTTAGTCTGGGAGGTTCATATATGCAGTGCACCGGGGCTGTGAAATATATATGAAGCAAACCTGCAGCCAAAATTCCTTGAGTCTTTTTTTGTGATCCCTCCTACTCTACAGAAGCAATGGAATCATTCAGAGTTTAGGTGAGGACAGACACCCCATATCTGAATGGAAAAAGGACCCTGCCCATACCAACCAAAGCAAGCAGTGCAGTGGAAGCCACTGCAGCCAGCACATCTGTCAGATTTAGGAAGATCTCCAAACATTCAAAGACCTAAATCTGAGACTCTGCCACACTACTGCAGCCAGGAGAGCTCATTGCCCCATGTTCTCTCTACACTGTGAAACAGCTAACAGATACTTACAAGGTATCATTCAACATGATACTAGGGACTATTCGGGATCAGAGGGAAAAACACAACTCAGGGAGCCTCCTACAGCAGGGCTTACTGCTCATGGGAATTTTCTTTTAGCAAAAAATGATAGTGTGCAGGGGGGATTATTCCATGGCAAGTGAAAATATTCCTTAAGAGACCAAAACACCCAGCAAATCTATACCAAGTTCTGAAATCAGAATAGATTTTCTAAATGCTAAATGCATTATGGTTTATTTAGATGAGGGCCACTGGCCAAAGCCTTTTATATACCCTGCACTGCTCCCTCACTACACTCCCATCCCATTAGCTGGATAAAACTCTTCAGGAAAGTATGTTTATGTAACAGAAGAATTTGATAGAAGCTAAGCAGCTCTAAAAGTGCTTAGAAACGCATGCCAAAGAGGGATTTAAGTATGTGGGTCTGTCTCACCAAGTGGCTTCACCTCAAAATACATCTAAGTTTATGATTATTATGTTTCAATATGAAAAAGTCACCTGTGATTTCCAGAAAAATCTGTTTATAGACAATGTTTCACCTTGATAGTGTATTTTTTCATTTTTTGTGTAAATCACTAGCAAGAAAATAGGATCTTTATCTCTTTAAGAGCTCATCTACTTCTGTTTGCTGAGGCTCATTCTTCTCTTGAAGTCATAATCTGCCTGCAGTATCACAAATGGTTGCTGTGAGGAGGATTATAATGTGATAAAGGCAGAGGATCATGATATCAGGTGGAAAATTAATTCTGTATCTACAAAGATAATGTTACAAGGACAGAGTCCTCAGACTAAATCCCAAAATGCTTACTCATACCTGCAATGAGACTTTACCAGAGCAAAGACACAAATCTAGAAAATTCCAAAATTTGGTAATCAAAAATGAAGACAGGAGTTAAAAGTGATGTAACATATGGAAGCTGCTACTCCTATGCTCAGTGCAAAATTAGGATGCCTGGTGATTCCTTCTAAACAGTGAAATGAACAGAAGCTTTTTGTGTAATCTGTTTCATTTATCCCTCAGTTTAGTCCAGAATTAAAAACACCATATTAATACAGCCATCAAAATAAAAACCATGGAAATCACACAAATATTTGTTTGGCAAAGACAGCACTATTTTGGATGCTAAGTCAGTGCTCACAGATGAGCAGAAAAGTGTTACAAAATGCTCAGGGCAGCACAGTACACCACCTGAGGCCAAATCACTGAGGAAGAGCTGGAGATTTTAAAATCACAAGGATATTTATAACAAAGTTGCTCTAACACCTAAAGCAACTTGCAGTTTCCAGTATCATGTGAATGCTGTGTCACTGGGCAATGAAAACCTTTTCTTGCTCTTTGCGCTGGGAGGGAGTTGCTCATTCCCAGAACCTACAGCCTGACTCATTTTTGTGCCTGTAAAATTCTGAAACAAGGCAAACCAAAGAAAACATCAAACACATATTTTTAGAAAACCTGTCTTCCAAACACCAAAATAGCTGCACAAAGATTTACACTAAAGGAATCTTCCTTAAAGAAACAACTCATATGATCACCAGAACCAGGTGATTTCAAGCATATCAGAGGAAGACACAGAGAAGAGCTGAACCTGGAATTATCTTCTCTGCAAAAGCAGTCATGTGCATCCTATGTGCATCCTTCCAGTTAGTCTGCTGGAATCCAGGAAGAATGATCTTCCTAATCTAACTCTACATCAAACAGGAATGGAGAGGTGTCTCTGGAGGCTCTTGCAGAGCCAAAGGTTAGCTCACCTGGTCCCAAGGAGCTTTTCTATATGAGGAAGCAGGCTGGGGAGATGGGCCTCTTTTAGCTGAAATTCATCCTTTTAAGTCTTCTCTGGATATTGGGGATTTTTTGGTTTGTTTTTTTCTTGTTGTTGTTGTTCAGGCTTTTTTTCTCTGTAATTGGGTGTGATAGTATTGAAAGAAGCTATTCTATCTTTATACCCAAATCAATGATAAATGTTGCCAGCCTGGCCACTGCATGCCAGAGCACACTGTAAAATTACTTTCAGAGTAAGGCGTTCTGTGAAAAAATATCTTGTCCAGCCAAATTTTAACTTCACATCTCTGATTCAGTGTCTAATTTTTTGTCTATAGAAGCACATGTGGGTTTTTTTCTGACCCAAGTTCAGCAGACATCCCCTCCCTGGGTTGCCCTTTGAGCCACCAAAGGCAGCAGGCCAGATGAGCCACTCCCTCACTGCACCTATTTCACTCTTTTGGCCATACCCAGAGCCCAGACTGACCACTTCACTCACAGACATCCATACTGTGAGTATTCAAATTAAATAGCATAGATCCACAGTGACTAGGTTTTGGTCTGCCTTCAATACGGTATTCATCTTTCCATATTTTATCATCAGACTTCCTTTGATTTTTCTCCTTCTACATGAAATTATTCTGGTGTCTTCCATTACTTTTTTTACTGGGAGTGTTTCACATTTCCTCATTCACGCATATCACTCTTGAGGATCCCCATAAATCAGTACAGCACACTTATAAATTTATATTACTGATGTATATAACAGTAGCACATGTTTTTCTGTTCTGTTTAAACATTTCCCTTCCCATATTCTTTCCAATGTGAGATTACATATCAGAAAGTAGTCCTCACTAAACTGCTAAAAATCATTCAAAAGGCCCTTTCTGAAGATCACAAACCTAAAAATTAAGAATGTGGCTAAAGACTTTTCCCTGTAATATACTCAGCCTTGCATTTCTTAACAGCATCACATGCATTTATTTGCCCCAGTATTCTTCAGTATGGTTTGGTATTTGATGACGAAGTATGTTATACTCTGCTATCCTTGTTGTGGTTTCTTGCTTATTCTCATTCCTAATCAATTCATCATAAAAAACAGCAATTTGAAATTTCCTATAAAAACTTATTTAGGTTTTGCTTTTATTTAAATTTACAGATAAGAACATTTTGAATAATGCATAGAACCTTTTTCTTTCACTTAGTTTTTCTCTATTTATTTTTACTTCTTTGTCTGATACTTTATTAAAAAAAGATGAATACATCAGTGGTACCCCATGTGTGCATTATTGCTTTAGTGATATAAATCTCTGACTCCTCCATTCTTTCAATGTGCAATTGTATTAATTTACCAGCTCCTTCTCCTCTCCATTCTAGTTTCTACTAGCCCTACTGCCTTCATCATATATTATCTCTATTTTTATGCTTGATAAGAAGCTATATTTGATTTTCATTTTTTCCAGTGCATTTTATGTAGAATATATTGGTTGTCAGAATTCTGATCTTGGAACCCAACCTTTCCAGCCAATATGGGTTTTTTGGAGTCAGTAAGCATTAACATCAATAGAGGTAAAAGTGCATTATCTGATGTCCAGCTGAAGTCAACAGAAATCTTTGCATTAACTTCAGTGGGCACTGGACTGCAGCCCAGTTTACCTCCTGGCAGAACTTCAGGAAATCACAGAGAAAGTGCTAGCTAGCATCAGGCCACAATTCAGTGACAGCAGAACTCGAGAGTGTTTGCAAAGGCCTTTACAGACATTTGAGTAATTCCTGTAGATTAAGGTGTGCTAATAAATACTAAAGCCAAAAGAAGCTTAGATAGGATATCAGCTTTGTGGTCTTGCTCTTAAGGTTTCTGACAGTGGTTGTATGTGCATGAGAATTGTCATCTGCTACCATTGTCAACTAATGGCCTAAGAAATAGTCTTCAAATTGTCAGTTACTACATGTTTAAAGCTTGGAAACTTTCATGTCTACACAACCCACAACATCTTAGGGCCTGCAGACATTAGTATGCGTAGCATCAAACCCTTCTCAAGATGCTGGCATTCTCAACTGTTCTACAGACAGGCTGAAAGAGAATTAAACCCTGTAGTTGGAGTACCTACTTCAACTAAAATGGCAGGTTTAATTAAATAACTTTATTGTATCATATTCCCCTGCACATTGAGAGAGAAAAATTTGAGATTCTTTCTACTACATAGAAAACATATATATATGTATGCATATATCTATGCATCTGAATTGTAAGAACAGTCCTAAATTTAAAAGATTGCATTATTTCCCTTCTTCCTCCTCCACAGATATTTCCATTCCAAATATCATCAGCTTACAAAGAACCAAAGAAAACCCCACAACATTTATTTAACTGCAAATTCTGCAAGTTCCACCCAATATCCAAGATTCAAGTTAAGTTCTCCAAGATATTTATAGTAAAGATTGCTAAGTAATGTAAGATGTAAATTTTCTATCACAGGAAGATTACCTACACTCACTGAGTGTATTACTTCACTAACACCCAAGGTGGATGCAACTGCATTTGTTTTATTTTGATTCTATCAGAACTAAAAAAATAGACTGCAGCCTTTTGTGTGTGTAGTTCTCTTCATTTTTTTTTTATCTTACAAAGGGTTATTCCTATAAAGACCTGAATCAGGATTTAAACATAAAATATAAGATTTTACATTTCATTTCTCTTTCCACTCCCTCATTAGCAAGCTTTCACTGATGCTGCTTTGCATGCCTTATGTTTATTTTAAGAGATATTATTCTTATCTTATAAAATCTAAACTCTAAGCAGTGCTGGAACCATTTCTCAGATACTGAAGACTGTGATTTGGCACATGCAATATTCCAAGATAAGTCCACACGTTCAAAGGCATTTAAAGCAATTGCTTTTTACATAACCTGAACAAGATTACTTTCCCAACCGAATTCATGAAACAGAACATCAGTAATCTGCTTTCCAGTTGCTAAGCAGGCCCCTCATGTAAATACATAGGAGACCTTGTATTTAGGAGCCCCTAGGTTTAGGTGTGAATTTAGAATACAGTGACTAATAACCAATGCTCTATTACACTGCTGTTTAACTTGACATGTTTGTTTTTTCCTGTCACAAGGTCAGGATTCCTGTTAAAGCATAGGTAAGTTGTAACATCAGGAAAATCAGATGATCTGCAAGCAAATAGCCAAATGGCACACCCAGTCATGCCTCAAGATACCCTTTAAATACTCTTTCCTGTCTAAAGCTATACAGAGGCTGGCCTGTTCTCCAAGCAGTGCTATCATTCTCTGACAAGAAGGCTTGCAGCTCTCCACAGCAGCTTTGCAATGTCCCAGTTCCTTCTCTGTTACCTCAGGGCACTGCAAGCCTACCTAGGAAGGGAACTATTATTTAAGAACCAAAAAAAAAAAAAAAAAATCAGTGTACTGCTTGATCAGTGGTCTGCAAGGGAAGGTTTAATTTAAAATATACTAGCATATTCCCCAAGCATGTCCCCCTTTCCAGCCCTGCTTCCTCCTTTTTGCATCTCACCATATCACCTTGGGCAGTGTCCAGTATATATCAGGGATCTTCCAGAAGGAATTAGCTTTAAATATTAAAAATACAGTAAGAAGCTGAATAAGAAATAGCAGAGATTGCTAAACCATACCAGTGCTGCCAAACATCCAATACAGATTACTCTGTTCTGTCCAGTGTGCTTGTTTGAAACACAAACTGGTAAGAATTTATCCTGCCACAGCATGTGAAGATGTGTCTGTACTTTTTCAGTATAAAATAGACACATAACTGATGAGAGATTTTGCAGGAGTATATTATAAAAAGATACCTAGGCTAGAATTCAGGTATCTATTAAGATAACTAGATTCAGATACCAACAACATACCTGAGCAAGTCTTGCTTCCTGTTATCACCAGTAAAAAATTTAGTGGACACATTCAATGAAGCTTGAAGAACCATTCAGCACATCCTGAAGCAGACAGCAGCACTAGGTCAGCTGAGTATCTCTATAAACTATAATGTGTAGATGGCTACAGTGAGCTTACTGGGCTGCATAAGAGGATGCTGGTTTCACAAATTCACTTTCCAACTCCTACTTCACATGAAGGAAGGTACTAGGATCAGAGAAAGCAAGAAAATGATGGCTCAACTTGGTTCAGTTTTGTTCTTTCTAGAACAAGGAAGAAGGATAAATACAATACCTCAGCTTGACAGGATTATATATTTCAGCAGAATTTGTGCTGTCAATTTATATAAGCATCAATTAAGACTCTAGGCTCTATGTTTCACTTCCAGTCTGCTCTAGTACCTACCCTGCCATCCTGAAGCCGAGTGCTGTACTTAAACAGCTGAGTGGACAGGGGAGATAAGGACATTGGCACAACTTGCAAGAAATGTGTCTTTGCCCGAACACCAAGAGCAGTTAGTTTCTGTAGCTGATGCAGTGTTTTCACACTTCAGCCACAACTCGTGTTTCATTGCCACTGATGAGTCAGGAACAGCAAAGCTCTGACTCTCCTTGAGGCAAGGTACAGGGCACAAGGAGCCCAGCAGGGGCTCAGACACTTCGGGCATAAATACCCAGGCTCACTGGTGAACCAGAAACACAAGGAATAAGCTCAAAACCAAGGCAGCTTTGCTAACATTAGGCCAAGATGAGCTGTCCCCACTGTGAGCCTGACATGCTAAAGCATCTCTGGCACACAGTGCTGAGCCTTGCCCTGGAGCAGCCCACGTGCCCACGCTGCAGAGCCTGAGACCCTGCAGGCTGCAGAGCACGTGGAGCAGGGTGAGGCTGCAGCTCTGCCTGGGATCCTCTCACGTCTGACACGGCTAGGCCCAAAAACACAGCCCAGATGAATCACATCCTACATGAAAACATCGAGGTGACTTCACCCTGTGCTCTGCACATTCTTCCACAGCACATCAAAGGTCCCTCTACTTGAAACAGTCTGGGAATGGAAGAGAGTGTGAGTGAGGTTTCCATGCCCGAGGAAAACACACGTAACAACCCCGAGGTCATCGTACCTGTTCATGTGGTGCTTTCTTACATTTAATACCCTCAGTCTAAAGAGCTGAGCTGTTTCTGAAGGAGCATTCACAACCTGATCTGTCAAATTTATAATCTAACTACAAAAACTGAGAAATCAGTGCAGATGATGAAGCTTTTCTGAGCAGTGTGTGATCCATGGAGCCCTGCACGATCCCTTCTGCCTGTGTAAGAACAGTTTCTACAGGAGATGTGGTAATACATGTGCCCACTGCAAGTATGACCTCAGCTATTTTAATTGATGGTTTCAATCTGAGGTTTGTTTAGGGCAAAAGACAGTGGCTAGAAGTTCCCATTCTGTACACGTGTACAATGTGTCTGTTGACAGGCGGATGGCCATAAGCTGTGCTCCCCCTGAATCCCCTTGAAACCAGGGTTCTGCTTGTGTGTACAGGGAGTGTGCACTTTAATGGCACACAGCACAACTGAACTGCAGCCCCTCTAAAACCCACATCTCCAGAGACAACAGTAGATACTGAGAAACATGGATATCTAAATGATAGCCATGAGGTTGTTGTATATAGTAAGTGTGTATTAATCAGAAACTGAAGAGTAAGAAGAACATTTATGAGGCAGTGTATCTTTACGCAACGATTTTCCTCCCAGGACCATGTCTGACCACTGATGTGGACCATAACACAATGTCAGTACTTTTCTAGGTGATTGATAGAGCTCAGAGGTGATTCCCTCAGCATTTCAAAGCTCTGCAGACCACCAGAAGCCAGAGCAGAAATGCAAACAACCAGAAGGCTACATAAATACATCAGGCATTTGTACACTACATTGTAGTACAGAGTAAAAGTACCCAAGTTAACTTCTCTGGAGTTAGTTTAGCTCGGCACTCGAGCAGTCTGGCTGCAGCAAAGAGGTAATTGCCATGTATTTTGTGATACAATTACCAAACAGGCTGTTCCTAGAACAGACCAATGCTTGTGAGCTATCTAAAGGCAGCACTGCTGTGACTAAAGCTGACAAAGAGTGATGGACAGATGACATACAGTAAACCAAATCTCAGTGATACCTAGTTTGCCATGTGACAGCTCAGTGTGACATACTCTGTCTGGGCCATATTATTGGATATGTTATGAAAAATGGACAGAAGGATTTGTCCTTATACAGAGTAACCTGTATTTATAGCTCTCCATTCATTCCTATATGTAAGTGCTCTCATATATCTAAGAAAACAATTTATTTTTTCTCTGATTTATTTTCCTTTGAACCTGTTCCTTAACTCTTAGACAGCTAATGGAAAAATAGTTTAAACATCCTGAGGGAAAATCATGTCAAACACAAAGGTAAAATATTTTTAGGCTGATTCAGCTTCGTAAAGACAATGAAACATCCTTTCAATAGGAATGAATATATTTTTCTGGCTAGTCCTGCACATTTGTTGTGCTCCTTGGATGCACTCCCTCCAATCAAACAGAAGACTTAAATTCAGCTTGGAGGCTCTGTTGATTTCTCCTTTCACTGGAGCTGAACATATCTGGAGCAGTTTATAAATAACTGCAATGCTCAGGATGAATTATGGTGCAACTCTTCAAAGACTATTCATTATTGTTTTGTAAGATAACTAGAACTGTATTTTTAGGCATCTCTCTTGCAGTCGGCCTCAGAAGGGGCATGATTATGGCAAAGGTACACTTCGGGATAAGTTTATGAACAATTTTCTGGGCATCTGTGTTGAGAAAGTAATATACACATTCCCAGAGACTGTTGTACTATAGTTTTGCATCCATTGTACCATAATGGATGAATTAGAAAACCCATTTGCTCTTAAAAAAGTTCATCAGTCTTCTATGAACTATTTCACTACCAGTCTAGTCACAACAATACAGAATCACAGAATCACAAGGTTAGGAGAGACCTTCAAGATTATCGAGTCCAACCCATGCCCTAATACCTCAATTAACCACGGTATTGAGTGCCACATCCAATCTTTTTTTAAACACATCCAAGGATGGTGACTCTACCACCTCCCCAGGCAGGCCATTCCAGTACTTGATCACTCTTTCCATAAAAAACCTTTTCCTAATATCCAACCTGTGTTTTCCTTGGCACAGCTTGAGACTGTGTCCTCTCATTCTGTCAGTTGCTGCCTGGAGAAAGAGACCAGCCCCACCTGCCTACAGCCACCTTTCAGGGAGTTGTAGAGAGTGATAAGGTCACCCCTGAGTCTCCTTTTCTCCAGGCTGAACACCCCCAGCTC
>JAOTQP010001546.1:87078332-87093447 GCA_026413545.1 Cichladusa arquata | reverse complement strand
GGGCAGAGCCGGAGCGCCGCGGGCAGCGGCGGGCGGGGCGGGGCGGGCAGAGCCGCATGGCAGCGGCGCGGCACGGCGGGGCGGGGCGGCAGCAGCACAGGAGGAGGAGGAGGAGGAGGAGAAAGGAGGAGAAGGTGCCGGCGGTGTCGGGAGAGGGGAAGGAGCGGTGCATCCCGCCGCCGAGGGGACTCGGCCGGTGACATCACCGCTGGAGCTGCTGAGAGCCGGAAAATGGCTGCTGCGAGGTACCGGGGGACCCCCGGGAAAAGGGGGGCTGCGGCCGAGGGGCGCGGGGTGTCGGCAGCGGCGAGCGCCGCGCGGGTCCGCGGGGGAAGGAAGGGGGTCAGTGGAGTACCCTGCACCCCAGGCGGCGGTCGAGGCCGGTTTCGTGTCGGGGGAAGGGATTGGGAAATGATAGAGATCCATCCCCACAAGGTGACCGGGGCCGTGTGCGGGGCTGCCCCGCGCCCCCGCTGCCGGCACTGCAGGACGGGGCAGTGCGCTGTGCAAAGCGGGAGCAGCGGCACCTGCGGGGCCCCTGGCGCTGCAGGAAGCCGCAGCCGCTGCGCTGCAGCCAATGTCAGCCCGTGCCCTTCGCTCGCCGCCCGGCCGCAGCTGCTGCAGCATCAAAATCCTGCCATGTGCCGGTACTGGGGCAGACGATAACAAGAGTTCACCTATGGTGCTGTTTCTACCTCTCTAGTTGTTACTGTGATAGTCCAGACTCCCAAAGACTGTTTCAGAGGTGTTTGGAAATGCAGTTCTAAACTCCCTCACAGACACGCAGAAAAAAACCCCACTTGCTGTAAAAAAATCACTCACTATGTAATATATAGCCAGGTACCATTTTGCAATATTGCATTTACTCACGTTACTGGGGGAAAAGGTTCATTCAAGGCAAAACTCGTGTGCTTTTCATGCATCTTTGATGTCAGCACATAAAATTGAAGAGCATTTCCAAAACTTCATAGAAATAATTAAAATCTCTCTGTAAATATTGGAGAAACATTGAAATGTTTCTGCTTTAAATGACTGACCTGAAGCTACAGAAAAGCATATGTGTAAATTTAAGTTAAATTTAAAATATGCAAGCTGGTAAGACAGAGAGGGAAATGTATCTGTGGTGTCTTAAATAAGAACAGGACAATCTCTAGATTAGTGAAAGTAATTTATCACTGGGCTAACACTTTACTGGGTAACACCTTACTGTACCCTTAAGGTTATGGAAATCTGTTATCATTGAAAGATGATCATGATAGCAGGGAGTGTAAGTAAAAAAAGAAAAAACAATGTGTTTTAGGTCTATAATAATTTACTTCAGGATTTCTGTATCATTTCATGCTATACACCAACAGACTGAGCCAAAATAGTCTGTCCTATTACTTTGTAAAATGCAAAGTTGCTACATTGCAGCCACAGATTCCAAGCTTTCCCTCACTGCCTAGAAACTGCCAAATGCTGTAAGGTTGTGTTGCATCACGTGGTGCAATATTGAAATCTTTCCTAATACCGCAGTACACTGCAGTAGAATGGTTTTGATGCAGATTACCTGGAGATTATTCAAACAGTCCACGTTATCTCACTGAAACATGAAGCAAATTGGTGTGATCCTCCTGGCATCATGCTGCAGTGCCACGCTGCAGGATATTGCAGGAGCAGGAAACTTTTTGACACCTTTAGCTCTGCACTGATGTATTGTTTCAGAGTGGGATGATGGAGCAAAAGTAGCACGGCAGTGATTGCACAGTAAATCACAGAGAACTGAGGAGGAAGGGTTCTTCTCACATTGTTCCCGGGTAACAGTGCATAGAAATCATCTGACAGACAAATCTCTAGTGAAAGCTTTTTAGTTTAAGGTTTATAGCTTTTCCCTTCTAAGAGTCTAGAGCTCACTGGTGTCTTGAGGATAATGGTTATCAAAAATGATATAATAAATTTCGTGACAGCTGCTCAATTTTTTTTTTCAAATGCAAAAGAGAGTAGTACAGTTTAGTACAAGAAATGCTGACATGCATGATTTTTCAGAGAGCTGCTGCTCCAGGCTTTTGAGTCAACTATCTCACATGTACATCAAATTGCTGCTCAGGCTTTCTTTATATTCATTACTGCTCTATGCTTGTTAAATACTGCAGGGTATGGTAGTGTGGTTAAAATATTACTTCCATGGTGAATAAAGTTTAAATTGCTGAAGTTACTACACATTATAAAAAAGCAAATTATATGTGGATAGATTTTTTCCCCCAAATAGTAATAAACAAAATTTAAGAGAAGTTTTATAAGTATCACACTTTAATCTAAGATTCTTTACAGAATGTTTTTTAGGGGACTTTTCCTAAATCATAAGAATGATAAGCAGAGAAGACAAAAGAAATGAAGAGAGAAGGTTAAAACAAAACCTCTCATCTGAGATTTGACCTCAGAAGGGAAACCCTGGAGGTGAAGGCATTGCAGAGAAGTAAAAGAAGGTAACAAAATCTTGAAACTAACTGTGATCACAGGGAGTGGAATGGGAGGGGAGGTCAGAAGTTGTTGAGAAGTGGAATTAAGTGTTTTAATTAAGAAGGCAGTTATTAATTCTGCAATAAGCAAGGGGTCCTGCTGCCATTTCAGAGTACACATAATGTGAGTGCACTTTTGCAGAGTTGTGAGCAGGTGGGATGTAGGGTCCTGCAGATGCTTGCTTTGATGGGGATCACAGGCAAACAGAGCAGTGACAAAGTCACTGGCACAACTGAAACTTTTGGTGGCAGTAAGGGAAGCAGCAAGCATCACTTGAGCAATGCTGAGGGATGAGGTGGTGAATTACTTGGGCAGAGGGATCAAAAAGGAAAGTTCTGCTTCAGAGAACCCGGAGGGAAGAGGTGACCAGCAAATGTTTGGAAGTGGAAAGGCACAGGAGGATGTTTCTGTGGTTACTGTTACTCTTGAATGCAGTTTACCTATTTTCCCAAGTCGCCTGAGGTAGGGAAACAACATGGAAATTATGTCAAACTGCAGTAATGTAAGAGTTGAACAGGGAACATGCTGTAGCAGCAGCAGCCCTCCTGCAGGGAGATAAGGCAGTGTTAACCTCAAATATTCTTTCAGCCGGCCTCTCATGATAGCCTGTTCTGACTTAGCAGTCTTGCCCAGCAAGGCTGAAGGAGAGGATCCTTTCTTCCCTGACCCTTGTCCTGCTTGCAGAATTGCAACAGTCTCTGGGCTAGTGCATATTTCTTGATAATTTAGGTTATGTTCAGCCACACATTTTAAAAGAAACTAAAACTTCTATCTGAGTGCCATAGGTTAGACTGACAGGCAAGAAAAATTCCAAAAGAAAATGTGATGGCATGTCTGCAGAGGTGTGGTGACCTCCCCCAGTGTGAGCCATGGGATTCAAGGGCACTTCACAGCTCTGTGAAGGCACCTCTCTGCTCCTGCAGACTGAGGCCCTGTGGACCTCATTGTACAGCTGTAACACTCCCTGTATCAGTGAGCTGAGGGAAAAAAAGGTCACATGCTGGATCTGGTGATGTGGACATAAGAATACGAGATTATGCATGAAATAATTTCAGAAGAGTAGCTGAGTGAGTGAAGGGGTAAGATCATCTCTTTTCACTGGTATGTAGGTATGCTTTGAGGACTGTGAGGACTGTGTTTGTACTAATTAATTATATTTGAGTAAAATATTCTGCCTAAATGACTACTTAACTGGTTAGAAGGGTTCTCTAATCCTCTAATACTTTCTAACAAAATACTTGGGTTTTTCCTCATCAAACAAGAACCAAAGAAAATACAGTCAAAACCGAAGCAGCAAGCAAAGAAAATACAGAAGACATCAACGTATCTGAGTGTTACCAACTTCTTTCAATGAAATAATTGACTTTTCCCCTCTATATTCTGCTCACATGATGCCATCAGTACTACCCTAGCAGCTCAAACATAGCATAGGAAATGTTGTGAGAGTTTCTGGTAAATTATTAAACCTTATAAAACACTTTCTTCAGTTGAAAGAATAACACTTTCTGGCTTGATATAGGCAACACATTGAAAAGAAATCTGTTATGTGAAATGATATGTTCTAAATTCATCAAGGTTATTACAAATCTTCATTCTGCAAAACTTGAGAAATTGTTTATTCCATACAGTGCTTTGTAAGGTTAAAAGGCACACTAGCATTAGGTAATTCTCATAGTGTCTGAAAATTGGTAAATGTATATTATTATTTCAGATTCATTGAAAAGAAAAGGTGAACTATAAATTGAAAGGTTGTATGATTTACCCAAGACCAAACTCTGTGATTCCAGTGCTACAGACTAAGCCCTCCATGGCTGGAGCATTTTGCCTTCTGCAGGTATCATAGGTGACTATGTAAAACCAAATTCTTGTCAGCTTTATATATGCAGAGGTTATTGTCCTTATTTTGTGGGTTTGTCAGCTCAAACAACTTGTGTATTTAAATTCTCTCTGTTTATTAGACTGAACATAAATCAAATGGAGAATGAGCCATACAGTTGTACAGTCATGGCTTACAGTGTTGCTGGAAAAATGCTAGCAGGAATCCTGTGGGCATAAATTGACTTTGTAGGCAGAGAGGCTGTTCTTGAGCCTAGATGGTTCTTGAGCCTGCTGAATCTCCTATGGCAGTTTTTTTTTTATTACAGCAGCAGTGTGCCCCTTTGTCCTTGGTTGAAATTTGTTCTGTATTCATTTTTGGCAGTGTTTAGAGTAGCAGTTGTCAATCTGTATGTGGCCTTACATCCCAGAGGGAATTGCACTTCATTAGTATCTTAACTATATAATTGAAAGTTGTTTAAGGATTGTTTCAGACTGATATACAACACTGGTCATTCCACTATTATATTACTTTATAAAGTTAGGTTGAACTGCATACAGTAAAAAGACATTTAATTTTACAGGAGAGGGAAAAAAAGCTCTAGTAAGTTTTGAGGGTTTTATCCTTGCAGGGAAGATGTGTTGCTGTAAATTCTCTTAACTGTGTGCAGAATTATACTTAGTTGAAGCAATATTCCCTGAAGTAAGAGGACATTATATATGTCTCTTTTTCTAGTTCGTGACCTTTAATAGTAATGCAGGTTTTTTTTCTCCTCCTACCTACTGAAATGCTGTAAAACCAGAGCAATTGGGGAAGCGCTTTGGAGTAAAAGAGCAAGCACTCTGAGTATTGATCAGGCATGACTTCTCATCTATGATCATTCACCTATGGCAGTCAGTAAAGACATAGAAATAGGTACAGTAAAGATGCTGCTAAGTTATTAAGTACTGACCAATAATCAACCCTGGAATTTTCTAGCTTCTATTTCACTTCTTTGCCTTTAAGAGTCAAAGGGATAATGTCACCAACAGTAACGCTCTAGGGTAGAATGACAAATATACTTTCTACTACCTTATAAAAGGGGTAAGATGCATCCTCTTATAATCTCTCATATCAGGTTATTAGAGGGTTTTTTTGAACAATATGAAAATGCAATTTGAAAATGCATTAGTTGCATACAGAAAGTATGTCTAATATTTTTTCAGCCTTTTAGGAAAAGATTATTTGACTGCTTGGGCTGTTGCGTGGAGCAAGTGCACAATTATTGCTCCTCAGCACAGATTTGCATGTGGTCAAGCTTTCTCTAATGATCCCATAAACATCTTTAGACAAGATAAGTGATGCATCACTGTTTTTTAATGTTTATAATTTGGGAGCTGTTAAAATGGATTGCATTGGATTACCCAAGCCCAAGGTCATAATGAGCACGGCCAAGAGTTTGACTTTATAGAGCCATGTTGACTGTTTCTCCTTCCAGGCTACTTATTGCTTAAGTGTTTATATTAACCTGCATGGAAAGAGCTTTCTTGGAATTATTCAAACTCCTGTAGCCATAGGTATTTCATCCAGTTCAATAAATGAGGAGATTTATTTCTTGGTCTGTACATTAATACATTTTGTTGTGTGTGGCATTTACAAACAAGCAAATTCAAGAGAGTATTAGTTCTCCATCTGTCAGCTGTGAAATAGCTATTTAATAAAGATACTAATGTCAAGTAGAATTAAGATAGCTTCCTGCATCTTACTTGGCATCTTGTTATCTTAATGTGAATCTTTCACTGAGTGTGGGATTAAAATACAGATAAATAAATGGACATGGTTTATAGGCATATGAGATATCCAGGCTCCTATTTAAACTTGTGTAAATCATTGAGGCTCAAAGAACAAAGTATTTCCCTGGATTTGTGTTTAGTGCCATTTGAGATGCCTAGAGTTAGTAACCACCATTGTAAGCCCAGAAAAGGGTCCAAGCCCTGTGTGAAGTCTGTGCCCATCAGAAGAGGCAGCTGGAGGCCAGACATAATAATTTATGGTATCTAAGATTGCACCATGCATTTATTTTTAGGCTACTGAATTGAACCCTACAGCAGCTGAAAAAAACTGAATTGCTCTCCAGGAAGCTTTAACTGTGTTGAGTAGGGGCTTCACACTTATAACTGCTGGAGCTGATCAAGGCTGAGACATCTCCAAAAGGATGATAGTTGTGATAAAAAAAACCTGTGGGAGATTTGTACTTCTAAAGTAGCAGCTGAAGGCCAAGCAAGTAACAGTGGTGCTAGGCACCTGCTTGGAAAGCCAAATTGACCCCTGCATCTCCAGTGATTACAGCAATAACTTAAGACACCTGGTGCACCAGTGACACCTAAATGTAAGCATCTTCATCCAGAACTGAATACTGCACTGGAAACACAGTAATGATGCTAGCTTATCTTGGAATCCATTAAAATGAATGCCATGTTTCACTCATAGTTGAATAAATTATTGGTTAGAACAAAAGTTTAGTACTTCCAGACATACTAAATATACCTGCTTCAAAATTCATTATTCATGATTCATTATTCATGATTCCCATCACTCAATTTAACAAATAAAATTAATCATTTGATACAAAAATCAGCATTTTTCCAATAGATTTCTTCAAGCTTCAAGTCCTTCAGAGGACTTTGGCATATTTAGATATTAGTATTATTTTATAGAACTCCTAGGTTGCTAAAATGTAGGAGGAGGTTACTGTTGTGAAAAATAAGAATGGCTTCATTAATTCCTCAGGTCACTTAATAGATCTTAGAATGTGGTACAAGGTTTGCATGAAGTTCTCTGTGTAATCCTATGAGTTGTAAATGCTGCTGAGGCTTTAAAGTCAAGGAGGCCATCTGGGTAAATAAGGCCAGACCTGCTGCTTTACCATGAATAGCATCACTTCTTAGAAAAGTATCTTAGGTTATTTCACAGTGAGTCACACCAGGATAATGATCTGCAATGAGGAAGTGACCTCTTGAATATCAGGAATGAAATCAGAGTTTCATCTTCCTGTGGAAGACAAGTTCATTTAGTGGATCATTTCTGTGATAATTTCTGTGCATTTATAGTCTTAAGAGTTGCAGTAGTGTTCTGATACATGCTCCCCCAGATTCCCAGCTGAATTTGGAACACAGTGATGATTCTGGAAAATCTGTAGTCTGTATTTCTCAGCTGAGAGCAGCAGATTTGTGTTTTTGAATCATCTTTTCCCAGAAATGTCTAAGATACTGCACTGTAAATCTTTTGAGCAGTTACACACTTTTGTATTCTGACAGCACCTAATTCCACTGAATTAATTAGTAAATCTTACACTGGTATCAGGTAAAAAATAATAGAACCTACAACAGGGCTTATAACTTATTTAAATATGGTCATGTTTTCCATCATATACTTGCTATTGTGAATTTTGAAACTTCAGTGCAGCCCAAGTTTTCCATCAACAATTTGTATTTCATATTCTGACAAGTTCAATGTAAAATGTCACAGTCTAAATAACACAAACCAAATCTGTCACTACCACTTATCATGCTGAATTGGAAATAAATAGGTTTTTAGAGGTAGATTAAATTTAAGACCAGTTAAGTTTGGGTTTTGGTTTGGTTGGTTGTTTTTTTCCCAAGGAAAACAGGGATAATTGAAGGCTGAACTCAGAGAGTAAATAATATAAAATATTAGTACATAATAAAATATTAGCTTTATTATGTATTTATTATGTATTGCATTAAGGCTACAGATATTTGGCCTAAAATAAATCCCCTTGCATTCCACATGGTCCTCTGAAATCAGAGGAACTGGGCTTAGTTTCTGTTTAGAGCTGACTCAGCATTACCAGCCTGGTTGAGTTCAGTAAGAAATTGCATGATCACAGACTTGCCAATAGTGCAGTTTATCAGTTCAATACTATAGATCTGAGTTCAATAAAAACTTTCACAGTCCAGATTCACAAAAAGTACAGTTTCCTGAAGTAACAGGAAAACAGGTTCAGGATTGCTGGTGATAGCATTGCAGTAACTACAATGCTATCACTTCAGCAGGTGATAGTAACAGAGATCTATTAGTGAGATATAGATAGAAATATAAAAATATTTACAGGACTTTACAATGCACTGGAGGCACAAAACTCACCTAGAGGCATCTTTCAGGGGAGGAGGACAGCCCATCAATGGATCCCAAGTAAGCAGAGGTGTTTCCCCCTCTTTTTTTCTTTCTTTACCCCAAACCACCCTTTCCTTTGTTTTAGGTGTGGTTCTGATGGTTATGATTGTGCATGTGTGTTTTCATTTCTCTTCATTTGCATTCTTAGGATGTAAAAGTTAATATGCAAAAAGGCTTAATGAGGGTCTTGGTTATTTTCGGTAGGATTTATAGTTGACACAAAAGGTAGAATAAACACTTTGGTCCTCCTCCACCTGCTGAGGTGGCAGTAAAGGCTGTCTGACCTTCACTAGAAAGTCTTTGAGTGCATCCTTGTCTCCTTAAAGGACAACATTTATCACAAGGCTGGTTATGCACAGTGGCAGGTAGAGAGGTGCAGGTTTTCTCTGCGGCCTCTCTAAGACTTCCACTTCACCCAGGTATCTATTGTTCAGTCCTTACACCTTGCTCGAGCTGGGTATAAGATAAGCAGGGACACATCTCATGTTTTTCTCAACCAGTCTCATCAGTTCTTCACTTGTTGGAATTTGAAAAGAGGGAACCATGAACACTGCATTGACAGCTTTGTCAACCCTCTGTCAGATACTCTGAAATAGACAAGGCACAAATACCATGATTACTATGATGACAATCAGCACATACATGTTTGTTTTCAAAATTTCTCTCCACAATGGTGTGAGGCTTAGCCAATTAGATCATTTAACCATGATCCTTCTTTGACTTTGAGTTTGGTCATACCTTTTTGCAATTGTTGTATGCTCTTATGTATAGATACTGAATGGTTGGAAAGGTTCATGCAACACATTCCATCAAAATCTTTGCATCCATGTTTGTGCACTAACAAAAGAAAATCAATCGCTGCTCTGTTTTGCAGAGTTGCATGTCTCTCACCTTGAACATCAGTTAACATTCACTGACTTAAGGCAACTCTGTAGCAAGCATGACCATTTACCATAATTATGGATCTGTGGTACATGGTTGTGGTGCAGTTCCTTGATTTGCTGAAACCAGTGTCAAAGCCCTGTTTTAAGCCAACAGAATCAGACTTGTCAAGTGGGTACACAATCTCATGTTGTAAACTTGTAACACTTTGCACTGTGTTTACTGAACAAAAAGAGAAATAATGATCTCAGCTTGCCATCTGCCAGTTCTCTGGCTGAATGGAACAGACTGTCAGACAAAGGGTGAGATATGTCTTTAAGTGACGTTTGTGGATTTTTGGTGGCTTGGGATTTCTTGTGTGGTTTTTGGTTTGGTTTGGTTCTGGCTTTTTGTGTTGCTTAGTAACAATATCATGATTACAAATTTATAGCATATGTGCAGTATGTGAGGTGTTAACAAATTTGTAAAAATTGAGTCCAATTAATATTTCCTCTGCAGAACTTTAAAATTATATGGCTCCTTCCTTTTTCTTTTTTCTCATCTACAAATGACCTAGAACAGTGAAAAATCATAAATTTGCATTTCAGTATTACTCATATCAGTAGTGTTTTCAAATGGAGCATATAGCAGAATTAAGTAACTTGTAAAGCATAAGTAGCTTTCAAAGGTCATATAATTGTCTCTGTGGTTAGTAGCTGCACACAGAATAATGCCTATGAATGATTATGTTGCCTGCAAATGAACCACTGAACAAAGCATTCAGTGTCAGAAATCTTACTTGATGACTTGCACAACTATGTTAGAAAGATTTAAAACTGAGAACCACATACACTTTAATGGATTTTATATGCCACCTTTTGGCTCTCTATAGCTTCTGCTGGTCTACTGGAATCCATCCTACTATTCAAAATCCACTCAAAACCAAAAAAAGCTAATGCAAGATGGGTTGGACCAGGCCAGCTTCTGTAAGGAGGCACATCAGCTCTGTAGCCACTGAGTAGCTGGTGGAGAGAAATAGGCTCTCCCAGACAGTAAGTCATCTGCTGTCTTTTAGACACGTATCATAGGGTGAGATGAATCACCTCCCTTTCTGCAGTGACTGAGCCAAATGTGGCTAGACAATCTCTCCCTTTTTAGGCAGTAGAAGTTTGGTAAGGTTAATCCCAGTCCCCAAGTTATTTTGTTTGTTTTCTGATGATACATTATATTTGGCTTTTGATCTATTTTGGCAAATAAGATTTTAGAGGGAAGTATCTCCAGCAGTCCTGACTTGGAGTAGGTTCACGTTGATTCTTGTGGAAAGTCAGGGTGAGAAAACACTGCAGGACTTCTCTTCCAGGAAGCGAAGTGTTTCACTGTTCCTCTCCCTTATTAGTGACATTTTGTTCTACCTTTCCATTCCCTTTAATCACTGGCTAGAGATGATGCCAGCAGACAGTTAGGTGTTATCCCCAGGGCCCATGGATTGTCACAATAAATTCTGTGAAAAGATGTAGTTTGATTAATGTCTACTGCAGGAGCTGAAGGGATTGCTCCATAATATAAAAATACTAACAACCAACTACTACACTCTGTTCATATTTCATCGTTTTACCCATAACACAAGCAGTTGGGCTTATGTCCAGTAGAGCTGCAGCAGAGAAAAGGGGGCCTGGCCAGTTGCTGTTGCTGCCCCTCAACTGCTTTCCTGGCTTGGTCCCTTCATAAACAGCAGGAACATTCCTTCTCTCTGCATGCTGAGAGAATATGGCAGCTGTTAAGGCCCTTAGTGAAATTGGTTTAGCTGCTAGTACACCCTCTGACCGCAGGCAAGAATCTTGTCAGCTCAGAAGAACTTTATGTATAACGTAGATAAATTGCTGAGCTCCGTGTCCTGCCATAACCATGGTAAAAATTGTTCTTAGCTTAAAGTGTCAGGATGCATTTTCATGGATCCTGGTGCTTGCCTGGTGTAAAGAAATATTTTGTTGTCCATGTGCTTCACAGTGTCTACCACTGGCCCCTGGCTGCTTGCATGGGCTCTGAACATCCAGAAATCCACGTTTCCATGGACTCCATTAAGCTGTTTAAAAATGTAGACAAGTCTGATACCTTCCAAAAGCTGTTGGGCTTGGTACTGATGTGCATGATATTGGCACAATGTGTATGTTACCAGCCCTAGTGCTGTGGGGAATCATCACTTGCACTGCATGCTGTGAACAGCCTGTGTATTCAGTGTACCTCTGGAAATCCTGGGCTGGTTTGCTAACCCTGTATAAGTTCAGACCACAGGAATGTCCCATGGCTCTGAGAATATTTGTCTCAATACAAAATGAGAGACAAAAGACAAACTGTTAGAGGACTGCAGGGAAACATTAAAAAAATATAGAAGTCAACCAATCAGTTGTTAGACTTAGCACACTGGCAGCTCGAACCTTGCTGCAATTCTATTGCTCTTATGTGGGCTCTAAGGAGGGTAGAGAAGTAGCTCACAACTGCCAAGGCCAAGGGGGGAAAGTACCTTGTTTGAGAATCAAAGAACTGGGTGGTGGAGATTGCTGGGTTGATCAGAGGCAGAAGTAACATCTTTGAGCCAGATGAGAAATGTTAAGCTGAGTGAAGTATATGCTCAAAAGCATTTTGAAAAAAAAGGAAGAATACTGATACTCAACTGATTGCATACTCCACCTGTTTCAAAACTGGTATTTTGTTGTTCAAACAAGTAGTTCCAATTTGGATCTTACCTGTCCATAGTGAGGTCAGTGCTGAAACTTTGGGTTCTGTTTTGTGAATGACCTCTTGTCTGTGGTATTAGGATCCACCCAGCATGGATCAGTGGCAGAATGAGGTCTCTGGTGAGTCATGCTAGGCAGAGATACTCAGGCTGCTTCCACTTCCAGATTTTGCATGAGATGGATGTTTTTTGATCTTTAAAGAAAAGTAATGGCAGTTCTTGCAAACACAGCCTCCTTTCTCCGGTGAGGCAATACTTAACAATCCTACTGCTATCACACTAAACACATTCTGCATAAAATCTTGATTTAATACTCCTTTTAATGATGATTTCTTATCTATACTGCTTGCCCCATTGAATCAGTAAACATGTTGAAAAGACTGCAGATGTCTTTTGCAAATTAACAAGTTCACTCCTGTATGGAAAGCCAGCTCTGTTGAGGCATAGCACAGACATGGAATAGTGGCAAACTGAGCTTCTGCAAACAAATTGACATTACTTCATAGAGCACAGCAGCCAGATATTTTCACTTTGACATAATAGCCCTATGTAATTCTCCTTTTCTAGCTCTGAGTTACCTTTTTGACAGCCTCTTCATGGGGCACTAGATTTGCTTCTGACTGATTGAGGCCAAGTCAATCGCAAATCACGCTGTCACATCTAGAATTTCATGAGTTTTCAGCTCTGTAAAAGTATTTCACCTTTTTGAATTGACCATATGTTTGCTGGAAAGGAGATTCAGGTTTGAAAATCAGATTTTATATATATTGATTTAAAAATTTTAAAGTAGAAATTATCTTCTCTGAGAATAATGGCAACACTTAAAAGAACTGATTACATTTCCAGTAGAATTTACACTCTTGTGAAAAGCTATCAACCTAATTGAGAAAATAAAGCTCAAAGTATGACTTGTTCCCTTCTCCTGGTAGAGAAATTCAGTGCTTTAAAAAGCCCAGAATGGCATGTTGCTTTAAAAGTATTGTTTTATGAAGCAAATTATTTAACTGTGTATTTGGGTTTGGGTTCTTCTTGTTGCTGTTATTCTTCATGAAGCAGCCCAGCTCTCTTCCAGTCCTTAGCCTGTCATTTCTTTTGTACATCAAGTATTCCACTGCCAGAATGTGTCATACCTCACCCACTCAGTTGTCCTGGGTAGTTCTGGATTGGTTTTCTGTGGCTGCATTTGTCTTCCTGCCCATAAAATTATAACCATACATCCCACTTAAGAGCATGTATAGCTAGCACTTACCTTTGTTCTAGGGACAGGTTGTATCACACCTCTATCTTTTAGTCAGAGGCTGGACTAAAAATTATATTGAGACAAATGTAATAGTAGTAAAGATCCCAGCCAGACTGAGCATAGAAGTAATATGGGAGCCAGGACTTCATGAGTGAAAGCTGTTTTCTGTGCATAGTTTTGGAGGCAAATGTCTGATGGACAGGTGTTAAACAGACCATCTCACATCTTTCAAGGGGGACACAACTTACTGCTTGGGTAGTTTTCACCTTCTTAGGATATTTTCATACAAGGGAATTACCAATATCCAGCAAAAGGAGGGTTGTTTGCTTTTAAAAGTATTCTTGTAACATCTCTGTGGTATGATACAGAAACTTCTGTTTTCCTACGATGTCCTTCAGGAAGTGTCTGTGTGACAAGAAATCCACTTAACAATGAAAAAATTCACGCTGTTTGATTTTGTAAATGATAATTCACTGCAAATTGGAGAGACTTCATGGATACAGGACCTTCCCTGTAATGACAGCGAACTAGAAAGACTTTTGAAACCTAATGAGCACGTACTAGTAAACTGGCCTGTGGGAGAAAGAAAGACAGAGAAACACCTGGTGAAAGTTGTGTACATGAGTGGTGAGTGCAGTTCCAGAACATTTATCTGATATTAAACATGCTTTTAAGGTATATTGCCTGATTGGGCTTTGGCCTTTTTCCTTTCCATCATTTCAGATGACCCCCAAGAGCTGGTGGAAATTATGCAAAAGATATTACGAGCAGATGAAATCACAAAAATACAAGTCCTTGGAAAAGGCAAGAGGAAGAGGATAGAAATGATATTCTCAGAAAGTGAGGACAGTGACCTGGATAAAGAAAAGGTGAGTTTATGTCTTTATGTGCCTTATATTGTTAGATCCATAAAAGAATGAAATAATCTGTAACTGATATAACTGTAATGATATAACACACAAAAGATGTATAGTAAAGGTAGGAATACAGGCAGCCTTCACATGGTACCTCAGCACAATAACCTGTCATAGTAATTATTTAGGCATTGGATTTTGTCCTTCTCTGTGTCAAAGTCGAGTGTTATTCAAGGTTTTGATGCTCTGTAGCTTCATTGCATTTTCCCCCATAAGACAGAAATCTGACTAGTGTGTAAAAAAGGGAAGGGACCAGGTTTTCTGAGGTGTGCCTCGTGCTGAGATCTGCAGTGACAAAATACAGGGAAGGAAAACATATAAGTTAACAAAGTTACAAATACATTTTTAAAAACTATTAACCAAGAATGTCAAGTGCGCAGTGAATAAAAATCTATGGTATATTATGAAATATTGTAATGAAAGGCTCTATAGGAATGCAAAGGCACTGTTATGCATTTTTTACAGGGGAAGATGATGAAACATAGAAAGAAATCATTGCAGGCATCTGCTCCTGCCAACATCCTGAGTCAATTTGAAACATCTTTAATTAACAAACAGGTAAACATCCATTTTCAGCGATTTTAATGTATTAAGCAGAAGCAGTTTTAAAGGTATTTTTGAGGGAGGCATAGGATTTTTGCCATAGTGAAGTTAACAGTTCTAAAAAATTCAGCTTTGTAAAATTGGTGAATACAGAACAGAGACAAAGGTACCTAACAGTTACATATTACACTGACCTTTCATTTTTAACTTCAATAAGAATACTAATAGCTCTGTTTAGTAACAGCTTTTATTGAAACGTACTGAGTCTGTTTATACAAGAGAATTTTTAAATTTATTTTAATATAATAGATACTTTATATATCTATTTATAT
>JAOTQP010001546.1:87063007-87078232 GCA_026413545.1 Cichladusa arquata | reverse complement strand
AGGTACCTAACAGTTATATATTACACTGACCTTTCATTTTTAATTTCAATAAGAATACCAATAGCTATGTTTGGTAGCAGCTTTTATTAAAATGTACTTGAGTCTGTTTATACACGAGATTTTTTTATTTAACCAGATATTTCAATGCCAGTTTCATGCTTTTGATTTTATGTTGTTGCTCTAGATATCACTGTTTGGGGTTTTTTTCAGAGAGAACCATATTCAGGAAGCAACTTTCTATATAGTGAAAGTAGCAGTGATGATGAAGAGCCTTTATTTCAACTCTCCAAGGTAGAACTATGTGCCAAAATTAAAAGTCTCAAGAGGAAGCTGACAGATACCATGAGAGAAAACTGCCGCCTGAGGCAGTCCCTGGTGATGCTTCAAGGTAAAGTCAGGAGTATTTTGATGAAGAGGAAAGCCTGAAGGTCAGAAAAAGCTTGATTTATAAGAGGCCATTTGGATAGGAATTATGGATGCTCAAGTACCTGACATGATCAAGGCCTACCATTAGCATTAAAGTCTGTGATACATGGCAGCATTTAATTCCAGCAGCACTTACTCTTACACAGAGGCCATGCAATCATAGTTAGAAATGAAAAAATCTGTCTAAATCCTGCCAGTTGCTCCCAAGAGAACCTTTCTGTATGCTGTGTAAGCATTGGCTAAGCTCAAATACTTCTCTGACCAGTCCAACTAACCTTATTTACTAGCAGTTTTCTTGATCAATTGATATTTCATTTATTCTGAAATTGCTTAATTTCTGACTGCTTTGGTGATTCCTCATTACTGACAACCTGAGTCAGTTTCAGATGAACCAAATTTAATTCTTTCCCAGAGATGAAATATTTTGTTCCTCTTAAATGAACCCTTCATCTCTTAGTGGTCATCTTTAAAAAACCTTTCGCTTGTCCCTGTCCCTTACTCTGAGGCAGCCAAAACTGAACCCAACATTTCAAACTGTTAGTGAATGAATAAGGTTTAAAGAGGATTTACTCCTTCCCTTGCCAGCTACACCATACCATCCCTAGACAATCTAGTATCTAGGTTTTTTTATTGTCAGATGATTTTGCAACTGTTTATCATTTTCATTTCCCACATGACTGCATTTCTTACGTTATTCATCTTGGTTTGAATCATTCATCTCCACCTTTTTAAATATTATTTGTAAACAGTTTCTTAGTGCCTGACAACTTTTTTCACACATGTAAGTCAATTTACCCTGCATCCTGAGCAATTATCTTAGTCTTTTACAGCATTTTCTGTAATTCAGTGATTCTGTATCTTGCTGATATGTCACCTCTTGCATCCTTTTTGCTCTGCATTGATTCTTCTTAATGGATGCAATAAAAGTTTATATTTGAAAATATAACATCGAGAAAAGGTGATTTAAAACATATTCTCTATAGATTAAAAAAAGGAAAAGCCTCTGCAGTATGTGTAACTTCTTTGAAGAAAAAAAAATCAGACATCACTTAGCCCATATTCAATAGCTTTATGGACTTGTAGAGATTTTGAGATTGTAAAAAGAAAAATAATCTGTTTTGTGCTATGATGGGCATAAACTAATAGTTGCTCTTAGCCTTGCACTGAACTGGTCTATTCTAGAAATTGAAGTCAGATCTTCATGGGTGGGGACAGCAGAATGGCAGGAAAGCATTTGAGAGAGGAGGAAGAAAGTATATTGAAGTGTCTTTGCTGACTACTTTGAGTCTTTTGCATTATGACAGGAATCTAATTGCAAAAATATCCCTGCTTATGTAATTGGAGTCTGAAAGCTTCAATTACTATTTTACCCCTCACTTTTCATCTGATTTCAGTGTTGCCACAGGCAGTCAGTCATTTTGAGGAGCTGGTGGGGATGGCTGAAGCACTGCTCAAAGGGGGAGTGACGTCGTCTACATCCAGTCTGCATCCACATGCTGTTTGGAAGGCATCTCACAACCCATTAGCAGATTCCTATGCATCTATGCATAGTAACTCCAGCTCACCAATAACTTTGAATGTGGAAGATGAGGAGCAACAGACTGAAAAACAGGTCAGTTAAAAGGCCATTTCAGGCATAAAAATTTATACAGTATAAAGTTTATTGCCATAGCATAATATAAAAAATAACCATCAGTAAAATAAATTCTCATCATTGCATTGATAACATGACTAATGAGCTCCTTTTGTACAGAATGCTCTTTCCATGAGAAGCATAAGCTTTTATTCACTGTCCTATACACTCTCAAATTCACTTCAGTTTCGGTGACCTTGCATATCTGTGGCTAAGGGCAGAATGTGGATGCATGAAGAAAATACCAAGATAACTTCCAGTCTAATTGTTTGGATGCCAAAGGGGAGTGATAGTATTTGAACGATAATCTAAGAAGAATACCAGCAGTCTGTTCAAACTGTTAATTTGTAATTGGAGGGTGTTATGTTTCTTCTCCTGTTCCAAAACTGGCCAGCAGTTAAGTAGAAATACATGTACACAGAGATACTGAGTAAAGAAATTCCCTTATTCTCTGCAATTATAAAAGAACATGATTAACAAATCTAAGGCACAGAGGCTGTACATGAAAAAAATGAAGGCACAACCAAAAAATGATTCTAGCATCTGCATTCACAATTTACATAAACATTATTATGCATTGGGTCATGCTAATCCATGCAAATCATTCTTGTGTGTTGTCATGGAGTGCTAAAATCCAAAGAAGTCTGTTAAGAATTATCGTGGTATGTTTTGACTGCATATTGCAAACCACAGAATTTGACCTAACATCTTCAAAGAAATAAAAAGACCTAATTTTCTGAGCAATTTGCCTTACTTCATAGAGGTAGCTCAAAACTGCCTGTTAGGAGAGTTCAAATTCTTAGGCTGTACCACTGCTGCGTGCAGAAGCCACTCTCAAAGCCCAGGACCAGATGTCACAGTTCTTAGAGCATGTCTGCTCGCAGGCAGGAATATTTGCTTGGGCACAGTGCCATGCTACCAAGGCAGAACAGAAACCATGCCAGAACTGGACCTCAGCCAGCCTACATGGAGTGCAAGCAGAAGGGTTTTGCTATGTCTGAACATGTCCTGTCTCCACTAGCGAGTAATGAGGATGGAAGGGTTTGCTAGGATGCATGGGGTCCTTAGTCTGCCCCATACTTCCTCCTGGGAAACAATCAAGCTGTGTGCATAGTCCCAAATGCTGAGCACTATGCAAGTGTGGTGTTACCTCAAGCACACCATTGGCAGAGATTACTTTTGAAATTGTGGTTTAAAAACAGAAAATGAGAAAGATATTTCAGTGGTAATACTATATAATATTTCTAGAAAACTGCAAATAGTTATGCCTATGACCAATTTTGTTTTCCAGTTCAAGATCGAAAAGTGGCAGATTGCACTTTGTAACAAGAGCAAACCTCAAAAATTTATAAATGACTTGATGCAAGCACTTTATACACATGAATACATGGCTACACACAGCCTGACAGGTGCAAAGTCCTCCTCTTCAAAGGATAAAGCGGCAAAACCAGCTATGAATCAGAATGAAGTTCAGGAAATCATAGGTGATGACTTGTTAACTTACTCAAGGTGGCTCTGACTTGACAGGGGGCTTTCTCGGAGGGAGGGACTGTCATATTTAACAGCTGGTCTACTCAGGTGATGAGCTGCTTCCTATTTCCTTCTTCAGCTACCTGCTTTTTTAAACCATCTGTTAAAAATATTGCCAGTGAAATACCAAGTAGCAGTATTTCTATTGTGTGAATTCTGTGGGTTTTATTCAGGTGACTGCTCAGGCACAGTGATATTGTAAATTTTTTTTAGCCCTTGCAAGGTTAACCTGCAACAGTTAAACTTGGAGCACGATGATAACAGATAAGGGAAGGCAAGAAGAGGACACACTTTTAAATTATGTCTGCTGTGTTCTGAAGTTTAGTGAATGTTATGAATTCTGACATTTTAAATAGTGCTAGAGGCAGAATGAGACTGTATAGAAGACAGAAATAGTGATCAGAGAAGCAAACAAAATTTGATTTATGCTGAGGTTTACTGAAGAAAATATATAGTGCATAGGACAGAAAATAATTTCAGATGGAAGTATCAGCTTTAAAGAAAACAGTATTTTGTGAGCATATGAAGCCAAATTTTAATTGGATTCACATCTATAACTACATACTAGAACAATATAGCATTAATTACTGTAATTCCTCCCCCATTGCCATTGCCTTGGACTTCTGCAGTTCTCTTGGTTCCCTTCTCAGCTTAGCTCCAGTTCCCGTACCTTAGTACAGTTTTATTGAAGTTAGCCAGCAGTTTCAAAAGTTATCACTTACAAAAACCTTTTTTCCTTAATAACCTTATTAGAAAAAAGGCCCAAAGTCAAGAGAGATAAAAGGAAAGTGTGGAGGATGGTAAAAAATAATACATTGAGACACAGTAAGATGAGACAGTTTCAGAACAACTGTTGAGAAAAATGAAAAATATTTAATGGGATGAGAAAAATAGTTGGACTCAATCATAGTGTTTTTTTTCCAAACTAAATAATTTTATTATTCTAAATCCTACTAGGGCCTAGGCAAAACTGAAAAGGGAAGCAGAGAAGGTAATCAGGACATGGAATACAGCATGTTGTGGAGAACTCAGTGACAAAGCCTATAAAGAAATCAAAGAATTTCATTAAGGCAGAAGAGAATACTCTGGAATTTAAACAGAAAAGTGTCAACATTATACAGGAGAAAAAGAAAAATTAGAAGGAAGCTTGGCAGATCTAGGACTGTAGAAAATGACTTAGTAGATCAGATTATTTAAAGAAGATGGAAATTGTAGGACTTCAAAATAAAATGGAATGAAAGGGCAGGGAAATCAAGGGGAAGGAAGATAATGGAAAAGAAGGCAGCAGGAATCGCATTCCTCATGTTGAGTCCTGTTACTACTGCATTCAAAAAATGTAGCCAGGAAAAACAGAAGGGAAATTTTTAGAAAAAGTGACATCACCTGCAAATGAAAATTAATGAGGAAAAAAATAAGTAAGAATCAGACTCATAAGGAGTGATGAGGATAGGAAAAGGACTCTGATCAAGAACAGAAGATAAGGACAGGTGATTAGCATGCACAAATCACTCACTAGAGAAGCCCTTGTGGCCCTGGAGTTCCTTTTGAGTCTGCCAAGAGCAGGCACAGCAATGTGGAAGGCAAAAAGAAAAGCAGGAGCTGGCATATGTAAAATCTATGAAGGAGTTTGTAAAGATAGTGAAGTAACTAGAGTAGAAGCTGAAGTAGCTGGAACTTTAAAAGATGCAAGAACTATATTTTATATTACACATCTCTTGTTTCCCTGATTTGGAGGCTCCATATATATAATCTCTTTATTTTTCAGGAATTACAAAACAGTTGTTTCCAAACACAGATGATGCTTTAATTAGGCGAATGATGGGACAAAAACTGAACAACTGCACCAAGAAGCCAATTTTAAGCAAAGATCTTAACTCAGGTGCTTTTCAGAAACATAGCTTTTGGTAAGTCAAAAAAATGCCTGCACTGTGTAATTCTGCATATTACTTAGTAGTAATAAAATCTAAAAGCAGTCTTAAAATTCAGATAACAATACATATTTACCTATTTGGTATATGCACTACAAAGCCAGTAAATATTTCCATAATCTTGTACAAAAAGTACATAATACAGAAGCAGTCTAGCTTAACACTAGTGCACAAAAATAGTTATTGGTTCCAGAAAAAGCAGCACTATTAAATGAGAAGAAGAGAAAACAGAAGTAAATGTATGGAGTTACATTGCTCAATATATCTATTTTAGATTTGGCATTATTTACCTTTCTTATTATTCTCTGGCTCATTAGAGACCAGTCAATTCCATTTTCATGTCACCTGTTGTACCTCAATTAACCCACAAGTGAATATAAAGAAAATCACACCTCTTTGGTGCATATTTATTAGAGTACTGTAGGAGAGCTAAGCTGGCAATCAATTACTGCCAAAAGTCTAAATTATTAGGTCAGAGGAATTATTAAATTACATCTTACCTGTTAGGGGAGTTTTTGCCTTGTGAATGAAAGTAATATAAAATTGCCAAACTCATGGCTATGGTTGGTGAAGTGAGCTATTTGCACAGTGCTGTTTCCACATACATCAGATGTACATATCACAGAATGGTGGGGCTGGAAGGGACCTCTGTAGGCTGGCTGGTCCAGCCCCTGCTGCTCCAAGCAGGGTCACCCAGATCAGGTTGCTCAGAGCCATGGACAGTTTGGTTGAGTAGCTGCAAAGGTGGAGGGAGACTCCACCACCGCTCTGTGCCACTGCTCCACCACGCTCACCATGTTTCCTGATGCTCAGACAGGACCTCCTGTGTTTCCATCTCTGCCATTGCCTCTGCCATTGGGCCCCACTGAGAAGAGCCTCCATCTACTTTACACTCTCCCATCAGACACTAGCACACATAGGTAAGATCAGCTTGAGGCTAAACAGGCCCAGCTGCCTCAGCCTCTCCTCAGGAACCTGATAAGAAATGAGCAAGAAACAGGACATGAGATTAAAATAGGGTGACAGGAAAAGAGATTTTCCTTACTCAAACTTTCTATACTGAAGTAACGTTTTTCTTCTTCCTGGTTCACTTATCTCCTGCATGCTTTTAAAATTCAAATTTGCAACTGTAAGACACTTCATAAGAAAAAACAAAAATCAACAAAACAAAAAAAAAACCCCAACAACAGAAAATAAGAAGCACCCCAAGCTATTTGACTATGTTATGATACAAAAGTTTGAAAAGTAGCAGTGCTTTGCTTCTAAAATTCCTTTCTAAGCCACTTGGTAGTATTCCATGGACCACCAGTGGTCTGTGAATTATTACTTGAGAAATACTTACAGAGTGTCTGTTAGGAAAATCCACATACAAAGGTTTTTCCATCTGGAAACAATAAACAAATGCAGCAGCCTGGCAAAAATAGTCTACTATATTAATGCTTTTCTCCTAGAGATGAGAAGACTTCATGTTCTGTGTATTTGTAACATACAGTATGCAATGATTCACTGCATGATTCTTCCTTGTCCTTAACACAGGCATGAAAAATAATAGCACAAAACCACACATTTTGTCTTCTTTGGAAGTATTAAAACCTTAAATATTTTAAATCTTTATCTTCATCAGATGGATCCATAAATTTTGCTAATGCCTGAGTCTTCTAATGTACACAGTGTTCCTGAAGCCTTGCTAGGAAGACCTTGACTACACTAAAACAATTCTGGGTTGTTATTTAATACTGCCTATAAACCTTCCAATTTAAACTCAATATTTAAAAAATGCCCTTTCAATATTTTAAAAATGCCCTTGTGTCTGTTATTGATCAGTGTTTATGTAAAATCCAGCCCAACATCTATTGCCTGAATAGTGTCTTTTGAACTGATGCATTTATAATGGATTTTTCTTTTACATCTGTTAAGCATTCCCTCACTGTCAAAGCAGTTAAGCACCATATAAATAACCAAGATAACTTGGTGATTCCGTTAACTCAGATGACACACATTCTCTGTAAGAAAAGTAAGACAATTTAAAAGTGCTCATAATCTCACTGTTACTCCTTCAGTCCATCTTCCAGCAGTGAAATACAGAGAGGGGTAGAGAAAATTATGTTGTGCAGTACTTTTAGTAACCACCTATCCACACAAGTTACTAACTGTAAAAACTGGTGACGCTTCAGCTTTTATTTCCTCCCTTGCTGCTATTTCTTCCTTACCATCTCCTCCACCTTTTCCCAGAGTAGAATTATGATTGAAGAGAAAAAATTTGGAGTCAAATCCAATGAGACAGACAAGTTTCCATCTCAGATCCGTGAAGCTGGGGTGAAACAAGGAAAAGGACAATGTGAGAGTGATGAAAACTGTTTAAATAGCTAATAAACAAACTCAGCAGCTCAGAAACTAAGTACTAATTGCACATTTAATGTTAATATCTCAAACTTAGTTATAAATTGTCTCAACAGTGGTTCAACAGCTGCTCCTCAGGGCATCAACTCTTCGGCTGTTCCTCCTTGTACACAAGACCAGCAGGATGATGATTCACCAGCTGCTAATGCACAACCTCAGCAAAGTGACAGCTGCCTGACTCCTCCAGCTCCCGCCCCAGAAGGTCAGCAGGAGTGTCCCAAACCCACTTCTTCTAAGGCGGAGTCTCAACTCGCCAGCAGCTCACCAGCGCCCTCTCCCAACCAGCGTTGTGGACAGGATCTCAGGAACTCAGACAAGGAATAACAGAAGGTGTTTCATTCCAGCTCACATGCTCAATGGAGATTAAGAAGCAGTATAAAACAAAAAATAAATAATATCTAAATTGTACTAGATATATGGTAGTGTCCAACAGTGGACAGAGATAGAAGCCTGAGAACTTTTTTCTCAAACAAATGAAAATCCCATACTCTAGAAAAAAAATGAAAACATATTAATATCTTTGGATTTAAAATGTTATAAGATATATGCATGTTATGCAGTAATTAAAACTTATAAGGAAGAATACAAGTAGAGTTCCCCTTAGTTAGAAAAAAACATTTAAAGTACTACCAAAAGAATATATACAAGGAACCATAATTCCCCTTGCTTTCACCTGGACAGCTGAGCGAAAGCTTAACCGATCACAGACAGCTATTGTATATTAGTGCAAAAAAGATATAGTGATATGGAGAGCAAATAGAAAGATCTCCCAGTGAAATGAAGACTGTGGTCTGCACAGGAGTAGAAAGCACAGGGCCACATGAGCAGGGAAGAAGAAATAAAATAGATGTTTAAGGTTGCTATTAACTTGGAAAACAAAAAAAACTTTCTTAGGTCAATGAAACTACAATGTTCAAGATGTGCACAGGAAAGAAGCGGTTATTTTTTAACCTCTCAAAGTGGAAAGAGAATGGAAGAAGCCATGTTCCTGTGTAGCTCAGGAAAGAGTCCTCCAGGAGAGCTTGTTTAGTTATGGAAGCTATTCTCCTACAGGGATTCTGCTGCTAGTATTTTGCTGGTTCTTACTCTCTTTTCTTCCCTGACCATCAGGTACATAGGATAAGGGTGCCAGGTCCCTTCAGTTGGGAAATAGAGGACACTTCAGCAGAAGCAGCTAGTAAAGGACAGAGTTGCCTGCCAGCTTCTACTCCCTGTGTTTTGATTGTGGTATGCTACCCCTTGCTTAGAGAAAGGGTGAACAGGCAGAATATTCCTCATGGGACTACAACCAGAAAAATCCCAGTATCTGGGCAGTTCCCCTTGAGATCTGATGCCAGTTCTTCCAGGAAGCAGCTAGCAGTCACACAAACTCTTTAAGAGCATGAGGAGGAGGAGTGGAAGGTACAGGTTCCCCAGGGCAGCAGTCACAGCACCAGCCTGGCAGAGTTCAAGAAGTGTTTGGACAATGCTCTCAGGCACATGGGGTGACTCTTGGGGTGTCCTGTGCAGGGCCAGGAGACCCAGTGATCCTGATGGTCCCTTCCAACTCAGCATATTCTGTGGTTCTATGTTTTTTTCTCCTTGCTTACTGATTTCAGGTTTACAATGTTCTGACATGGGAAGGAGAGAACGCTTGGGATTATAGGTTTCCTGTTTGAGTGCACTTGTCCCAGAACTGAGAGTACTATTAGCTGAATCTATTTCAAACATGGTAAACAAGCAACTAACAAATCAGATTGGAGAAATGAAATTACATTAAGTTGAAGAAATCTCGCTTGATTTAAGGAGGATTTCAGGGTATCTCCATTACAGAAATAAATTAGAAATAATGTTAAGAGTGAACACTGGAAAAAAATTTTGAAGATAAGGCTATCAGCCAAATACTGCTGAAGGGAAGTGCTGCAAATCTAACTGTTCTAGAGCAAGGCACTAGTAGAATGCACTGTGGAGAAGACTTTTTTGTGGGCTGGGGTACAAATTCAGTGATTTGCTATCCTTTTTCATCTCTCACCCTACAATTCCTTGTAGATCGGATCAGTATGAAAGCAGGTATGAAATATATTAGTTCTATCTCATGCTATTAACTACCATTTATAAAATGTAACAGAAGGATGTTTGCTATTATGTAAATTTTGTATATGTAATTGTATGTACAGCATATATAATAATGTAAATAGTTAGTCATATTTTTGAAGTGACTTTCTATCAAATAAAATGAAACGTTACTATGTCTTAGTGCTGTTTTATTGTCCTCACTGTCTAATGGGCCTTTTCTTACATCAGCTGCTGTGGAACACTCTAACATACAAGGTTGGGATTTTTCTCTCACTCGTTTTTTGTTTTTTTTCTTTAATAACTATTCTGAACCCAGCTTCTGTAAAGCTTGTCATTTTACCTGGGGAAGGAGTTGCCCCACCTTACAAGGGCACTCTGACCTTAAAGCTGTCACAGCTGATGTTGCACAGCTGCAGCTGTTCTGCCCTTGGGCAGGTAGATGGAGCTGAATGTGAGCAGTTGCTCTCCCTGGGCTGGTGCAGCACTGCAAACCCTGCTGTACTTTGTGCTTTTCTACTCTGCCGGCTTGGTAAGTTGTCAAAGGAAAACCAGTGGGGCTGGCAGCTCACCACAAGAAGTACAGGTGTTTCATGGTAGGGTGGAGGGCCTGCTCCCAGGAATGGGCCTGGGAGATAGGTGGGTATTCTGGACAAAAGGAACAACAAATGGAGATATTTTAATGTTTTAACAATGGATAGAAAGTGAGAGAGCTGCAAACAGACCATCCCTTCCTCTTACAAAGTATAGAAACAATGTTAACCCACTGGATGAAAGCAGATAAATAGCTGTTACACAGATACACCAGAAAGGTACCAAATATAACTGTTCTTTACAAAATTACCCTGACAAACTCTGAGAACACAAAATTGAAGACTATATAGTCAAAGATTAGAAACTTCAGAAATAATAGAAAGGGACATCAGATCAACATAATGCTGCTTCTCCCAAAATCTGCATTAAAATAAAAAGTAATTGGTTATAGATAAATGTGTGGTGTTCCAAAGTGTAAAATTCTAATATGAGCAACAGAGAGCACATTATTTGCAGTTCTCAGAAAGGGAGAAGACTGATGGCTGCTACAGAAGCTGTAGTGGCATTAGACTGTATGGCATTTAGTAACTGAATTTACTACAGAAAAGCAATACTAAATTTCAAGTATTTACTTATATTACTGCATATTAGACGGAATTTGAAGGTTAGCATGGAAAAAAATTTTGTAACTTTATCACGAAGTGCTCAGAAGAGTACTAGTTTTTTAAGGTGGGAAGAATATTGAGATCTATGAAGAACAGGATAAAAATCTTAATGAAAAAGGATACTGTTGAATAAATCAAAGTTCATGTCCCCTGTTACTAGGGTATATAGATAGGAGTAAAAAAACCAAACCACGAGATATCTAAATTTTCTAGATCAAGAGTAAGTGGCAGTATGCTAGGTTGATACAAGGGGGAAATCAATGGTTATAAAGGCAATCAGTGTTTCACTTAAGGGAGCAAGGAGAGAAGCAAGAATGTTCAAATATGTTTGAATTAGAATCATAGAATTGTTCAAGTTGGAAGAGACTTTAAAGATCCTTTAGTTCGAGCCCCCTTGTCGTGGGCAGAGACATCTTCCACCTTCCACCATGTCAGGCTGCTCAAAGCCCCATCCAACCTGGCTTTGAACTTCCAGGGATAGGACATCCACAATTGCTCTGGGCAACCAGTTCCAGTGCCTTACCACCCTCACAGTAAGGAATTTTTTCCTAATATTATTTAATCTAAACCTACTCTATAATTAAGGGCACATAGTGAATATATGGAATTAGTTGCCAGAGAGCATTACTGAATTTATAGGTGTATTTTATAAGATCATCTGCTCTGAAACAGCTTCCACATCCTATGTAATATCCAGACTTCATTTGAGCTTTGGACTTAGAGATCTCATGAAGATCTCACAAAAACCCCTGCTTCTCCTACCTCACCTCCCCTTCCCAACAAGTTCTGCATAAGAACATTCCTAAAGCCCAACAACTGTTCTTTCCCAGGAATTAGATGAAATACATAAATTTTGGAATTCAGAGTTTTCTTAGCATATTGGAAATTGCATGGCAACTCCGTTACTATTTTTTTTTTTTAACTCTATTGTTTACATGCAAAGAGGACATTTGGACTGGTTATTGCAAGAGTAAACATTTACATGAACTACTGAAAAATTCATATTTAAATGGGAATCATTTGCATAGGTCTCACAATTTGGAAAAATAATGCCACCCTAGTAAAATAATGCTGCCCTAGTAACTTTTTACTACAGGCCCTCATATTACCTATTCTCAAGAATCAAAAGTTATCAAGTGGAAATGCAAGCTATAGAATGACTGCTATCAATATTCTGTTAGCAAATTCAAGTTACAAAAATATTAAAGTCTAGGAAGCAACAATGACTTTCCAAGTGACAGTCAGGTTTCCATTATTTTAATAATGAAATAAAACTAGACAAATTAGTGTTGTTTATACACTCCAACAAGAGTGATTAAGTCATACAGCTGTTAATGAGTACATAACTAGTAGATACAACTAGCAGCTCAGTATGTCTATCTTCTATCATAAAGCTGTTTTTACATTCATATGGAAAGAGGCTTAAAACTAACAGTAGTAACTCTGTGTTTTCATGAAAAATAAGTGCACTAAATAATCCCTACAGTACGTGATATGATATTGCTGATAGTTGTTTATTCTCTTGCATAACACCAAAATTTAACATGCAACCTTGAATTCTTTCTCTCCTATGATTTGATAAGCACAGGATTTGATAAGCACACATCAGTGAAGTGCTCTGCAGGTGTGAAGCAGCTCTTTTATACTGACACACAACTCACAGATGACATTTACACTGTCCAGCTTACTCAAAGCCAACGGATTGAGTCAAGATGATTCATACTGACTTACTTTGGGTGGCAAAAAGTAACTATATGAAGAAGCAGGAGAACAGTAGCAGGTAAATAGCAAGAATCATGGGCATGGGGGTCTAAGTGATGTTTTTTCAACCCTGGCAGTGAGGGGGCACTGACAGGACAAGTCAATACTTGTTGGCAGAACCTGTGTTGGTGACAAGGATTTGAGTTGTATGACCATGGGACCCTGCTTGCAAATCATGTTCTGCTTGACAGAGATGAGATCCACCTCACTAAGCAGGGCAAAGCTATTTTTACCAGGAGGATCACTGACCACATAAGCAGAGATTTAAAACAAGTGAGAGAGTAACCAGCAGCCCTGTAGGGGATTGATGGACACAGAAAAAAGCAAAGGGCAAAAGGCAATGTGGCAGGAACAGAACAGAAAATCAAGGAGATGGGGCTTAGGAGAGGTCACCTTCAGCTCTTGCATGTAAGCAAAGAAATGTTTACAAGACTCCATAATGGAGAAATCTCCCAGTCCCTTTCTAGATAGGAGCAGCCTCATGTTTGCAAGCCCTGGTCCTAATGTGGGAGTCAACCATTCAGATATTTGCTGGAAGGACAATACAGCCGGACATAAACAATCCAGGAGGTTTCTGGAGTGAGTAGTAACTTCTTTCAAGTCATAAAGGGGCCAACAAGGACCAATAATGAGCAATGCTTTGTTGGACCTATACCCATGAAGGGATTGTGGGCAATGTAAAGCTCAAGGCACCCTTGGCCACAGTGAGCATGAGATGGTGGATCTCCAGATCCTGAGGGGAGGGTGAAGTATAAAAAGCAGACTTACCGCCCTGGAGAGTGAATTTTGGTGTCTTCAAAGATCTGCCTTCTAGAAAAGCCCCATGGGATAAAACCCTGGAGGCAAGAGGGGCCCAAGAAAGCTGGTTAATACTTAAGGATCACTTCCTCCAAGCTCAGGAGCAGTTCATCCCTGTGAATAGGAAGTTAGGCAAAAATGCCACGAGGCCTGTGTAGATGAGCAAGGAATTCCCAGCCAAACTCTAACACAAACAGGAAGCATATAAGGTGTGGAAGCAAGGATGGCTTACCTTAGAGAAATACAGAAACATTGTTCAAACATATAGTGATGAAGTTAGGAAAGCTAAAGCATGGCTGGAATTGGGTCTAGCTAGGGATGTCAAAGACAACAAGAACAGCTTCTCTGGGTACATAGGTGACAGAAGGAAGACTAAGGAAAATGTAGGCCCATTGCTACACGAAACAGATGACATAGTAACACAGTTCATGCCTTAGTCCTCACTACCAAGACCAGCCTTGAGGAATTCAGGTTCAAAAAACCAGGGGGAAAGGCTGGACCAAGGAAGAAGTACTCTTGGTGGGAGAGGATCAAGCCAGGGAATACATTATCAAATTGGGCACATGAATGCTAAGTCCATGGGCCCTGACAGGACGCACCAACAGGTGTTGACAGTGCTGACAGATGTCATGGTGGGATCACTCTCAATTCTCTTTCATGGATCATAGTGTCTGAAGCATAGAAGCTGAAAGAAAGCATCACCTCCATCTTCAAGAAGGGCAGGAAGGAGGAGGGCAGGAAGAACCACAGGCCAGTCAGCCACATCCTGATCCCTGGGAAAGTAATGAAGCAGCCAATCCCAGTAACTATTCCATGCCTCTCAGTGACAAGAAAATCATTGAGCTGTCAATATGGCTTTACAAAGGGAAAATCAGGTTTGACCAGACTGACAAACTTCTATGCTAAACTGATTGTCCTGGTAGATGAGTGGAGCAAGGCCCATGGTGTATCTAGACTTCACCACTGCCCTGGGCAACGCCTCCTTCACAGAGGACCTTCGCAGATGCCTGGGCTGGATAAAGCACGGTGTGAGGCGGCTGAGCAGGCACAGGGACCGCGGCCCGGCCCGGCGATTTTGGCGCCTTCCCTGCCCTCAGCTGCCAGCCCCAATAGCCGCCCTTCCTCCCCCTCCTCCTCCTGCCCCGGAAGCGGCGTGCGGATTTCCCCTCATTCTCCCCGAGCCGGAACTCGATGCAGCCCAACTGAAGGCGGACGAGGAGAGGCTGGAAGGAGGAGAGAGCCCGAAAGAAGGAAAGAGCCCGGAGCGCCGGCCGGGGGCCGCGCCATGGTGCTGCCGCGGTAGCGCCGGCACCTGCCATGGGGAACGCGGGGCGCAGCGGCGGCACCTCCCGATCCCGATCCCGATCCCGATCCCAGCGAGCCGTGCCGCGCCCTCGCCCCGCCCCCGGGCCGCAGAGGACGCGGGGACACGGCGGGCTCGGGGCGCTGCTGCCCGCGGGCCCGGCGGCGGGTGAGCGGGGCCGGGGTGCGCGGGCCG
>JAOTQP010001546.1:87017030-87058444 GCA_026413545.1 Cichladusa arquata | reverse complement strand
GGGGCCCGGCAGCCGCGGCACGGCCTGCCCCGGCACGGCCTGCCCGGCGAGCGGAGCCCGCGGAGCCGTGTGCCGTGTCCTGCGGTACGGGAACGTGAGTCAGCGCCGCAGCCCGCCCTTGTTTTGGAGCAGCAGGCTCAGCCCTCTGCCGCGGTCCTAGAGCGGCGCGGAGCAGCCGCGGCTGCTACAAACGCCCGGGCGCGCACGCAGCTGTTACGGGCCGGCCTCGGCTCGTCTGGCTGAGCGCCGCTAGGCTGGAGCTCGGCTCTCGGCTCTTGCTGGGCTTTCGGGCTCAGGCATGTCCTTGGGCTGCTGCACTGCAGCTATGGCTGCTGGAGGAGTGTAGGTATCGGCTTGCTGTGGAGATAAAACCACGTGTTACACATTTGGGAAAATACAGTAGCGTGATTCGAGTCGGAGTCGTTTATCACTTACTGTGGTGTCGCTGATGATTGAGAGTGAGTGATAGAGACTTACTGAATACAGATAGAATGTATAGTTAAACGAAACTTACAAAGTGAAATATATGGTATGTTTTGTTTCTGTTTAGATAATGGAGTCTCATAGCTCTGACAGCCCTCGCAAGAGTAACCCACCAACTTCTGAAAGTGAAGATGAGATTGAGTTCGTTGGAGTAAGTGACCTTGTACTGGAGATACACTGCAATGTTGTAAAAATATACTTTCAGTAGTCCAGTAAACAGGAGAGGGGTCTTCACTGACTCTGTTGATGATGATTGTATTTCAGTGAAAAGCATTACTCTTTAATATACACTTGTGAATGTTTGTGGCAGATAACAGCTCGATGTTAAATGTTTATGTGCCCTTTCTTGGAAGGGTGTAGGATGATGTCAGTTGGTCCTGTAAAGAAAATGTGATCTTGAGTATCCAAGCAGGTGAGAGGGGGTTTACAGTGATCAGTGAAGTGTATGAGAAGGGACTGTAGATAACTTTCCTGGTAATCATGTTACATAACATTTTGTTTTATGAATAGTCCCTCTAAAGTTAATGGAATAAATCACTGCTCATTCTGCAAATCAATGCTGAGGCCTTAACAATCCTCTCAAATTGTGAGGCGCTCTTTATTGTACAACACTTAATGTAATGTTGACATGCTTTATCTTAAAGTAGCTTTAAGATACTTGTATCTGTTGGATGTCCAAGAGAAACAGAATGTTTTTCGTGCTTCCTGTGTTCTGGCCTCAATCTGTCATCAATGAAGTGGTGCTGGATGGCAGGATTACATAGAATCATAGAATTGTTTAGGTTGGAAAAGACCATTAAGATCATTGACTCCAGCCGTTAACCCAGCACTAAGCCATGTCCCTAGGAGCCACATCTACACATCTGAAGATGTTTTCCTTGGAGGAGCAAGTCATGTTACTAAGGTCAAGTGATTCAATGATGCCAATATTTCTAGTGGCTATTTTTTTGTAGATTTGTCTCATTTTTGAAGAATATGATGAGTAATTGCTAGATTCTCCCCCATTTTGTATGGTGTTTGATGAAAGTAGAAGTTCAGCATACAGACTTTTTCTGCAGGTGCTCTAGTAAGAAGGACAGATGTTATAAAAAATTTTAAGTAGTTGGTTATCTTGGAGATGTCTTAATATTTTGCCTGATTTGGGCAAAATTGATTTGGTTCGAAGTTCATTATATACGTACAAGCATTGACATGCATATGCAGAGAAGGACTTGGGATTGTTGGTGGATGAGATGGCAAAGTGTGCTTGCAGCCCAGAAGTTCCAGTGTGTCCTGGACTGCACCAAAAGCAACATGGCCAACAGGGCCAGGGAGGGGATCCTGCCCCTCTGCTCTACTCTGATGAGACCCCACCTGCAGTGCTGCATCCAGCTCTGGGGTCCCCAGCACGGGAAGGACAAGGACCTGTTGGAGTGAGGCCATAGATGATCAGAGGGATGGAGCACCTCTCCTGTGAGGAAAGACTAAGAAAATTGGGGTTGTACAGCCTGGAAAAGAGAAGGCTTCAGGGTGACCTAAGTACAGCCTTCCAGCACCTGGAGGGAGCCTACCGATGGACAGGGGCTTTTAACAAGAGTGTATAGTGAGAGGACAAGGAGGAATGGCTTTAGACTAAGAGTATGTTTAGATTAGATACCAGGAAGAAATTCTTTCCTATGAGGGTGGTGAGGCAGTGGAACAGGTTGCCCAGGTAAGTTGTGGATGCCCCCCATTCCTGGGAATATTTAAGGCCAGGCTGGAGGGAGCTTTTAGCAGCCTGGTCTAGTGGAAGATGTCCCTGCCCTTGGCAGGGAGTTTGGGACGAGATGGTCTTTCCAACCCAAACCATTCTATGATTCTGTGATATGACTGAATAAGCTTCATTTTCTTCAAACTAGGAAATGAACAAGGAAACTAGTATAGCTTGGAAAGGATTGAAGGGCTGCTGGAGCACCAAGAGCAGTAACTGAAAGAGAACTGAAACAAAAGAACTAAAATCAACACTGTTTTTTTGTCCCTTGGCTTTGCCTGTGGATAATAGAGATCCTTTGTGGTCCCAGTGACCACTGGTTCCAGGAGAGGCTGCTATATATAGGAAGATGAGACTGCTCAAATTTTGTGCAGGATTTATATCCTGGGGTGAGGAGCTTACCATTGTAATTGATGAATATGAGGGGAAAGGTGTGTAACCCTGGCCATCACCTAATAGCAGCAATATGTCTTCAGATCTCATTTGCTTCTCTGAGTGAAGGTGACTTTGGACTTTGTGAAAGGATTTCTAGACTGCTTGGCTAGCTTTAGATCATCATTTCCATATAATAATGTGTATGACTGGAAACATACTCTTCATAAATGTTATGGGTGGATGCCTCCTGCATGTCCTAAAGACCCAGTGCACAACATGGTACTGTATAAATTGAATTATAGAAGCTACTAGGGTATCCCAACCTGTGCTCATTTTGATAAATAACGAGTAGCTGTAGGCCATGTGATCTGTGTTTTTCTTCCTTTTTCCTTCTTTTTTTTTTTTTTTTTTCCTTCTTAACAGAGGTAGCTTTAGCATGGTTTTTTTGTTTGTGATTTTGGGTTTTCTACTTCATTCACCTGTACTAGGGTGTTTGAATTCATATTGTAGGATTATGCTTTTGCTCCATCAAATAAGGACTTTTTGTCAATCTGCTGCTGCTAGAGATTTTCAGCTTTTGTAGTCTGATTCACCCTCATTCAAGAAACTTAAAACTATTCTTCCATAATTTTCCACCTTTTAATTCTTCATTAAAACGTATTTTATCCATTTAAAATCATTACATTTTAAGTTTTCCATGCCACCAGAGAAATATGATTTAATCTACAGTGCAAGCTGTTACTCCTGTGTTCTTAACATAGGATGGTCTTGCCCCCATTTTGCTTACTTGGGAAGGATAAGGCAAGAGTGAAGAAATTCACAATTGTAATGTTCTGTGAACAAATGGATAGATAATTCAAGCTGCTGCAGTTGGCACCAAAAGCATCAGCCTTGGAGGAGAGTTAGTTAATACATCAAATTGAGTAATGCACTAAAATATGGTAGTTACCAATTAAAGGTTTTGCTTCCTTTACCTCTGTGATGTTAAATATTGGATATTCAGAATGAACTATTTGTCTCTCTAGTTTTTAGTTGCATGACAGCAGGAACCGAATAAAATGATAATAGTGTTAGGAAGCAACTCTTATTTCTGCACCCATCCCAAGTCAGCCAGGGTCTTGAATTTTTGTATTTACTAGGTTATAATGTCAAAACCTTTTAAGTGTGTGTTGGTTTGCCATCTTGGTCAGTTCTTAGCAGTCTTAAAAGTTGGAAGTCTGCTGGGACAAAGATTCAGAGTACAAACAGTATAGCTTGTGTCAATTTTTAAAAATTTATTTTAATGTAAACTTGTTCTGTGGTTAAGTGTATTTTATGTGTATACACAGTTATGCTCACATAAGTATTTGTCAATGATAAGTTTGTGGTCACATACATGAAAGCTAGATTCATGTTTTCTGCACACTAGTATGTGTATAATTATGCAGAAGTTTAGTTGTGCTGTTTAAGTAAACTGGGCTTTTGGTCTGAATGCACATTAAAGCTAAAACAACAAACAAAACACCTTGCATGGTGTGTCTGTGGACAAGGTGTCTGTTAACTAGGCCAGATCACCCAAAGATAGTGAAATCAGCAAGGGCATGAAAGAGAGACCACTGTTTAGGGCTTTCAGAGAAAACTTTGGGATAAAAATGAGCTTCACAGAACTCCTTGAGAAGAAACTCTCCTTAGAGATGAATATGAGGCTTCATCTTTATCAGTTACCAGTTAAACAAAATCTATTGTATTAACAGCTAAACTTGGTATTTTGCATAGCATAGTGGAATTATAGTTCTGTTGATGCTTCCAGGCAAAGCTGTGAATAACAGCAGAGATACCTCAGCTGCCTGTAGAACTAAAACCCTAGAAATTCTTCTCACAGAAGTAGCTGTCATTTTTGTTTGTTGCTCAGTGGCATGGCTGTTGGTTTTTGAGAAGAATGGCTTTTGAAGATTGTTTAGGGAAGTAATTTAGAGGTAGGTCATATTGGGGATTTGGAGGATTTTTTAGGTTCAGTGGTTTTTTGTTGGTTGGTTGGTGGGTTTTGGGGGGGTTTGTTGTTTTCTGTTTGTTTGTTGGTTTGTTTCTTTGAATGTGAAGGATCTTTGAAAGAAAAGATACAAAGAGCAAACATATCTTAGTGCTAGTACATCTGAATACTTTTATGTCTTTGAGTTCCAAGTATGCCAGTATAGTCAGCTAGAGAGGCCCCAGCTTTCAGCTGTTCTTGGAGAGCTTGTCCATGTTTTTTTTTTTTGAAGTTGCAGACTCTGTGTGCCAAGATTTACTCCCCAACTCACCTAGTGGGAAGTTACAACAGGTAGGATGAAGCTCTCTGATCCTCAGCTTCTTACCTATCCTATGGTGATGGAATCCTCAGGGTTGGCACCATCTTTGCATTACTATTTAGTTGAACCATCAGGAAAATCAAGTAACTAAAACTTTCTCTAACTTTAAGTTTGGGGCTTGTGTGGAGGTAAACAGTACACAAAAATTGCATAGAAAAAGGCACAGACTTTGAAAGGAAAAAGAACATTTAATGTGTGCAGAAAACACTTAAACAAGTGTAATATTACTTGTGTTAAATTTATTGTTTTGATCACTTGAACTTCTAAGCTTGAAAGCAAATTACTCTGTATTTCAACTGTCACTTTTTAAAGTTTTGATTATTTGAGCCCTGAGAGTAAGTAAACACAAATAAGAAAAATCTCTGCCCTTGAAGAAGCTGTTAGGATCAGAGCTGAGCATTTCAAAACACTTGAAACTATTGAACTGATTGGACAGTCAGGTGGTCAGAGTGTGTCTTTGAGCTCTTACTTGCTAACACCTGTTTAATAAAGGTTTAATTTCTTAAAAGTGTTGCAGAGCCTGTCAGTTTCTACAGAAGCAAATCTGCAGTGGGGTTTTTTAATATTTTGTTTAGAAAACCACATTATCTTTGTTTAATCAAAAAGAGTTACTCCTTGGGGGTAATTTGAGGCTGGCAACTTGATTCATAGAAGCTTTTGTCATCTGTCCAAGATTTCATCCCTCTTCTCCCCAGTGAGACAGAAGACTGTTCATGCCTGGCCAGCTGAACAGCTTTGCTGGCTTGAAAGGTGGAAGAATGTTAAGAATGAGATGCATTAGGAGCAGCAGAGAGGATTCCATGCTGCTTTTCTCTCTGCTATTCATCATAAGCCAGTAGGTCTTCCTAGCTTGCCCTATGCAGTTGCTTGTTAATATCTGGAAGAAACTGCCAATATATGGCAGAGGTGGTACATTTTGTCTCTGAGAAAGAGATATTTAATGCTTTTGTGTGTGTGTTTTTAACTTCTTTTTCCAGGAAGGACCTTTAAGGCCTGTCCTTGAATGCATTGATCTTGTCAGTAGTGAGGATGAAGAGCCTAACAGCAGTTCTTATTTTCATGTGAGTATGTTGTAATATATTTTAGGACATCTTGGTTGATAAAATAATAGATCTTCTGTATTTTTTCCTATCAGTTATTCTTCACACAAGCCTTGTTAGATGTATTTTTAACAAGTACTAAATAACCACTATTGAAATATTTTGATTGTGCTACTTGCTGTTAAGTGAAAAGCAAGAATACCAGCACTTCACTTTTTCCAGAGCCATTTTTTCCACCTTGAAATGACTTGGTACTTTTGTCTTTCAGTCATCTTAACAAGTGTGTGGAAATAAAATGTCACTTTACATGCAGCCTCAGAAGTTGGGTTGTCCTGTTTCTAGCCTGAAAACATACCTGGTCTACTACAAGGCCCTTTCTTTCTAAAGTAACTTTTTAGGAGCAATGTATGGGTTGAATGACCTTATTCCAGTGACAGTCTGATTTTAGCTCAGCCTAATCCTTCATAATCCATTCTAAGAATGTCCAAGTCAGAAGCACGCTCATCAGTTTATCTATCCCACAAACTCATTCTGCCTGCTCTGCAAGGCCTTTGAAAGGGACATTGATAGACCCTACTGCAGCTGGTTTTGGCAGCAGTGACTATCTTTTGGCTTTTATTTTCCTGTGTTGCCACAGAGGATGTTTGTAATAAATGTGATTCTTAAGGAAAGGTGGATCTTCTCTACATGCACAGGCTGGCATTAGGGGGACGATTACTAGAGTTGACTGTGTAAGAAGAGGAAACTACAATATATGTCCAATCCCTTAGGCTAGAAAAAGCTCATGATCTGCCTTTTTGAAGACAATGGGCAGTGTTAGAGCAAGAATAATAGCAGTTTTCAGGTTTTTTAGATGGGCTGCATATTGGCTTTGAAGTCAGGAGGGATTTTGTTTACTTAGAAGAACTTACTTAACTTTTCATTTGTTGGAGACTTCTAGGACACTGAGCACAATTATGCATGTTTCTCTACTGCATGGTGAGGCTAATGTTTGTGGAGGGGAGGGTTGTTTTTGCTTGTTTTTTAATAGAAGTTGCAGATGCTGTTAAAAAGGAAGAGAAATCTACATGGTAGCTCATGGAACTGAACTATGTGGTGATGCTTGGGCATCACTTTTTACTGTATTAGTGTTTGTTACATAACAATCACCAAATAAGAGTTTAACTTTTCAATTGTAGAGAAATACTGGGCGTAAGGATCACATTGACTATCAGAAGGAACGAGTTGCATCAACCCTGGATCGTCTGGCACGCCATGTTGAAGTAGAGAAACAACAAAAAGAAGAGAAAAACAAAGCCTTTAAGGTATTGGATGTGTTTTATTTTGGAAGAAATGCATAGTAAAGGCCTTGTAGCCACAAGTGCCTTTGTTTTCACTACTGAGTAAACAAAAAAATGGGTGAGGTATACCTGGAATTCTGTTTCTGAGATGTTGTGTGAAACTCAACATGGACTTTGTCTTTTAGTGGCTTTTAACTGATCCGTTTTCTAGTCTTATTGCAGTTCCAAAGGAGGGAAAAATTAAATGAATGAAAACTATAGCAGAGGAGCCTTATTATCTATTATTCTGATATTGTAATGGTTCAATTAATTGAAAAATAACAGTTATCACAAACCACCTGCAGCAAGCCTTGCTATTTACCTGCTGTTGTCTGAGACTTTTGGGAAGCTGTTTGCTGCATTAATTCTATATCAGGCAGTATTTCATAATGGGATAAAATTTTCAATGTTTAAGGCGTAATTTTAAAGTTGAGTCCTATTAGTTGCACTTTGCAGCCATTTGAAAAGAATGTACTTTCTACTTTTATTGCAAACTGGGAGGTACAGTCAGTGGGCTTAATGGTAGGACTGCTGTCAGTGGGAGCTGGACAACTTCAAGGAATGAATTACAAGAACTTCATGGAATTGAACAGGGACAAATGTAAATCCAGAGCCTGCAAAATGTGCTGACTTCCCAGCCTGATTTTTCTCAACACTGTTAACGGCTTTTAAAAATCACATAATTCTGCTACAGTTACAGCTTGTTACAGTCTATGGTAGACTATGCAGCTGTAGTACAACGGAGTAAAAGGCTAGATTAGATATAGTCCAAGGTAGCCTTGAAGTCTGGAGGCCTACATCCCCCATCTGTCTCTTCCATTTTGAATTTGGCCACCTGTTTATGTCTCCACATACAGTTTTTCAACTGTAAAGTGGAGTCAGAGATAACCGTGTAGCTTTTAAAGCAGCTTGAAGGCTAAAATGAAGGCTAAACAATAAAGGCTAAGATCCTTTTGTTAAAGATAGATATTTTCCTCCTGCCTGGCTCTTTGCTCTTCATCAGGTGATGCAAACTGCAGACCTTTTTCTTTTCTTTTTTGTTTTTCTATTACATTCTGTTTTTATTGTGTTAAATAGAAGTCAGTTGAGTTGTAAGACTTCTTTTTCCCCTCACTTAGGTTTTTGTGGGTGTGTTTTTTAGGAACCCATAGGTAAGTTTTTTTGGTTTTTGGTTTTTTGTTTCTTCTCCTTCTGTTAAATTTGATCACAGATTTGTCTGGTATGTTTTTTCCCTTAGGAGAAAGTTGATTCCCAATATGCTCATGGGTTGCAAGAATTAGAATTTATTCGGGAACACAGTGATACAGAGGCAGCAAGGTTATGTGTGAATCAATGGTTAAAAATGCCAGGTAAGAATAGAAACCTAAGTCTGAGTGATGGTTTCTAAGTCTTGTATTACAGAGTAGAACATGTGAAAATTGTGTTGAGCTTGCAGGTGCCTTGTGCATAACCAAATCCTACAATATATAATTCTGCTAGAGCATATAATTTGAAAGTTCCTAAGCATTTATTTCCATGAAGGCTATTCTTGTAATGCTTTGCTGTTTAGAAAACTTGAGATACGAAATCTAAAAGCCAGTAAGGCAAAGTTACTAGGAGGAAAAAATATTACTGTTCAACTGCTGCTTGGGAAAGTCTAAGTGAATGTAACTTAACAATGTTAAATGGATTTAAAATACTGCCTGGAGGACCTGGAGGAAGGTATTAAACTGTTTGAAAAGTTACATTACTGGGAATTGAAGAGACAGTGAAAGAGCAGACTTACTGTAGTAGGATTGAAGGACAGTGGAAGGATTGTTAGTTCACTTTTAAGAATCACTGCAATTTGATTCTGGAATGTTTTAGGGCTTGTGTGTTACTTGTTTTCTTAAGCCTCTGGTTAAGAAATTCAGCTTCAAGTTAAGTACTTTGTTTTGGAACACAGGTCTGAAACCAGGCTCTGTTAAGGGTGGAAGAAGGGGTGCTAATAAGAGGATGGGTCAGACTCAAGTCAGCAGCAGTCCCAAATATTGTCCTGTGATGCATTGCAACAGACGGTTTGATAATGTACATCTTCTTCTAGGTCACCTTCAAAGGTAAGGAGATACACTGCAGGAGTTCAGTGCAAGGAACAATAAATAATAAAAGAATATGCTCTAACTTAGGGCATCAGCATCAAGTCTGCTATAAACGGCCTGTACGGGCAAAGCTCCATTTTGAGAGCCAATTAAAATGTTAAAATTTATATAAATGAACTTCATGGGTTTTTGGGGGTTTTTTTGGTTGTTTTTTTTGGTTTGGTTTGGTTTGGTTTTTTGTGGGTTTTTTTGGTTTTTTTGTTTGTTTTTTGTTTTTGTTGGTTTGTTTTAGTTTTTTAACTTGATGTGTGTGGTTTGGTTTTTTTCATTCAGAATAGATGATTTCCTCTTGTTGAGCATTTTTTAATATCTGAGGTTTTTTTGAGGAGTAAGATTTCTGTACTCCAGTTTAGTTGTATCTTCATCCAGACTTGAAATAAACCAAAAGGCTAACTTACACAGGTTGTTGGTAAGATAAAAAGAAAAGTCCCTAATGCAGGGAAAGAGGAGCAAAAGCTATAGGCTATGTGTTCATAGCTGATCTTGCTAGTCAGTACTCGGTGTGTCTGTGTTCAGTTCCAGCAGATACTGCCTTTTAACTAGTGAATGTGTCCATAGGCAGGATGGTGAGAAGTTGAGGGCAGTGTCATGGGTTAACCCCCACAGGCAGCTCAGCCCTACACAGCTACTGACTTGCTGATCCTAGTGGGATGGAGGGTAAAAGTGAGAAAACTCTGGGCTGGAGTAAAAACAGTTTAATAAGTAAAGCAAAAGCTGCATGGGCATGCAAAGCTAAATTAGGAATTGACAGGCAGGGCTCTATCACAAGTGATAGTTACTTGGAGTGATGGCATTTGTCTTCCCCACTATCTCCCCTTCCTCCTCCACCCAACTTTTATTGCTGAGCATCATATCTTATGCTGTGGGATGTCCATTAGGCCATTTGAGGTCAGCTGTCCCAGCTGTGTCTCCCAACAGCTCGCTGGTGGGCCAGTCTGAAAAACAGAGAAGACCTTGACACTGTGCCAGCATTACGCAGCAATAACTGGAACTTCTCTGTGCTATCAACACTGTTGTTCATAAATCCAAAATACAACAACCATACAAGCTGCTACAAAAAATGAGCTCCATTCCAACCAGAACTAGTACAGGGAGATAAAAATAAATAAATTATTAAAATATCTGTGTAGGAAATTAAGGCTTTGTTAGTTCTCATAAAAGCAGTATGATTTCTCTCCAGAGGGCCATTTTAACATGTAAGCTACAGGGAGAATCATCCCTGTACAGGACACTTCAACTGATACATTTCATGATAGGGGAAGTAAGGAATTTTTATGGTTTAGGTTGGTTAGATAGGGGGGTTTTGTCTGATAGCTTCAAAGGACAGAATTTTTCCCATTAACAAAAAGCTATTTGACTATTTGGAGTGGACTAGTTTGCTAATTATTTCTTCTTCTCCAGGTTTGATCATTCTCCTTGTGACCCAACAGTCACATTACATGGACCCCCACATAATGCTGTTGCTTGTGTGATATGCTGCGAAAGATTTCCAACCTCTCAGCAGTACAGTGATCATCTTTTATCTAAGGCAAGAGTATAAGGATAAATAACTCATCTGACTGAATGTAGTAGAGGGTTTAAGACTTAAAATTATGCATTGATTTTTGGTGGGTGTTTTTGTTTTGTTTTTTCTTTAACCCTCTTTCTTTCTCTTCTCTTTTACTCTTCAAGATAGTTTTCTCTGATTCTTCTCTGTTTCAAACACCTAGTGTTGCCTGACAGAATTGCCTTTACATGTGACCATTAGGTTGTACTTTTTGGCATGCTTTCAAGAAGACCATAGTTTTGCCTTGAACCTCTTACCCATCTCTTGGTGTTGTTGATAGGTAAAGGCAAGAAGTTAGGGTGAAATAAGTGACAGCAAAGAGAAGCAGCAGAAAGGAGATGGGGGTTTTATTTAAGCAGTCTGGTGTTGAATTGGATAATGGATAGCATTTTCAAAATTGGGTGTTTTTATAACAAATATTCTCACCTAGTCTCCAGAAGCTGCATTAAATTTGGGGAAGTTTTAGAATTCCTGAAAATCAGACTAAATGTTGCTTGTAGTAATAACTCTTGATATGTAATCGTACCTGACAAGCTGAAAGATTGCACTGTAGTGTGTCCCTGCTCTTTTTCCATTGCTTCAAAGTTGTGTGCCTCTGATGTGTCCAGGGACATTAGCAGGTGTATCAGCCAAGGTGGGGGAAGGGCAGTGAGTGTTTCTTGCAGACAGCGAGGAGATTACTTTGATGTGTAAGGATGGGGAGATAATCCTAGTCTGAGCATATAGTGAAGATTCTTGGAGTGCTGTAGAAAGAAGCAAGCAAAAATATCAGAAGCAGAACTAAAGGATTTTTGCCCTGAAGGCAGGGCTCTGAAGTTGACGTAGAAGGCAAAGCAGGTGGAAGAAGTTCACTTCTACAAAAGTCACAGACCTTTTGGGCTACTCTAAGGAGCAGCTTTTTGGGGAGTTAGAGGTTAGCAAGATTAGGGAAGAACTGACATGAAGTAAACCAGCTGCTTCATTGACAGAGAGAGCTTTTCCTGAGAGCCTGGGTAAAGGGAATGGCTAAGAATCGATGGAGCCTGTAGACCTTGGGAAGGTGCTTGCTCCCAGTGGTGCAAGAGGGGATGGAGAAGTTGATGGTGTAGTAAGGGTGGATGAGTAGCTGGGTTTGACAGTGGTACTTTGGCCAGTTCCTTGTGTCTTGTGAGCTGAAACGCAAAGGGGTAGGCTGTAGATAAATACAGATGTGGTAGCTGAAAACCTAAAAGTGCAAATATTACCACGGAAATGAGAGAGAAATGGGAGGATGTGAAAACTGAGCCTGGTTTCTTGACTTAATTTTTTCCTAAACAGATCATTTTCTCTTCCAGCTAAATGAAAATGATGGGCATAAAAAAGGTATTCCTCCACAGCATATTCAGTGTTTTGCATGCCCAAACTGCTTCCTCCTTTTCACCAAAAGAGATGAGTGTTTGCAGCATATGTCACAAGAGAACCACGTCCTCCAGGCTTCTGAACCAAGTGGTATGTTGCTACTAAGTGTACTGCTTATAATATTTTCTGAAAATTCATCCTTAAGATAGGAAGTGACTTACATTTTTGTGCTGTGTAAAAAAGCTTAAGGTTTTAATGTTTACTATTAATGAATTCTTATTTTTCTTTTAAGATCTTAAATGTGATGCTTTGAAATTCATATTTTTGTGTAGAAATGATTCCTCTACCAGGCTTGCTGTAATGAGATGCTGTTGAATCTCTCATGTAAGCTTTGCATCCTCCAGTGACTCCATGCAACTGCTTTCCTGAATAATTTTACATTTAGCATGTTGATAGAGACTCAGAGCAAAACACATGCATTTCTTTTTCATTTCTGGTCAGCGTGGCTGTTGAGTTCCTTCCCCTTACTCTACAGTCTGTATTGTGCTTGGAAGCTATTTTTCTGGTCAATGTCTTTGGCATTCCTGATGGCAAAGACTTGTGAAAATGTCTTCTATATTTGCAATACAATTGGAAATTTAGAGTGCTTAGCAGGAGCACTGCTGCCAGCCTGATGTCTTGCATGCGCTACATGGCTGCTGAAGGCTGCCATACTGGTTATGTTGTGAGCTGGCAACATCCTGAACCATGCTTAATAAAGTCCAGAGGAAAGGTCTGTCTGATCATGGTATTGCAAAGAGGGCTAATGACTTAACATAGCTGTACTAACATTTAATTTTTGACATAAGCAATAGGCATTAAAGCATTTCCTTCAGTGCTAGCTGAACTGCTAAATGGCCATATTTTAGACATTGTAACTCTTTGGACAAGGCTACTGGCCAAAAGGATTCATATAGTTATTTCTCATAAGTGTATCTTCAACTTCTGCCCTCCCCTAGAGTGGCTGCAGGAAATGTACAGGAAAGGCAGGCTTTGAAGGAATCCCCTGCAGGTTGAATCAGTACTGCTGCCTTCATGTACTGAAGTGACAAGCTGTTGCATGGCTATACTTTCCCTTATGCATTGTCACTCTAATGTGCTTTTATTCTCAAATAGGTTATTAATTCTCAATGTGATGACTGCAGATGCTTTTAAATTCAGGTCATAGGTTTTAAAAAAGATTACTGATGAGCTATTGCTTTGAAAAGATTAAAAGCACAAGTTAGTGTTTTCTTCTTTAGAGATGGGGAGTGCTTAACTCGGAAGAAAAAATTGACTGCTTCATTTTTTACTTTGCATTAGTAAGGCTTCATGATTAATAATTATCAGCATGGCCTGAGGTCTGCCAGTGAAGTTAGCTGAAAGGCATAACCTCAAATTACTGCCCGCTGATCATCACATCTTACTAAAACAGAAAAATCAAAGAGAATTTGCCTACTAAGGTGCAGAACATGAACAATATATAACTCATAAACCGTTTTCCATTCTCTTTTCAGTAGAATTTTCTTAATTCTGCTGGTACTGGAAGTTACCTGTGGAGTATATACTCAGAACAACAGAAAGTCCTGCATCTAAAAATTTAAGAACTAACATTAAGGATCGGAAAGAGAGAAAGAGATGGTCAGAGTATGTGGGAACTTGTTAAATAAATTGTGTGGGTTTCTTTTTTTTAAATACTCTGTGGCTTAAAACAAAATTTTATGTTATTAAAGTAGACAGCTAGTAATAGGTGGAAGAGAAGAAGGTAAGAACCTTCCTAAGAGAGATATTGCCCTAGGCATTGTAGAAGGAGGAAAAGGGAAGTAAAGTCAGTCACTGAGTATGAAAAAGCAAGATGCAAACAGATTCAGGTATAAAATAGCTACAGAAGTTTAAAATATTCCGGATTTAGTTACAGCTTCCATTGCACAGTTACTGTAGCTCAGCTGACATTTGTTAACTTGCTTCCCGAACCCCAGGACAAACCAGTAACAATAGTAATTATGTTATCAGAGAGCTGAAATTCTGTGGAAAAACTAATGTGTAGTTTCACTTTCTACCATTCTGTTTTATAGATGCACTGAGGTCTGGCCATCCGCTGCCTTTTCCATCCTTTGCAAAGAACCTCCTGATATCTCTGTGCAAAGAGGTCTCCTTCCAAGTGAAGTGTATGTCCTGCTTCAAGATACTGCGCTCACATATGGAATTAACGGCTCATTTCAGGTTTGTCAGAGGTGGTTGTCTTTATAATGTGAGCATCCATAGATCAATGACGGGTATGCAGACATGCCTTTAGTGGTACTAGTGGATTTCAGGGCAGCTGGGACCATCTGAATGTTGACTTCCTGAATAAAAAATCAAAAGCCTTCCCCCTTCACTTTACTCAACACTGCAGAAAGCTGTTCAATGTCAGGATCCTTTTTCTATTTTCTGTAACAGAACAACAAAAATTGTTCTCTGTTGTACTGTTTCTAATTTGACAGCATTTGATTTTGAAAATGTACAGTCAAAAACGTAATCATTAATCTGCATGCTAGCTTTGGAAATTAGCACCTAATTCTCTTCAAAGTTCAGAGGCTAAATATGCATTGCATGATTTTGTTGGCAAGCTAGTAGGTGGGTTAAAGTACATAGAGGACACTGTTTCTATGCACTTGCTGCTGTAGCTACTTGGTAATATATGGAGTACATCTGAAAGTTTAAAAATGTTTCAGGTTATGATATAACTTCTTTGTTTTTAATCCATTCTAGAACACGTTGTTATAATTCTGGGCCCATGGCACTGTCAAAGAAAAGCATCTCCCAAGTTGCAGAAATATTTAAAATGAAAGGTCACTGTGAGAACTGTGATGAACTGTTTGCTGATGAGAATCAGATGACCCAACACAAACAAAGCACTCAACATAACATTAGAGTTTTTGCTACACTGGAAGAGTCCATCTTGATGTTCTGCCATATCAATGGAAAACATAAAAATCAGTCTAATTTGTGCTACATTGTGGAACGGTCAAGACCACTGCTTAAAAGACATTTGAGTCCAGATGAGTCCTCCAGTGAAACGGGGTCTAATTCTTCAAAACGGAAGAGTAATTTAAAAGATAAAAGTGACGATAAAGTTGCAAACCAAAGTCAAGGTAGTGCTTGCAAAGTAAAAGCCTGGTTTTGTGAATGCCTTCAAAAGTTTTTTACAGAGGAGTCAGTAGAAAAGCACATTTTATCAGCAAATAGGATCTGTCACAAGTGTGCTGTGTGTGGAAAGCTGGCTGAAAATTCAAGCATTATCCGCCTGCATATGAGTCGATTCCATGGAGGAGCACACTTGACTAATTTTCTTCTCTGGTGCAGGGCGTGCTCTGTAGATCTTAGAGAAGAGGATATTATGGGACACATAACTGAATTTCATGGTGGGCATAGTTACTACTATGAGCAAGAAGCTGTAGAAGATGAACCTATGCCATCTGCTTCCGATGCAGTGAGCATTCCTGCAGGTGGAGATAAAGACTGCATTGCCAGCCCTATGGAGCTGTCCCCTGAAAGTGCTCCTGTTGTGGGAAAGTGGCAGTGCCGCATTTGTGAGGAGATGTTTGAGTCTGAAGAGAGTGTTAAACAGCATTGCATGTCCTTAGAAAGCCATGCATTTCACAGGTACTCGTGTGGCTTATGTAGAAATCATTTTCGGAAACTAGGAACGCTACAGCGGCACTTCCAAGAGCATCATGATCAGGAGATACAGACTCAATACTTCTGTGGCCTTTGTGGTAATCTCTTCTTCAACACAGAGGAGGAATTTCTAATCCATTACAAGGAACTTCATAGCATGGACTATACATTTGTGCCTGAGCAGATGGAACTATCCATAAAAAAAGATGAGGACTTCCTCCCAGTCGAACAAGGAGACCGTTTAAACTGTGGTTGCCGGACAACTTATGTCTCCAAAATAAACAGGAGGAACGATTATGAGAATTGCCAGAAAGCCATGCTGCAGAAAGGAAACTTATGGTTTCGATGCTGCTTGTGTTCTGCAACAGCACAGAATATTGCTGATATGAACAGGCATCTCAAGAGTCACATGTCAGTAAAATCTACAGGAGAGATGTATGTTGTCAGATGTGCTGCATGCAGCAAAAACTTTGATGATCTTTCAAGTGCACATCAGCACTATCACACGAAACACTGCTTCTTGCAGAAACCTGATCTATCAAGCCTTGCATCAGAATCAGAAGACACAGTATTCAAGTTTTCAGCAAGTGGGGCTTGTGTGGTCAGAAAACCTCACAAGCAACAATTTCAAGCATCTTCATCAAAAACTCAGGACAGACCACAGTTTCCTCCTCAGCCAGGCCCAGCAGAGGAAAAGAAAATAAAAAATGAGGACTTAGAAGAAGAACTTAGTGAAAGTATGTAGAAAATTTCTTCCGACATTAGGAAAGTATTGCTGTCCTTAACACACTCTGTTTCATTGTCAGTACATGTCACATACCATTTAGTTACATCCAGTCTATAAATGAGCTCAGAAATTAGTACTTGTTGTTTCTCAAATACTGAATTCTCAGTACTTCAATTTCCAAAACTCAGACTCCACAATTTATTATTATATGCTATACGTATGAAGTTTTGGGAAAAAAACAAACAGAAAGGCAGATGTGGCAATCCTGAGACTGAAACATTTGATTTTCAAATTAGTTTGGAGCATAATTTGGTGTTAAAAGGAAGAGGACCATCCAGGATACCCCAGTTAGGGATCTAATGCCTAGAACAGTAAGCGTGCTCTATCATACACATTCAAAAGAAACTTGCCTTCATATATGTATATATATATAAATATTTATGAGCCTGTTAGTGCTTTCTGTGTGGGCAATGCTGTTACATCACCATCATCTCAGCTTTCTTAGCTTGCTGAAAAGCAGTATCAGCTGAGAATTTATATTCCCAATATGTATTGTAGTTTTTTTCCCTCAAGCATGCAATTTTTCTCAAGCTCATTATCACTTCTAAGAATGACATTGAGAATGCTGAATGTGTACCTTGTGTTCAGAAATTGGAAGTGTTTCTTGATTATTAGGGGTGTCATAATGCTTTTGATTAAGAGGCTGACATTTATGTTAGAAGTACAGCAAAAAGTGCATATCTAAACATTTTATGTGCCTTTATGCATGCAAGCAATTGAATGTCACAGAGAATTGCCATAGTCAGGGGTACACAGAGTTATTAAAGTGTCTTTGATGCAGGATGGCAGCTTTCTGTGCTTGCCACAAAACTATCCAGGTCTACACCATTATATAGCCAGATTCTACTCTTCTCTCTAATTTTTGTGTGTTGTTAAGTGCTAATTCAGTTATTTTAAAATCTATGCAGTCATCAAATAACATCATGTTTTGTAACTTCACTTACATATGTGGCTACAAGAATTTTCAAAAGCAAGTTGGTTGACCAGAAAGTCACATGAATTTTAAATGTGTCCTTTTTATCCCATTGAAGATGGTGAACTTCCTGATCTTGACTATCTGAGCACCATGACTCACATTGTGTTGGTGGATCTGGACAACTGGGGAAGCTTTTTCACACAGCTGCCAGCTAACCTGAACCAAGGGACATTTATCTGGGGTTTTCAAGGTAAAAAATGTTTGAAGTAAATTAAAATATAAGATAAGCAAGTCTACACATGTACTTGAGCAGAGATTCCTTGAATCTGAGAGAATGAAGAACAGGAGCAAATGGGCAGTAGGCTTCTAAAGTTGCAGTGTCACAGGCACTGTGTAACAGAAATGTTCTTGAACTTTTCAAACTCCATCTAAACCTCCACTATTCTTACTATTCCTTGTAGAATAGTTCCAGAATTGTGGAACTGTTTAGGAGTCTTTCTGGCTTCTTTCTTGAACTTACTTAAGCTGTATCATATTTTCATAATTATCAAGACAGCCATAATACTCAGAGATTATATTAACTCCTAAGTCCTTCTCATAAAGCTGGGGTTTTTTATTTTGGTTTGGAATTTCTAGTTCCAGAAGGCATGATTTTGCACTCTTAGGCTTTTAATTTTGTTCTATCTCTGGCTTGTTCTGTTAAGGGTGGTCCTGGTCATTCTATACGACAATAGGTGTATGTCCCATCTTGAAGATATCAGTGATTGATAGAACTCATGTTGTCATGGGTTTCATAGAATGGTAGAATGGTTTGGGTTGAAAGGGACCTTGAAGATCATACCACTTTGCAAAGTCTGCCAGTAGCATCCCTTTAACTTGAGACTTCTGCTTATCTGACTCTTTTTCAAACAACTACTTCTCCACCTCATGCTTTTTCTACAGGTTTTCTCTGTATCTACCTTTACAATTATGTTGTCTGTGATGCATTGATTTCTTCAGTAAAGGGTAAATTAGGGTTAGTTTCAAAATAGTTATGGCTTGAAACACAGGCGTCATCTTACCAAATGGGTAAGATAGGTCAGGTATGTTTTACACTTGGTAAACAATATTGTACTGCACTTCCTTGCTAAGAGTTTTTTATTATCTCTTCCCATAAAAGATAATCAAGGATATTCTGAAAGCTGGGAGTTGTTGTGCTGCTCAGGTTAGACAGAGGCCTGTTGGTGCCTGGGTAACTTTTTTTTTTTCCTCTTAGATACACATTTTCCAATTAGCTGATGAAGGCAGAGCAATTATAGCTGTTAATGTAAAGTGATAGAGATTCAAACAGTCCTGTGCTCCTGAACCTGTGATCTGGTATCTGCTTCTCTAGGAGTTTTGGGGATGAATCCTCTGATCTTCCTTGTTAAAGCAGGCTGTTCTCCTGAGTTTTGTGTTCTTCTCCAGCATTACTTCTGTATCACTACCTGTATTGTCATTACCTTTGGCCTTTCTGTAACAGCATTCCTGTACACATGCAAGCCACAGAAAATACTGATTTTGAGGATATAAATCATAGAATGTTAAGGGATTGGAATGGACCTTAGAGATCATCATCCCAGCCCCCTCTGCTGTGGGTAGGGACACCTCCCACTAGACCAGGTTGCTCAAGCCCTTATCCAGCCTGGCTTGTAACACTGCTGGGGTTGAGGCATCCAAGACCTCCCTGAGAATCTGTTCAAGTGTCTAACCACCCTCACAGTAAAAACCTTCCTTCTAATATCTAATCTAAATTCCTTCTCTTTCAGTTTGTGCCCATTACTCCTTGTGCAGTCCTCCTACAGTTCCTGACAGAGAGTCCCTCTCTGGCTTTCTTGAGATACTGGAAGGTTGCTGTGAGGTCTCCATGCAACCTTCTCTTCTCCAGACTGAACAGCCCCAAATTCTCAGCCTGCCTTCGTAGGGCTGGTGCTCTTATTAACTTCCTGACCTGGACTTACTCCAACAGTTCCGTGTCTTTCTTTATACTGGGGACGCTAGAACAGGATACAAGTAGTCCAGGTTGGGTCTCAAAAGATAAGTAAGATAAAATATATCTCACACTTTCCATATTATACCTAATGGTCCTAGATTTCTATTTCATCCATGTTGCTTGGCTGCTTCATGTATGTACATTCTTTTTTCTATATGGCTGAGCAACTTGTTCTTACTATCTTTTGTAAGGCTTTGCCCAGCTTGAACATCTGGGCAGATTTCACTTCACCTGTGCACTCCTTGAATTCTATTGTGATTTGTGGTTTGCTTGTAGTTTCTAATTGCTGAAGGCCTGTTTATTTCTACAGTTATTCAATCTACTTGACCTTGGAAAAACTTTTTCTTGGTAAAAATAAGAAACTATTAGGAATCTATGTCTGGCTACTCTGTCTGGGTTTTATAAAGACTTACTTAGTAAAGAAGAATTTCCCCACTTGAATTCAGCCACACTGGCTTTCAGTCATACTTCATTATTCTATCTAATTTACTCAAAACTAATTTGTTATTAGTTGACTTAAACTTGTTTGCTATGACAAGATCTTCTGTGCTGTTACTTTTTCCAAGATTAAAACATGGTTTTGATGCATTAAGAAAAAATTGGTTGCAGCTAGGGATGTCTGAGCTGTATTGTCAGAAATTCCTATTTTCTGACTTATGGAAAAGAAATAATCATAATATAACCATAGTGTTACTATTTTATCAGTAGGAACCCCTACTATTACAATACTCTTACCCAAAGGTACCTTTGTGCTAGTTAATACTGTGCCCAGAGGTGTTCCAAACACAGGTGCTTGATGGCACAGCACAGCCCATATCAGCAGCACTCAATTCCTTACTTCCTAATGGGTTTGCTGCATGCAGGCTGCCTCATGGGAATGGCCCCTGAAACACTTGAATTAAAACAACATGCTAAAGAGTTACTTGTGAGTAAAATGAGCCGTATTCATATTAAAGAAAAATTTACCAGTTTTAGTGTCAACTCTATTGGTTTTGAGCCTGGGAACACAAAGGCTCCCAGGCACATCTGGATCTTTTGTGGGTACCTTCTCATAATAATGGCTTGTACAGTTACTTGAGGCATGCTACTGTTTGTTTAACCTGTGAAAATATAGCAACTTTTTTTCCTATATTTCCCAAACAACATTTCTAATTTTTTAATTATTATTTTTATATTATATATTTGCATTATTTCTATTATTCCTTAGCTTTGCTTTGTATTGTCTGGACTCCTTATTGTTTCTGTCTTCAGATACTCAGTTGTCTTTCATCCATTTATGGGCTAACAAACAAAATAAATACAGGTCATTGTTTTCAGCTGCCCTGGTCAAATGTTTACATTGCATATTTATGCAGCCAGAAAACAGGGCTGGTGGTTACAAGTCTTTCCCAAATATCAGTGACTGAGGGCTGTCACAGCAGACAAGAGCAACTTGAAATAGCATCTTTTTTCTTATGGACAGGTTCCACTAAATCATTTCTGTGTAGACTCTTAATCTTTGTGATCATTTTTGATATCATCTTTTTGCCACTAGGCTGAAAAGGCAGGGGGGGAAACAGGAGAAATCTACTGAGGAATGCTTTTCTTTGTCAGACTGCAGGTGGACACGTTGGCATAAACCATCCTCTGCAGCCTGTTCACTTGAGCGTTGGTTTCCCACGTCCTCAAGTGAAGTGCCATCAATGACTGCTTTTGTTTTCCATTCAAAATCCTTTCTTACATCCAGCCACTCTATCGTCTAGCAGATAAAGCAACATTTTTTCCTCCCTGTTGCAGACAGATTACTTCTTAGCCATTGGAATGTTACAAAATTCTTCCTCGCTCTGGTCAAATCGTCATTCCATTTGCTTGCCTTTTTATAGTGTCATATGCACCATATTTTTATGGTGCAAGCTCCTCTGATTGTTTTCTCTCTGAGAGACTTCTTTCCCTTGCAGCTTGTTTCAGTCTGGTACTGGTTTTGTCTGTAGCAGGTGCTTTATTCAGCTCATCTTTTTATCCACCTATTTTCTCAGCCTGTAACTACATGCTTAGCATACTGTTTTGAAAATTCCTGCACTTTTTTCCCAGTTGTAGCCTCATTTTGCTCATCCTTGACTGCATCCATGGGTTTGTCAGGACTCTATCATTTCTCTCAGCTGTTGCTCCAGTTCTTGGATCCTCTTTTTAATGAGTACTGACATGGGAGGAGTCAGGCAGTTTTAGTGCATGTTGATTCTGTAACTCCTGTAGTACAGGTTTCCCTAAGAGAAGCATTTCTGTTATTTGTACTATGTTTCCAGAGCTCTTCTGATTCTGCACATTAACTGTAACTGTGTTTGAAACTGGAGAAAAACACACCCTCACATGTTTGTGTCTAAAAGCACATAATATCTAGAAGATAAGTTTTTCAGGATTTGAAGAAAAAAATTGTACAAAATTGATAGAGTAGCATCAGGGTAGCTACTTTATTTTGCCTTCTAAGAACAGGAGGGCTGAGGGGATTTGGGTTATATGTTTTTCTTAGCTTTCACAGTGGTCAAAATAAATTCTGTCTTTAAAGACAATTTTATATTTGCTCTTGCCTTCTTGCATTCTTAATTCATAGAGGCATTTCTGCCCAAACCCATGGTTTGTTTGGTTTTTTTGTGTTTGTTTTTTATTATTATTAATATTATTCCTCTTCACTATATAGGAGGATACAGCAATTGGAAGCCTCCAGTGCATTGCAAAATTTACAATTATCTTAAAAGGATTGGATGTTTTTTCCTTCATCCACGTTGCAGTACCAGAAGAGAAGCAGCAGACTTTGCTCTCTGTGTCCATGTAAGTTAGGCCACACTTGCTTTATTGTGTCCTGTACCCAGGGAAGGGTGGCAGATGGTATCTGCTGTTGATGTTAAGTACTAATTGCAGATGACATTTTTAGGTTCTTTCCGTGAGACTTCTGTGTCCCCTATAAAGAATGATAAACCTGGATTGAGTGGAGCCAGGTGGTCAAGAAGTGACTTAAAAATTAGCCTGAATAGGTCAACAGTCTATTGTGGAGGGGAAGGGATCCTGGTTAGGGAATGAAGAGGTAGAAAACTGCACTTGTTACAGTTTCTGTTTGAGTGATATGTAAATCCTTTGTCTCTCTTCAAATAGCCCAAATCTCGAGCCTTCTTTGCAATGGAGTTGGATGGGTGCTGGTTTCACAGACCCTGTTGAGCTGACAAAGAGCAGTGGCCTTTATTCAGTAGCCTTTGAGGTTTGGCAGGGTGAGGGACAGGAATCTGGGATGTCACAGGCACTTGTGTTCCTAATATAGAATCATAGATTTTAAGGTTGGAAAAGACCTTCTAGATCATCAAATCCAGCCATCAACCCAGTACTACCACCATCATTAAGCCATGTCCTCAAGTGCCGTATCCACGTGATTTTGGAACACTTCCAGGATGGTGACTCCACTGCTTCTCTGGGCAGCCTGTTCCAATGCTTGGCAGCCTCTTCAGTGAAAATCTAAACCTCCCCTTCTGGTGCAGCTTGAGGCCATATAATGCTTTATCATTTGGATAAATTACTACCTATCTAACTGTATAAGGACATTTTTGCAACAGTGGTTTTATGTTTCATCATGCTTTCTGTTACTCTTAAAATGCTCTGCAGAGACTAGTTTATGTGGAGATAGTTCTGAAATGCTGCTTTTTAGGAATTTGTTCCTACTCCATCTGTACTGTTCTGGTAGCCATCAGCAGTATCTATTGTACATAAGAAGAAACGATCATCAAACTTTTGAAACAGTGCCTTTCACAGTGGGGTAATGTGCTTGGATCACAAAGGCAGGAATAAATTCCTGTAGAAAAAATTGCTTCTTTCCTATGAAGACCTGTCTTGCACAAAGCTAGCCAAATGCCATGAGATAAAAACATGATCTCTGTTCAACACTTGTCATTTGTTTTGTATAGGCCGGTCGTCTGGATGAGCACCTGCCCAAGCAAATTCCTTTCACTGTTCTTTCTGGAGACAAAAGCTTCCTGGAACTGGAAAACCAGTTTAAAATGACCCAGCGGTCAGCTCGCATCCTGGATCCGCACCACATTGAAGGAGACATGATGTGTGCCTTGCTAAACAGCATTTCAGATACCACAAAAGGTAGAAAGTAAACATTAAATACAATTTTCCCAGTAAACTGATAGTTCATTCCAATAAAAAAATGGAACACGTACACTGGTAACATAAACTGTTGCTTGGTGCTTCTTGTATTATACTGGTATTTCAATGAATAATAGATCAGAAAATCATTGTTTTGAAAACAGACTTAAGGCATTTTTATTCAATATAACAAACTCTGTCATCTTTGTATTCTTTATTATAGCAGGAGACAAAACTGATGTTTGAGTCTGAAAACTCCTTTCTAGTTAAAGAGAAGCTGTTTAAAGCACTCTTGTGTGCATAGTTATCCATTTGTGCTAAGATCTGTTTGGCTTGATGTATGCTGTGTCTGTGACCCTGCTAAAACATCATTATTTCTCAAAATACTTCTGTCTATTTTAACTCTGACCTCCTGGCTACTTCCTGTCATTTGATAATTGTCTTCACTGGCACATGACTGACACATCCATTTGGAGAAAAAATCTCAATGGAAGTTTTTAAGTTCTCTGAAGTGCCAGATTCTAATGGCATGCTAAAATGATCACATTGGTTTTATATAGGATAATCCAAGAGGATTGAGCCAGCTCATTTTCATGCAAAGGGTACCAGAGCTGAGATGAGTTTAAATACTTGTCAGCATTTTAAGGTTTTTTGCTGTTTTCCTAGAAGACGTGATATTTCTCTGTAGACATTTTTGCTTTTTCTGACTCCTTGTTGCAGTTTTGGAGGGTTGTAAATTCAGAACATATTACAGAAAGCTGTTTCTGAATTAGCCCTAAACTGTTTTCTGAAAAATTATACTACTAATCTTGATGCAGGTTTATGAGAGCTATGGTACTGCTGCTCCACCAAGAAGATTAAAGTGGAGTGCTATCTCTGAATGATGAATTGGCATTGATTGATTAAAGGGGGAAAAAACCCAGGTTAATTAAGTAGTTTACTGGGGGGAAAAAAGTGTGGAGATTTAAGTGCTTTTGATACAGAAAAGGTGCTTACAGAGTTTTCTGGCCACCCCAGGCATTAGAACTTTCTTAATTTAACACTTCTTTCAATGTCCTTTACTACATTAATATTTACTGTTATGGTAATTGACCCTACCTGGAGGCTGCAAACCTTAACGTGCTGGCTGGCTCCTCATTGTGTGTTCCACTTAAATACACATGTGGTCATTATAAAAAAAATCCTTGAATAGGAAATTGATGGAATTACACGATTCCTTTGGCTGTTGGCATTCCTTAGCAAACTTGTAAGGAACAGAATTGTCCCTTTTTTAGTCAGTGTCAGCAAGGGGGAGCCCAGACAGCAAGAGCTGCCTTTGTTTCCCTGTCCTGTATTAAAACAGAATATTAGAAAATTCACTGTTGGTAATAGGTCTGTATTTGCTTCATTGTGGGATGATGTTGTTACCAAGAGTTTATAAAGTTTACCTTTAAAAAGATAAAGCCAACACATTGTACACACATTGTGTGGCTCAGCATCGTTTGCAAGTCTTAATGTAGCAAAACCAGTATTGGAGGGTTGAGATGGAAAGTTGTGCAGTGTATCATAGGCTGGTATAACTTGTTGACCTGTTACAGAAAAGCAGCTGAGTATAAGGAAATGCAAACAAGAATTGCTTGCTTTGTGACTTTCTCAAGCCTATGACTGTTATTCTGGAGAGAGAAGTAAGTGAGAAACAGGATGGAGAATCATGTTGAAAAATATCAGACTGTTGCTGGTATTGGATGAGCTGCAAAAGGAAAAAGCTCTTTCCTTAAATCACCTTCCCAGAACCATAATTAGCTTCTGAGGACCTGTATTGTGTTTGGATGTGGCAGTCTGACAGGTGCATGTTGTGAACAGTTTTACCAGCACAACTGCTGTGGGAACTGTAGTACTGCATTCATTTTAAAATAAATTAATAAAAATAAACTTTTCTGCCTATGTTGCAATACAATGCAAACTGTATGTTACTATAGAAAACCCGTGGCTGGAGAAGGTGCTTGAACTTCCTTTGAGATATGAAAATAGGCATTCTTACTTGTTCTCTAGTGCTGCTAAGCCTGACTTGATAAATGAAGAAGGTTTTTGTTTTTATGCTGAAGCCCCAACACATGACAAGAGCTTCATGCATGTTAACTGAGTGGTTTGGGAAGGGCAGAAGAGAGGAGTTGTCAATGTCTTCCTTTATAACAAAAAAATCCTAGTATGCAGAAAAATATCATTATTCCATTGTCTGTGTCTTGATGATATCCTGTGTGTGGAAAGTACACTTTTAAAATGTGTGCTGGACAATGTTGAGGGCAAAGCTGATGGTAGGTTGTGGTCATCATATCCATCTGGACACTGACAGGAATGCCACAACTTTTTGGTTGACAAGTTATTTTTGTGTAAGTTGATGTCCTTTGCTTAACTGTATTTCTCCTGGTTATGTTCAAATTAGATCCTTCAGTGACTGAGCTCTTATGTAAAACAGACTCTTAAATAATAAGAGCAAACTTTTCATAGTATTTCTTGTACTTCCTTTTGAAGAACCAGTCTGTCTCATGAGCCTGTCTTCACTGACCCATAAAGTACATTCCACTGTGCTCAAATGGAGTTGCCAGCCTGCATCTTCAATCTGCTACTCTTGCCTGAAGTGCTTAAATACTACCAAATGCAGCTTCCATGAGAGTTTTTCTTTGGAAGAGCAGGATTTCAGTTCATTTTAATGAATGCTCCTAAGCTTCCTAGCTCCCGCTATGTCCAAAAGCTTGTTTTACATACAGCCAACAAAAGAATTTAAGAGGACAGAAGAACAAATTTATAGAAGACATTGAGAATATTTGCTTTACTTCTCTGTAGTGAAGATTTTCATGGGTAAAAATCTGTGTGTGGTGCATTTTGAGGTCCAGTGTAAATGCTACATCTGTCCTGTCTCTGCTTTTTCCAAACCTTTAGTTAGCATAGATTGCAAATGACTAAAATTAGGTCACAGCCTCCAGCCCCCACTTCCCTGAATGTGAAACTGAATGTGAAGGGCATGAGCATCTGCAGAGTAATGCACCATGAATGGAATTATAGTTTCTGTAGTAATATATTCCTTTATTATAGCAGCCACAGCTTATTGCAGTAGTGAGTGATAAGAAAGTCACCCTTCAGTTGTAACCTTGTGTTTAGCTACAGCAGGAAGTTACTACTGGGTTTGGAATGTCAGTGGCATCTCTAGGGAGATGCCCTAGGGAGAAAGCAATGTACTGAGACCTAAGATAATGAGCCTTAACAATAGTTGTAGGCCAGTGGATGAACTGGAAGACCTCACCACTCAGATAATACAAAACAATTCTTGAGGTTTAGCTTAAATCTGGCTTTGAATTTGAGAGTGGAGTCTAAGATAAAGGTTGGATCAAAGTCTCAGTGACCATCATTATATTGGCCACAGTTTCCAAGAAATCCAATTGGAAGAGAGTGGCAGCTTGAGAGTTTTATTTTTATTTGTCTCGTACACTTGATTGAGCAACTGCAGGCAGAGATCCATAGAGTGAAGCTTGCTTTACATGGAGGAAGAGAGGTCTTGTATGGTGGTGCAAGTAGCTGTACTTCAATTTACAGATAATATTACCTTAATATGAAGACAGTTTAGAGCAGTAACTATTGGGAAGAGTATGTGGGAAGGATCCTCCAGGGGCATACGAAAAAAGGAATAAAAGAAAATATTCTAGAGACCAAGGAAAAAGTATTTTAAAGGCAGCAAGGCCACACTTACTAAATGTGATTGCTAACAAATGTAAGGGTGGGGTACGGATCTAAAGATTTTGGTTAAGTAATTCCTGGGATCCTGAATGAGTTAACAAATGGTATCCATAAGGTAAAACTCCATAAAACTCCAAACATCAGCTGTAAAAGGAGAAAGGTCCATGGCTGGAGAGAGATAGAGTGATGTGAATATCAGTGTACATTGGAATGGGAAAGAGGCAGGTGAGATTGAGAGTTACTGAAAAGACTAAGAGAAGGAGTATTTTAGGAGAGAAGTAGAGGTGGAGTGTGTGACCATACAGTAGACAAGAGGTGTGTTGTGTGGTGAGGGAGCAGGAGGAAGGCTGGGGAGGGAAACTGAGTCTCTGGTGGTAAACATAATGGAAATTATAAAAGGGTCGGTGGTAACGGGAGGTTGCAAAAGAAGATCAGATATAGTGGGGGGATGTTACCCTGAGCTGTGTGGGCAGCTTATCCTAATTCAAGCTGTCGTGCTTTGATGGCAGGACAGTGGGTGGCGCTTACCTTCTGTGAAAGTTACCCATCTCTCCCCAGAACAGGTTTCTGAGAGACACATGAAATGCCAAAAAATCACTCTGAGCTCTGAATTAATCCAGAGTTTGCTTTCCTGTTTTCTCAATCTTCCAGCAGGAATTTGTCAGTATGTGAGGACAATAGTGAGCAGTAGGATTTCTTTTGAAAGTACAGGTACAGTCAGAGGTTCATAGCTGATGTGTATTTGACAAAATGTACTAGAGAATAGGACAAGAGATCTCAAGATCTCTTGCCTCTGAAACTGGGCAGCTGCTTTTCCTCTGACACCAAAGGAGTTGGGAGGTATACCGTGTCCTGAGCATTTTAACAAGAGGGACAGGACATGCCTGATTTCTCAAAATTAAGCATTCTTCATTAGAAAATGCCAGCAATATCAGGAGTGTATGCTGACAAAGCGTGGGCTGGATGAGAAAACTGAGGTGGATTGAAAACAGCTGAACAGCCAGACCTGGAACATGGTGATCAGTGGCATAAAGTTCAGATGGGGTTCAGGAACCAGCTGTGTCCCAGTACTGGGACTGATCCTATTTAATAACTGTAAATTACCTAGATGATGGGGCAGAGTATGTCTACAGAAAGTGTGTTGATGACACAAAAACTGGGAGTGGCAGTTTGTACACCACAGGAACTGTGCTGCCATCCAGAGGAACCTTGACAGGGGAGAAGTGGGCTGACAGTGAACCTCATGAAGTTCAACACAGGGAAGTGCAGAGTTCTGCATCTGGGGAGAAACAGCCGCAAGCATCAATATATGCTGACCAGGAGTCAACCAGCTGGGAAATGGCTTTGTAGGGAAGAACCTGGTGGTCCTGGTGGACACCAAGTTGACCATGAGCGTGTGTGCTCTGGTGGCTGAGGTCCAACAGTACGTACCCTGGGCTGCATTAGGAAGATTGTTGCCAGCAGGTTGAGGAAGGTGATCATTTCACTTTATTCAGTAAGGTCATATCTAACAAGTTTGGAGCTCCCCACTACATTGTCTCTTCAGTAGTACTCAAAAGCTATCTGGACAGAGTCCTGGGCAGTAGATGATTCTGATTTAGCCAGGATGCTGGACAATATGACTTCCAGAGGTCCCTTCCAATCTCCAGCATTCTATGACATTGCCTGACCAGTCATGTGGCCTTTTATGATGGAGCAACTGCAACGGTTGGCAAGGGAATGCTGTGATACCATCTGCCTGGACTTCTGTAAGGCCTTGACACCGTCCCACATGACATCCTTATCTCCAAATTGGAGAGATGTGGATTTGATGGATGGACTTGTTGGTAGATAAAGAATTGGGTGGATGGACATAGCCAGAGAGCTATGGTCAGTGGCTCCGTGTCAAAGTTAAGGCTGGTGACAGATGGTGACCCCAGGTCTTGGGACCGGTGCTCTTCAGTCTCTTTATTAGTGACACAGACAGTGGAATCAAGGGCACTGTCCATAGGTTTGCTGATGACATGAAGCTGAGCACTGCAGTTGACACACCTGAAAGATGGCATGTCATCCAGGAAGACCTGGACAAACTTGGGAAGTGTGCCCATGAGAACCTCATGAGGTTCAACAAGGCCAAGTGCAAGGTGCTGCACCTGGGTCACGGTAATTCCAGACATGAGTACAGCCTGGGAGAAGAGCTGCATGTGAACAGACAGTGGAGAAGGACTTGGGGGTTCTCATGGATGGAAAGCTGGACATGAACCAACAGTGTGGCCACAGCCCAGAAGGGCAGCTGCATCCTGGGCTGCATCAAAAGAGGAATCGCAGGGAGCAGGTCGAGGGAGGGGATTTTACCCTCTACTCTGCCCCCATGAGACCCACCAGGAGTGCTGTGTCCAGTTCTGGGGTCCTCAGCACAAGAAAGACACGGATCTGTTGGAACAGGTCCAGAGGAAGCCACAAAGATGATCAGAGACAGCTAGAAAGAAAGGCTGAGAGTGTTGTGGTTGTTAAGCCTGGAGAACAGAAGGCTCTGAGGAGACCAGCTTGTGGCTTTCCAGTATTTAAATGGGGCTTGTAAAAAAGAGGAACTTTTTACGTGGGCAGGTAGTGACAAGACAAGGGCAAATGGTTCTGTGCTGAAAGGGATTAGATGGTAAGAGGAAATTACTTGCTTGGAGGGTAGTGAGGCACTTAACTAGGTGCCCAGAAAAGCTGTGGATGCCCCATCCCTTGAAGTGTTTTTTATGTCATGTGTACTTAGGCCAAGAATTGAGTTAGGGAGTGATTGCTTCAACTGTTCCACCTCTAACAGGTATAAAACTTCTTAGAGCGGTCTGACATGTCTTCCAGGCTGGAAGATTAAAAGGATAGTTAATAAGGGAGAAGCCACTTGCAAAAAGCTTTTCCTTTGCACTTTTTCCTCCCTTTCATTAGTAATTGTAGTGACTGTTTTTGGGGGAGGAGGGGGTGTGGATTTTTCTTTCCTTTGCTTTGGAAAATGATACAAAAATTAGTATCTCTTCTGTTCAAAAGTAGTAGGCAGCTGCAAAAAGAGTTCACAGTCAGTCTGCCAAGTGAGTGGAGAAATACCATTTTAATTGCAGTGGATATCTATCTATTTCTGGCTTCTTTTTGGGCTGCTGATCACTGTTTGACACCAGCTGTTGGAATTTTTATTCCTGGAATTGGGAAAGTCAGCAAGGTTCTGCTCAAACGGGTTGTGTGTCAGAGATTTGAAAACAAATTTTGGAAAGCATACCTGACAATTTGAATAGCTAAGTTGGGTAATTCAGAATGCCAGAGGTCACACCGTCAGTAAATTAGATGGCCGTATCGGAAAGTTCTTTGCTGGTTCATGCAATCAGAAATACATTGATGTATTAATAAATGTGATGACTTCAAGGAGAGTGCTTCTTTTGGTATGACTGTAGCAGACCTTGTTGATTGCTAATACTGTAAGACCTCATTAGAGAGACCATCTCCCAAAATAGCAATAGCCTGTAGCAGGAGGAGAATGAATGCATAACATGACTCATTGGCTTGATTTTTAACCTGTACTTTACTGCGCTTCTGTTTAATGGGGAAAAAATCAACCAACAAAAAACTAAACCAACTAACCAAACCAACCCCACACCACTTTAGGTACACAAATCCCTACCAGACAGTTCAAAATAAAGCCATCCTGCTGAATTGCACTGCTCAGTTGAGTTTCAGCACTCCATTGTTCAAATGCAGTATTTGGGCAATAAAAAGCAGCTGCAGTCGAGTGTAGACAGAGACATACTAAGGCACTTTTTCTCATAATTAAATGCTTGATACATTTTATAGAAAGTGAGTAATTTATAGAAAATGAGTAGTTTTTAATAACTGAAGATTACAAAAAACCCCACAAATGCAATAGACACAGTAGCTTCTGCACCTACTATTTCGTGTTACTGCTTTAACATAATAAAAAATTGAAGGAATCTGCCTCTAGATATTATGGAGAGAAGGGGAAGAAGGTGGCTGAAAACTGCCTCTTGAGTTGCTGTCTTAAACTACCACTGGAATGTATTTTTATCTTGATTTTTTTTTTATAATAAGTCTTCAAATCAATGGGTGTTACAGTAAGAGAAATGCAAGAGAGCTGTTAATATCTTTATTAGAAGCAATGTATAATTTATTTCATTTGTGCATTTAAGGTTCAGATAGTGAAGAGGATGAAGATATGGAAGAAACAGTGAAGCGGAGCTTAGAAGAAATCAACAAACAGGAAGGTCTGTCAATTTTTACTTTTCTGTGTTCAAGACCTCTATTAATTATGGAAGATACAGAAACCAAACTTAAAATCAGTTTTACAGCAAGTTACCTCTTAGGAATACTTTCTAAACCATGCTGGGCAGTCTTGAGTAGTGAAGAATGCTGTGATGAGTTAAAAATAAAAAAAAAAAATCCTAACCAGAAAAGTATGCCAGCAGACTAAAAAATCTGTTTCATTGGACACCACAGGGTACCAATGAATTAAAGACTTGACTGAGTTCACTTTGTACCAGTTTAATATGACTGTGTTGTCTCAGAGCAGAGCTATTGACTAAATAGTTGAACTTCTGAATAAATAATTCAAGCTTACATATCATTTCACAATAAAGCATTCTGGTCTCCTGAAAGAGCTGTAGAGTTACGCACAAGGTTGAATTAGCACCACATCTGTCTGTCCACATCCTATCTTATACTATTTGGAATTGTTTTCATCCTTTTGCTGTTGAGCTTACTGGTGGTGTTCGATGCAGTCATCCATTTTTGATGACAGACCACAGTGTACTTTGAAAATAATTTATTGTTGAAAGACTTGATTCTGCCCCCTCCACCTGATGGAAATAAATGAAAAAAACCCAAAAAAGTTGTATAAGCTCAGTGATAAAACTGATTACTGAATCATATATTCCCAGAATTTATTCAGTTTTAAGTTTACCAGCTATTACTGAATATTGTTGTTAAATGTCCAGTATCTCTCTCTAGCATTGAAAGTTTGGTGCATTCAGGCCCCCTTAGTACTGGGGCAGCAGTGGCATTTGGTACATGCAGGAGGTCCCACTTCTGATGCTGCAGTGCAGAGGCATCTGACCTTATGAAGCAGCCTGGCTTCAGATGAGTCACAGCTTGGACATTATTCTAGATTTTTGCACATTGGCTAAATAACAACATATTTTAATGCAAGCAGTTGGCTGCAAATGGTTTTCTCTCTTTGTTTGTTTTTGTTTGTTTCTGTGACCATGTAATATTTTTCTTTAAGCAACTCTCTTTTATTGGTAGATCTGGATATTACAGGAAAGTCCAGATGCATGAGAGAGCAGTCAGTGATATGATCTCTCAAATCTCAGCCTTGCATAAAACAGCCCATCAATTATTAAAGTTTTAACATTCTATTTCCTTTGTCATAAGAATAGACAGATCTTTCTTTTTAATAGGATGTGCTTGTCCTCCTAAAGCAGAAGATGAGTAATTCATGAATGACAGTGTGTCTGAAAGCTGCTTTAATTTTTCCAGCTATATTATTGATATTAATATTTGCTGTATGTACAAACCTTGTCAAGTTTATGGTATTTGATCACTAACACCAAGCAATTAGTGCCCAAAACAACCTCAATATAATGTAAAAAACAGAACTTCTTTTTTCAGTATTATGAAAGTTGTTTGAGGTTGTTAAATAGTCAGATGAGTGCAATGAGATTTTTCTCCCCACCATCAAAACTGTTACAGCCCTGATCTAGACTATTCTTACTGCTGATAATGACTTTATCTACTTGTCTGGCCTACCTAGTAAGAGTGACAACACTGGTGCCAAGTCAGAATGTAGGTATGGGTATATCTCTGGATAAGGAACTGGAATGAAAATACTGAACTCTGCTTGTTGTGTGTGTGTGTGTTTTGTTTTAATATTCATTTATTTTTCTTGTTGGTATTTTGACCAGTAAATACATAGTTGCATCATGGTCTTAAACTAATCATTGGGCTGCTCCTGGTTAATAACAGGGAAAAGTTGTAGAAGTGTTTTCCATATTTTGTAGCATTGAAAAGATAATATAAAACAGAAGGAGAGAAAATATTTTCATCTGTTTCTTAGGGGTTTTTGCAGTCTACTGACATTGTCCACAGAAGTGAGTTCATGGTTTATGTAGTAATATTAAGGTAGTGGTTTATGGCTAGTTATCAATTGCAGTTTGAGATTACAGGTTTTTTTTATTTATGCAGAGCTGCAAGATGCAGAACTGCAAGATGCAGAACTGCAAGAAGCTATCAAAAGGAGCCTTGAGGAAATGTAAATGAAGATACTTCAGTACACTAACACCATGCCATTCAGCAGTGCTCACAAAAATGGAAGCTTGTTCATTTATTTACAAGGGTTCAGAAATGCCACTTCTAAAATGTCTGTAATTGTTAGATTAATAATTTCATGTCCTCTGTCATACTGATGAACATCTAGAGTTTATTCATATTCACGGCAATGTGTTATGTTTGATAAAAATAAATTTTTAAGCCTTTTCATATTTGTTTCTAAGAGGTGATGACTAAGTCTCTCCAATTTAGCTGTTTAAAATTGTTGCCTAATTAGTAGGCTGGTCTTACTAGGTTATTGGGGTTCCTGGTTGTTCAGGTTTTTTTTCTTAAATTGGTTCTTGTATTTAATTTTTTTGTCACAAAATGTCATTGTCTTTATTTACTTTTTCACGTGGTCTTTGCAAGAGATAAAAATAGTAAACTCCAGTTAACTCAGATTTGCCTGGCTAATCTTGTTATAAAGAGAAGCTTAGATCCCAGGGTTGTTGAACATATGGCCTAACTCTTGCCTGTGGCTGGTCTCACTTCATAGGGCATAATTTTGTCTCTGTCCTTTTTGTTATAAATGTCAGAATCAGAACCACAGGCTGTACAAGTTAGTTTACCAGTTCTGTTTTTATAAATGTGTATGTTTTTTCAGTAGTGGTAGCATATTTGGATTTGATGATCTAAAGTTTGATGACTTCATTGCCTCTCCCTTAACTAAGGCAGGAACAATTTTTAAGGGAACAGAATCTAAATAAAGTTCTAGTTTCTGTTTGGAATACATGTGAGAAGATTTAAACTGTAATATTTCTGTATACTATGGTCTTTGCTCTCTTCCATTCATGAAGAGATAAATTGGATAAATGGATGTAAATGTGCTAATTATTTTTGTACTGTCTTTATTTTAAGTGAAATTATTTCTGTGTTTAAAATTATCTGTCATCTTTCTCAATTTTGTTTAAAAATACCTATGCAAACTGTCCAGCTTTACCAGCCTGTTATCCTTCAGTTAATGATTGCTGTCAATCAGTAAGAAATCTCAACGTAATAAAATTCCAGCTTAATTCTTTTTTATGATTCGCTCACCTTTTGAGTTTGCTTCTACCTGCTGTATCCTAAAATACTCATTATGCAAGTAGATACTTTTTGTGGAGAATAAGATGTGGGGAAGACTGGATTTTTCTCACAATTCAAAGAGTCAGCATAACTACAGTGGTTTGTCATCATGGTTAGAAAAGCTAGAAGACTGACACTGGTTTATTTCTCACAACTCTGATGTAATTGCTATCTCTGAAGCAAGTAGAATGAATGAAGAATTTTGTGAGGTATCTCAGCACTCATTAGCAATTGTACAGCTTGAAGAAACTGTTCAAATGCAAGAATATAGTTGGAGCACTTAACAGTGCATTTGAGTGTGACTCCCAAGTGTTACAGGGTGAACAGGACCTCTTAGGGGTTTTCATTTGTGCCTGCTGCTGGTTTTCCTGCTGCCAGTCTTGGGTTAATTGTACTCCTGGTAAAATTCAGGTGTGTAGTTCACACTGCTGCTGAGAAAGCCTTATTCTGGGAGATTCTGAGTTGTCCTTAGCTACTGAGTCAAGCTTAAATCGGTTCCAGAATTTTTCCTGCCCAGTGCTTCTGTTAAAGGGTGCAATGAAACAGAAAACAGTTTTCATCCTCAAAAGCATCTCCATCCAAGTTATAGAAACTTTTGGGCAGGTTTTCTTTCCATGTAGATCCTCAAGTTTCAAATTCTTTAAACATAAAAAGATGTTTCAGTCTGAGAAAGTTCTTAGGCTCAGCGTTTTAAAGGTTTTTAACCTGGGTGGATCATCTTCTCCAGAGTCTGCTATGTTAGAATTTGATTATATGCTTTATTTCTCATAACATTTTGTTCTGTCATAAATGTAAAGTTTGATTGTACCTGCTGGGCCATGACTTAATTGGTTGCATTAAAAAAAAAAGTCCTGTGTGCATACATACTCTGTATACTTGAAGCTCCACTTATTAAACACATTGCATTGGCCTTGTCATTTGCTTACCAAAACAAGTGGCAAATCCCAACCTTTGCTGCTTAGCTTTTATAAAACAACTAGATAGAGTTCTAGTTTCTCCATTATTTCTATGATAAAAGTAGTCTTCAGAATTAGCAATATCTTGAAATTTGGAGTCATTTTGAAGAAACTTTTGGTCTCATTGAGGTTCTCTCTTAACTCAAATTTTTCTTTGTGACATTTTCTGCCATCACAGGCTTGTGATACTTGTTTCCAGAAAAACAGAGAAAATTGGATTCTTAAAACACTGCATGTACAGACATGTGACTTGTTACTCACCAGCATCTTGTGGTTGAACACCTTCAACTGGAAAAGTTGTCTTGTAAATGTGTTTCAGAATTTAATGGTTTTGTCTGCTGAGTCTTGTTTAACTGGCTGAAATTTTTGAGGTTTGTCCTGCATATGCTGAGAAATCTGCCTGCATTTACAAGCACAACCTGTCTGTTAAAAGGGGCTTGCCCAGTACATTTATACTAGAAGTGATTTGTCATGCACTTTTCAAGAGCATTTACTTTTGTGGTGATGTTTGAGTTCATCTTTCATTAGCCTAAAGTAATTCGGTAGTGCTTTTTTGTATTTATCTTTAATGAGGAAAAAGTCTAATCTCCACCTGACTACCACCAGCTGTTCATTTTAATGCTCTTAATTTCCGTATGGTGCATGTGTTAAATTTTACAAAACTGAAACCATGACAATTTGAGATTGGCTCTTAATTCCTTGGCGCTTTGTGTGCCGCATTCTTCAGAAACAAAATCCCTTTTTGGTCACATTCAGACACAAGTGAGATGCCAAATAAGTCAGTGCAACTGTTAATTAAAGTCGCTGGAGCGCTGAAGCGTTACATCCGCCTGGTTGCTTCTGCTATTTAATAATATTTCAAAAAGAGAGATATTAGCTGACTCTAAGATACTTGCCTTGTATGCACTTTTTGGGTGGTGGGTTAATTTTCTTAGCTCTTCAAGGAACACAGAAATGACCACCACTGTTCCTGCAGTGGTCATGGAACACAAACCTTTATGAAATCTTTACCAAATATAGTGAAGTTTATAGAGGTATGAAGTTACGCCATCGTCTTTCTTAAAAGGAAAGTGTTCTATCATCTGCTTGCAGTGTCCTGGATATGTTTACAGAGACTGCTGTAAATTGGAAGGAGGTGAGGAGGATGAATGATGAATTGTTTCAAAATTAATTCAGAAAAATTGGCTGACATTAGCACAAAGATATTTTCTGGCAGTTCTTTCCAGCTAAGTAGCTTTATGAAAGTCTGCATTTTTCTTTGGTACTTCTAAACCCCTTCAAGCTTCCTGTAGAAATTCTTAATTCAAGTGGTTTGGTGCTCAGTAGTAACAATCTGGGTTAAATAATATAGCCTGAGATATTCTAAAAGTGTACGTAAACAAGTCAGAAAATTTATGGTAAATGGCAAGAACATGCCAAGTATGTACTTGAGCGGCAAAGCTCTGCGTGCATGGAAATTTAATGTAAAGTTCCTTTTGTAAATCTGTGCAAATTGGCTTTCACTGACTGCAGTATCCTAATTTCTGATAGTCCTTCCCTTTGGTTTTTTGCTCAGAGCCCCACTGTCAATCAACCTAGCATCTACAGCTGTACAGAATGCACTGGCTCATTAAATCGTCGACTTTGCTGCAGTGAGAATGAACTGCTGCATGCCCCAAAATGGTCATAGCAGCTCTCAGACTGCTCCTGAGAGAGGCCTTCATTCAGACTTCTAACAGGCCTGGACCTCGGCGCCTGCCTACACAGTAGAACAACTGCAGCGTGTAGAGGCAAAGCCAGGGCTAGTGTTAATTAGCATTGGTAACAATAGCAGTAAAGCACAGCAGCACAGGTTCAGCAGGTGTGAAGTGAGGGGGCAGCCTACTGTGATAGCACACATATATTTTGATTGAAAACATACCCTGAAAAGTCATGTTGGCCCATCTTTATTGTTATTGTTAGGGTGCTGGGGAGACTGCAGTCTGGTTTTGGTTGGCTGGCCTGAGCCATGGATGCATCCTTCAGCCATGTCTGGGAACTGTTGTGTTTCCAGAATACCTGCACACAAGGAAGGTTCTTAACCACAGAATGGCTTGGGTTGGAAGAGACCTTAAAAATCATCTAGTTCCAGCATGCCTGCTGTGAGGAGGGACACCTCCCACTAGACCAGGCTGGTCAGAGCCCCTTCCAACCTGGTCTTGAACATTTCCAGGGGTGGAGCATCCACAGCTTCTCTAGACAACCTGTTCCAGTGCCTTACCACCCTCACAGAAAATAATTTCTTCCTAGTATCTAACCTAAATTTCCCCTCTTTCAGCTTGAAAATCATAAGTTCCTGTAGGTGAAGGCAGGAAAATAATCCTTCATGGCATTTCTTGGGTGTGGACTTTCTCTTTGATCCTGTTCCGTGACAACTCATGTGTAAGTGTTAGGGTATGTGACAAGGTATGTATCAGGGTTTGAAATTAGGCAAAGCTGGAAATAAGGTGCTATTTAGTTGTGTTACAGTTTGCAGTGCTTTTGGTGTAGGTCATCTCCCTGGCTCTGGGACTTCTACAGATACACCAGATGTCTGGGAAAGTTGCTCTTTCTGCTGTCTCAAGGGACTTTGTGCATATGAGTGAGACTTCTGTTCCTTGCTCTGTTTTGCAGTCAGCACCCATCTTTTACAATGCTGTAGTTTAAACAAGCGACAGCCAGTGTTTTCACTGCTGTGATGGGAATGTGGAAATAATGGGATACACACCCTCTCCTCACACATTTCTGGTGCCTATGGCCAGAGCAGGGCTGTGCAGTCCTTCACATGACCACAGGTGTGGGGACATGGGAGAAGACAGGGATGTTAGCATGGCATCACCAGCGGTCCTGGTCATGCTTCACTACTGATGGCAGGAAGGAGGGTGAAGTATGTGCTTAGTTTCAGGTGTGGAGGCCCTTCCTCCTCCCATTGCCTTGTGGCCCAGAAGGAATTCCTGCCTTTTGTGTCCCCAGAATTCTCTCAACTCAGCTGTGAATCACTTTCCTTCCTGCAGGGATGGACTCCAATCTTTCTAGACCAACCAGCTGTTATTTTGGAAAAATTATGCCAATTGTCCCTTTACATACCTTCAAAAATACAGGGAGTGGGGGAAATCTACTCTTGAGAGCAGGAAAAGCAGTTTTCAAGGTCCTTCCAAGTCTCTGAAGGGGAAAATATCCCAGTTTTCACAAGCAGTAATTTCAAGACTTGTCATGGAAGACCATTTTTCCTTTTAAATTTGCATTTTGTTTCCACAGTTTTGCTATTCTTCCTTCTCTGTAAAGTGTCCTTTTGCCATAAAAGAGGGTAAGTCAAGTGTGATACATTTAGACACTTAAGGCTGTTCGGTGCCTCTGATTGAGCTGTTCTAACTTCCATTGTGTGGAAATAAACCCCTGTTTATCTGTTGAGGAAAAAAAATCTTCAGAGCTGTTTAGCTACTTTGATTTCTGCTTTTTAAACCCAATCTAATTGGTGCTTAATAAATTGGTATGGGAAGAATAGAAGGATTTCAGGAAACAAATGGTGGCAAACTATGTGTCATGACTACAAATGGTTTCTGTTTGGGGTGGGAAATGGTTTTTAATTATCTTTTATAGAGAGTGTAGAGAGATGGATGGAACAATTGTTCAAATGAAGTTATTTCCATGAGCTCACAGGCAATGAGCCTTGCTTATCCAACCATGTAAAACAAAGAAAACTCAGGCAATTAATTTAACGAGAGTACTTGGGACATGATATCATCCTGAATGGACAAGCCTGAGAAAACAGCTATTTTGAATCACAGCAGGATAAGCATACAAAACAGTATCCCTGTGCAACAAAATCCCTCTTAGCTGGGTGCCAAAAATTGGTCTGTTAGAGCCATAGGGAATTTGCCCAAACATCGACTTTTGCGATGAACAAATTCCTTTTTAAATACTCACAGTAGTGGCAAGTAAAACTTACGTGTGACTTGAATTGCTGGTGCTTGAGAGAGAGGAGGTGCCATTTCACACAGGCAAGTTAAATGTTCTTGGGACAAGTCATTACTGGAGGTAGATCCACTACCTTGGCTACCATGAAGTAGCTATGTCTTTTCTTTCTGCCAGAGAAAGAGAACATAAACCACTTTTCTTTTCAGTAAGCTTTTCTGTAGAATCTTACAATAACAGCTGGTGAAACAGCTTCTTTTCTGCAAGCAGGGGGCTCTTAGAGTTGGCAGGAGAAATATGCACTATGAGTAGCAGTATCTAAAGTACAGGAATTCTATTCAGGTTCTCCTTGCAGTAAGGGCTGTCTCTGGTTTAACTTTTCACTCCTTTCAGGCTTTTATTTTTTTTCTCCTGTTTCTTGCACTTTCCACTGCTTTCAGTTTTGTAGTTTACTGTTTGACTAGCCTTAAATAAAACTAACAGATGGGTGGGTTCTTGTTTTCTTTAATGAAAGAGCAAACCAATGAACCAACCATACAGACCAGTTCTGGAACACAAATCCTCATACCAACAGCTCCCATCTCACACAAAGTTAATATAGATTTTGAAAACGTCATTATTCAATAGCTATCCTGTATCTTCTGGTTGAACTACAGCCAAAGTTCATGATGCTTTTGGCTGGTCCAGGTTTTATTGTTTTTGTCACAAAGGGGAGTGGAGAGAGGAGCAGGGCAGCCCGGGGTCTTTCTGTGCCCCAGACGGTGACAGCGAGGAGCAGAGGCACCACAGGGGGGGTGCCGTGTGTCGGGGTGTGCGGTGACCTGCGCGGGGCAGGTGCGGGTCAGACCGCGGTGTCGGGCACAACAGGGACACTGCGGTGTCGGGCACAACAGGGACACTGCAGTGTCGGACACAACAGGGACACTGCGGTGTCGGGCACAACAGGGACACTGCGGTGTCAGACACAACAGGGACACTGAGGTGTCGGGCACAACAGGGACACTGCAGTGTCGGGCACAACAGGGACACTAAGGTGTCGGACACAACAGGGACACTGCGGTGTCAGACACAACAGGGACACTGAGGTGTCGGGCACAACAGGGACACTGCGGTGTCGGGCACAACAGGGACACTAAGGTGTCGGACACAATAGGGACACTGCGGTGTCGGACACAACAGGGACACTGCGGTGTCGGGCACAACAGGGACACTGCGCTGCTGCGGTCTCTGCTCCATCTCTGGCAGGTGAGTTCAGCCGGCCCAGCGCTGTGCGCGGAGAGGGAGGCGTGTAGGGACAGACAGGACATACAGGGAGCTCCCAGAGCAGGGACTGTAACCAAGGGTCTGGAGAATCTCTCCTACCAGGAATGCCTGAGGGAGCTGGGTCTGTGCAGACTCGAGAAGGGGACCTCATCAATGTGATTACCTACCTAAAGGATGGGCGTCAAGAAGATGGACCAGCCTCTTCTCCGTGGTGCCAAGTAATAGGACAAGAGACAGTGGGCACAAACTGATGCACAGGAAGTTCCACCTGAGAACGAATTACTTCTTTACTGTGGAGGTGCTCGAGCCCTGGAACAGATTGCCCAGGGAGGTGGCGGAAGATTTACAGCACCATTTGCACTTGCAGGCAGGCTCACAGTGCAGTCCCCATCTGATACAGTCCCAGAGCCCTC
>JAOTQP010001546.1:86977625-87016077 GCA_026413545.1 Cichladusa arquata | reverse complement strand
TCCGCACCGCGGGCCGGAGCCCTCCCTCTGCTGAGGGGGGTGGGGGCGTGTGAGGGGACCGGGGGAAAACGGGTTCTCCTTCATGGGGGACAAAGTTTAAAAATAGGAATTGCTGCTCTAAGGTGTGCTAGCGTGGCCTGGAAAGACACGAAAATAGGAATATGAATACAAATGTATGATAGTAGACGTTTTTCAGAGAAGCGCGAAGGGCTGCTTCGGGTTTGTCACCCTTCAGGGTGTGGGGAGCCTTTAGCAGGCGGGGATGTGCCCGGCGGGTACGAGCCGCGGTGCATCGTGTCTGTCCGCCCATCCTGCCCCCATCCCGCATCTGCGGGCAGGTGTTTTGTAAGATGCAGGAAATCCGAGGATAAAACGTGGTGTCACTCGGGCTCGGAGACACTGGCAAGCTTTTAAGCTGCAGCGCTGAATGCTGGCATGTGAGGCTTCTTGTCTTCCAAACCTCTCTTTGCACTGACTGGTTCAGCTATGGATGTTCTTGTGTATGTGTCCACCTCATCTCTGAGGTGTGTTAAAGCGTCTCGCTATAAAATGTGGACAGTATTGCGTTCTGCAGCCGAGGTGTGTTTTCCCAAAGTTACTGTAAATGCTGTGTGAATTTCATCCTTGTGCCAAGACATGTCCTAACTTCTTCTGCTACTTGACGTTCCCTAAATAATACCATTTGACTTTTTTGCCAGTTTGGCCTCATGAGAGATGATGCCTTGCTGTTAATCATCTTCCCTGTCCTCTCAGCTCTGCTAAATTACATAGTGTCCTTTCTGAGGTGGACGGATGTGCACGATGCCACTGATTCACCTTCTCTGGTACTGTTTCAACACACCCTTTCCTTCATTACAGCTGCATATTGATCAGCAGCTTTCACAGAACCACCCAGAATGTTTCTAGGACTTTCCTGTAATTAAAAGAGCTCTGTGGGATGCAGGAGTTTTATTTCCCCTTTCTGCCTGCATTACTTTGCATTATTCAGGAGTGGACTCGATGTGCTGTTATATTAGCCTTTCACTTAGCTTGATTAAATCTCCTTGAAGTCCTTTGCAGACTTCTCTGGATTTGACTAAACAAAATCACTGTCTGCAAACAAGTCTCACTGCTTATATCCAGGTCTAGGCATATGATGAATATATAATCCAAAAATTAGCATGAGAATATGCAAAAATGTGTTTTAGATTTGCTGAGTGACTCTGAAACAAAGCAGACAGTTTGGTTAGCCAGCAATTAAACCTTCAATTAAACTTCCCAGTTTGCTGTGGTTCTTTCAGACAGCCATAATTCTAAATGTGGAATAGTAATGAGAAAAAACATCTAATTTGATAAAAGTCACTCAAGTCTTATGGGTTTTTTTACTATTCACAGCTAATCAACATGCTTCATTTCAAATTTATTTGAATGACAGGAGGGAAAAAGTTCAAAACTTTCTCCTTTTCCAGCTGGTTTGGTTTTGCTATAGACCCTCAAGATGTTGCTTGTAAATATAAATATAATAAGTGAAAATTTGTCAAACTGAACTACAGCCTTTAGTTAAAACCCTCAACAATCCTCAGTTCTCAAGTTGGTCAACTGAACTCTGAAGCAAGCCTCATCCCTCTGGAAATCACAGGATGGTTAGGGTTAGGAGAGACCTTAAAGGTCACGTAGCTCCAACTCCCTGACATGGGCAGGGGCACCTTTCAGTCAACCAGGCAGATCAAAGCCCCATCCAGCCTGGCCTTTAACACCTCCGAGGACTGAGAGTCCACCACCTCTCTGGGCAACCTGTTCCAGTGTCTCACCATCCTCACAGTGAAGAATTTCTTCCTACTACCTAAACTAAGTCTATCCTTGTCCAGTTTAAAGCCATTGTAAAATGCTCCAGTTCGAACAACCTTCCTTTTCCTCCCTTTCTTTCCACTGTGAGAGCTTATTTTGCAACAGCAATGGGATATTTTTGTATCTCCCTGATAGGTTTGCAGAGGGGCTTTCTTCTGTGTGGAAAGTGAGCAGGGAAGGGGAATTCATTTGGCTGCCAGGAGTGTGTGCCCGAGGCAGAGGTGGCAAGGGGGGCAGGTGGCATGTTTGCCCCTTGTAAGGCTTGGACCTTCGCATTGCCGTGAGTGCCAGGATATCTCAGGAGCAGCTGGAAGTGAGACCAGAGGCTCTGTTCATGAGTCACTGTGTTCTGTTAGTTAAGTGAAAACACAGTTTTAGGTGTGATGATACATGAGATAAGTCAGATTCTTGCTGGGTATTTTTTATCTTCGTTTTTTTTTGTACTTTTTATCTTGTTCTTTGGATCAACCATATTCCCCCACCATTCATTTCAGTGTTCCCAGGACTACTCACCTGCGAGTGGATGCTCAGCTGAAGGAGTGAGGATGCCAGGGTGAAACCCCCTGTTTTGTCTCCCTCCAGTGTGCCTGATTAGCTCCATTTCAGGAAAAAAGCTGCTCCATCCTCAGATGTTTCTTATTTCCTTTGAAAACTTATCTGAACCCTCAGCACGTGGGCTTTAATAGTGGGCTGTTTAAGTCAGTAGTTTAAAGGACAGAGTTATTGCAGCTGTCCTAAGAAAGCGGGTGTCAAGTTTCTTATCTGGAAACAAAAGCACAGCCTGGTCCACCTGTTTCTCAGGGGAATGCTCTGCTCATGTAAATGGTATGTAGCAAAGAAAGGCATTGCTCAGCTAATTGCCTACAAACAGGGAAAATCAGAAGGAAGGAATGTCTTTTTCAGTGTTAGGTAATAGATGGACTATTTAGTTGATGTTCAAAACAACAAATACAATCCAAGTAACAATATGATTGGAAGTTTTCATCTCTGAGGAAAAAGAGACCATACTGCTGCATCAAAATAATTGATAACTGGGCATAAATATGAGTATTTTGTGTTCTTTTTTCTTTGTCTTTCATTCTTTGGTTGGTTGTTTTTTTGAGACTTGGATTGTGTTTCCATCCCTTCCCACATCAGTCACCTCTGTTAGAAGTTTAAATCTTTTTTATTTATTTTTTTATTTTTTTATTTTTTTTGGGTTCCCCATACAAGGAAAGGAAAGATTTCCAGAAACCTGTGAAGTTAAGAAACCACATGTTTTAGGAAAGAAGTTATGAGAACTGACTGCATGGTGTGATGCTGATACGTTATTTTCCTGAAGTTGGTGTGACTGGTTTCCATTTTTTTGGTTGGTTTTTTTTCCCCACTAGGGCACTGTTCTGAAAAGACCCTGTCCCATTCTTGTGTCGCACTCTATATTGCAGTTTAGAAAATGGTAAAAATAATTCTGAAAAAGCAATTATTGCAAATAAAATAGTTCTTAAGATTTGGTTTTATTTCCTTTAGTAAATTAATGTCAATCAAAGCTCTAGTTGGTGAACCAGATTTTCTTTTTTGGCAGTATGCAACATGAATTCTGACAGTTTGGCTTTTATGTCCTACCTCACATACCAAGCTGGCCTTTGGAAGCAGTGATATTTTAGGCACTCTGTTTAGAACTGTACCAATTCAGGATACATCTCTGCAATGCAGCTTTCTTTGTTCTTAGGACCCAGCAAAGCCTGTGGAAATCTTGGACTGATCTACCTCCTGAAGGCAGAACTTTAGTTTTTACATCAGTACAATGATATACAGAATACGATTTTAAAACTCTATCAAAATTGAAATTCTGCACTTCAGAATTTTAATTTACAACTTTCCAGTGACCACAATGCATTTTTTAATTGTGAAAATACTAGTTTTTTTAAAAAGGCATGGCAAGGCATTTTGAAAATATTGCTAGACTTCCTAAATTATAAAGTGGAGACATCTGAAGTATGAAATTACTCCACCTGCCTCACTGCTCTTACTAACCAGTCCAAAATAATAATTACAAGTATTTGCTCTTGGCATGAATTTGCATTGCATTAACTTTTCCCACTCCTCTTCAGAACAAACATTAAAGGCAAGGCTTGAAGCCTGTGCTTTCACTGACTAAATTAGGCTAAATATTCTGTAAAACAGAATCATTTCATAAGCAGGCTGCATGTGAAGAGTGACTATATCCTCAAATGCTCCCGTTCTTCTGCTTTCACCCTCTTTTCTCTTACTGCTGTTTTCCTGAAGTTACCTGCCTTCAGCCAGCCTGTGAGGAAGGAGCAGCAGCTCCATTCCTGTCTCAGGAGATGTGTCCTCATCTCTAGAACAGCAGTGAGCCACTGCTGTCTCAGGGCAGTGCCCAGGAATGTTGAAGAGTGTAGAGCACCTAAGAGACGTAACTATGTTTTGGTTTGTTTCCCCTTTTCTGGCCAGGTTTCATAAACATTTCAGGATAGATGGATGGATTCTCGTGATGCAGCTAGACCTCCTGAGCTGTGCATTGCAAGCATCTCAAACCGTCAGCCAGGTTCACATGATATTTTTGTTTTTCTGCGCAGCCTGTGAACACAGAGTTGATGGTTTTGGTGCAATAAAGTTCTCTGCAAGCCCCTACCCTCAAGTCTCAGAGAAAAGCCAAGAGAGTGGGATATTTCCCTCTTTTGTATCAGGTCTTCTAAGTGTTGCAGTAGAGTTCTCCAGTGTTCTTTTCCATATTATGCAGCTGAATGCAAAAGCTCCCTCTTTAAAACTGTGGTGGGCAATAAGACATGAATTAGGAAACTGGACTCTGATTTCTCATGTGGCATTTTCACATTGCCCACGGTGAGCTGGGTCTGTACTTCATGCCAGGAGCAGGGCAGGCTGTGGGCACAGAACCACACACCTTACCAAGACCTAATAGTTACAGGGACAGCAGTTTCTGATGGACTTACCCCTTGGCCTCACTGCATTACATGTGAGTTTCAGCACAGTAGTGGGACTGGAGTAGGGGTCAGGTTTCAGGAGTTTTGTGCTTCCTTGCAAGCCCAGAAATAGGAGCTGCTCCCACAGAAAGTTCCTCCCTGTGTGAATCCCAGTGAGCATCATTCCATGGGAAGCACCAGTGACAGTGGGGGCAGGCAGTCCAGCATCTTCTCCCAGTGACCAAGGCACACCAGCTGTGTCCGGGAAACCCTTTTCATATTAATAAAAGTGTGTGAGCTTTGTCCCACTCACAGGGTTTTCTCCTTTGTGAAAGGGGTTGTTTGGCACGTTGCAGTTTTCTTGAGTTTGTTGCTTTGCAGGTGGATTACATGGGTTCTGCTGGCCTGGAGGTGGCACAGGGAGCCAGGGCCCCTTGCTGCCTCCATCTCTACAGCTGCCACCCTCACTGCCAAGTTCCCTGATGGGGATTCAGTCCCTTTCTCTCCTAGTTAGGCAGCTGGTAATAATTGCCAGTTGGCTACAGGACTTCTGCTATGGGACTGTAGTACCATCGGGCTCTGCATATCCAGATTAACCATGGAATAGGACAGAATAGCACTGTCAGTAAAATAAAAGATTTAAGTTTGATAGAACTGCTGTTGTTTTCATTTGCCCCTCCATTTGTTAGGTTTTTTTTAATTATATTGAGTCTTGAAAAGTGAAGTTAAGACTGAGAAAGTCATTAAACCTGTCTCATGGATAACTAAGAACTGACTATACTTACTCTAAGCCGAAGTTTAAAACAACAGTTCTTTGCAGCTATGTAGCTGAACAACTATTTTATTATTTAAACATTTTGTTTGGTTCAACCATGTACAGGGTAGAGGCTTTCCGTGATGCAGCATCTGCTATGGAGCAAGAGAAAGAAATTCTGCTTGAAATGATCCACAATATACAGAACAGCCAGGATATGAGGCACATCAGTGAAGGTGAGAAGCTGCTTTCCTGTACCCTCCAACTGACCCAAAGTCTAATCAGCCCATCTTTTAGGGAGCAGCTCTCTTGGCTGCTGGTAAAGGTGCAGCATTGGAGCCAACTAAGATAGTTGAAGTGTCCCGAGATCTCCTCTTCCTGACTAAATTCATGCTGTTCAGGTGGATGGACTACCATGAATGTCACTACTGTGTACGTGAAAGCCTATACTCAGTTCACTGACACATTTTCAAAATCTAGATTAACATTACTCTGCTGGAGGAGAGATGATGATGATGATGTAGTTGAAAATTATTTTGACTAGTGGACAGGCATGAGTGTTACAAAGTGTAAAGCCTGCAAGAACCTAGTGATTAAGACCATTGTCGTAGTTGTGTGATTCATGGCTTTAAATATATTCCCTAAACCTGATTATTAGGTGCTTTAAATTGCTGGTTTATTGACTCTTCGAGAGCCTACGTATCAAGTGTGTTGTATTCATATTTTTGAAAAGCAGCTATATTTTCAGAAAATAGAAAACCAGTTTTTTCATGGCCTCTTATTTTATCTAGTTTTGTCTTTATGGCCTTCTTTGTCTAAATCTCTCCCTCAGAATGGCACAAAAGTCCTTAATGAGCCAGTTCTGTTACTGAATGTTTCCTGGTAATATTGTATGTTTTGCTTTAAAGTGACACAGCAAGTAATTTTGTCAGCAGTGGGAAAACTTTGCTTACAATTTAGTAGCGTTTAATGCCTCATTTCAAATCAGACATTGGTTTCTATGAAATGAGTATGACTTGGGAAAATGCAAAAAGCTCATTTCTGGCTTCTGGAAATCTTGTTGATTGTCACTTACTTTAAAAAAAGTTGTTTACTGCTAAGTTACAGCACTTTGAATGTCTTGATGACGCCTTTTGCACAGGAAAGTAGTTGTCTGTAACCAAGAATATTTTCTTGTTTTGGATTGAGGTGAGAGAGAAGAACTTAATTTGACTGCTAATCGCCTGATGGGCCGAACCCTGACTGTGGAGGTTTCCGTAGAAACCATCCGCAACGCGCAGCAGCAGGAATCCCTACTGCACGCCACCAAGATGATCGATGAGATCGTCAATAAACTCCTCGATGATCTGGAAGACGCCAAAATGCGCTTAATGTCACTTTATGGTGCGTGCACGTCCGACGTGCCAGCAGGACCCATCGATCAGAAATTCCAGTCTGTGGTCATCGGATGTGCCATTGAGGATCAGAAGAAAATCAAAAGGCGCCTAGAGACTCTGCTCAGAAACTTGGAAAATTCTGAAAAGTCCATCACATTGTTGGAGCATCAGAAATCATCTGTTCGGCAGTCTTGCAACACCAAACAGGATTAACGTATCGTCCTGGCTACTTCTGGCAAACCACAGGATGAGCAAGTGCCCATAAGAAGCAGACAGAAGCCAATAAAAGAATCCTCTGTACAAGCACACACGTATATACACATCCACACGCACCAAAGTATCTTTGATTGCGAGGCGCAAGCATTTAATGGGTTTTGGTAGCATTGGCATTTTCTTTTGGCAATAAGGAATGCTATCAGTTCTTCTGTAGAGTCAGTACTGCTCTATTGCAAATTGTAATTGTGCTTCTGCTGAACTGACAGAAACTGAAAATCTAGCCTTTCCTCCATTCTCCTGGGTTTTTTTAAACTGAAGTTGTTTTGTCCTATCATGAGATTTCAGCTTTTCTCTGCTGTATACGTAGTGTTTGTGATCCAGACTTTTGGGGACAAAAGACAAATTGTGGCAATAAATCAAAACAATTAATAAACTGTTTATGGTATTTTCATAAACAACACAGTGTCCTACTCATTACCATTTATAATTTTGCAGGTTTTGAATATTTTGAATAAACCAATCACAATACTTCTCCAGAGATAGACAGGTACCTCCAGTTTGTAACTGAGGAAGTGAAAAGCAACACGTGTATCCCAGGGATCACCAGCCAGGCTAGAAATGACTTGACTCAAAATCCCCCCTCCATGCCCTGTGAACCCTTCTGCTCTCATAAACTCATTGTAGCTTTGAGATTGCTGCATGGTTTTTAAAAGATAACAGAAAGGGGAATTGTACATCAGCTACTACTCCACTTCTGCATCATCTATGAAGCCACAGAGCTCCATAGATGGTTACATTTTGACTTCTCACCTGGAGAACACTGTATTTGTGTCTTGTGTAGGACAATACTTTGTCCATCTAGCATTACTCACCTCTTTGTATGAGTGGTTTTTGGTTTGCTTTTTATCTTCCACCCTCTCACTCACAGTAACTGCTGTGCATTATCACTGAGCTCTGTGGGTGTGGGTCAAAAGTTGCAGATTTTAGGGTGTGCCTGGGGTTTTGTAACCCCCTGTAACCTGGCCAGTCTTGGAGTATTTCACTGAAGGATGGTGGTGCCCTGAGGGGAGCAGGGGGCTCTGTGGCTCAGCCACCAGCGTGCTGAACTTGGCTCAGCTGAAAGGAGCCTGAAGGGTCTGAGTGATGCCACCAACCACAGCTGCCTTGGTGGCAGTGCCTAGGGTGTTACAGTTGGAGTGTCACACCTGGATGCTCTGAGGGCGCCAGCATATGGTGAGAGTTCTGAACATCAGTCTTCTGCACAACCAACAGTCAGGAGCCCCGTGGTTTTAAATGCTTGGATGGACTCAGGTCCTCTGCAGGAAAACTCAAGAGCTGCGCTTTTTGGAAACCTCAGCTGCCATGAGGTCACTGTGACTGCATCTGATTTGCAAAAATGGCACTTCAGGTGGGTGCTTCGAATGCAGTCCAAGTTTCAGCTGTGAGATTGTGAGAAGTTTCTAAGAGTTGGTGACGTTAATTCTGTAATTCCACTTTAAAAAACCTTCCAGCTATTCAACAGTATTAAAAGCCTTTACAGTAATACAGGGCCTGGGCTGTTTTCAGAGCTCATGCCATGCAACACTTAACTGTACAGATTCTTGTTGCTTAGAATATTCTTCAATATTTGGGCTTTTAAGGCCATTATAAGGTTATTTAGGCTAGAAGTTTTTTTGTTTTCTTTCTTAGATCCTCTTCATTGTACTGATACTGATGCCTTAAGTTTTTCTGTTCCACTTGAGTGTACTTTTCTGTTGTGCTTGAGTGGTGAAGACAAAACAGTCCTATTCCAGCTAAGGACTCAAGGACAATTTCTTCAAACTTCAGGCCCTAAGCATAAACAACATGAAAAGAGGAGGGCGGGCAAGCAAGCAAGGAGGATGAAACTTAATGATTTGAGACTATTAACTGGACAGTTGACTCCTGCATACAAATGCACTAAAACCTATAAAGATGTGAGATCTTGTGACCCTCTTTTGCTTCCTTCCATCTTGGAGCCACCCACGCAGGGGCCACGACTGTGGCATGGTACTGCCAGGGTGTGGCCTTTGAAGGCCTCTCAATACATATCCATTTTATTACCCTTAACTCTGTGTAGCCTCTGTTCCAGCTCCTCTAGGCATTAATACCTAAAGAATTTTTATTTCTTATAGCACTTGTGCTATTACAGAATTGCAGAAGAGGTGGGTTAGAAGGGACAGATGAAGTTCATCTAGTCCAATGCCTCTGTAATGAACCTAAAACATTGCCAATTAATCCTTATAAGGGTGTTAAGCAAACACATTTTCTGTGTTCAAAACTGCATGCAAGAGGAAGCAGGAGTATGTTACTTCTGATATTCTTCAGATACCTGGATAAAGATGCTGATTTATGTTTTACTAAAAAAAGAAAAAATACCAAAACAATGCAAAACCCCCAACCAATAATCACTAGTGACTATTTTCCAGTTTATTTTCAGAAAATGTACCAGGCATCTTTGATATATTAGTAATACTTTAATGCCACTTCCCATGTCTACAATCTTTGACTTAAACCTTGTCACTGTACTGGCCAGACCAATCATGAAAAGCAAAATGACCAGGAAGAGCAGAAAAGAATCCCTATTTTGTATTTCAACCACATGGTAAAGAAATCAGAGGCAAGAGCTAAGTTCTATTTGACTGTGGTCTCCACACTTGTTCATTTGAGTGCTCTCATGTGCTGCCTTGGATCCCAGCTATTGGCAACACACACACAAGAATCAAGCACACGTTTCTCGATCAGATTGAGGTTGCACAGCTTGTAGTTACAGCAATTTTTGAAATTTAATATACTGACAATTTAATATAACCACAAAAGTAGCATCTTATATCAGACCCAACAATAAGCAAACAAACGTTTAAAGTTGGATGATGCAACTAGTGTCACTTACAAGAGAACAGCAGAATTAATTTGCAGGGATTTTACAGAACGGCATACACAAGATACTCAGTTTTAAACACTGATTCTTCTGCTTGAGGATTTATGGTATGTTGACTTTTTTTTTTAAACCTGTTATGTACATTTCCTCTTTTACCCAGTTACATTTAAGCCATTAGTAACAATGCATCTTAATCCTCACAATGAGAGTGGTGTTTCTCCTGGTCCACAGTAAGTTGTAATTTTTCTTAACTTTAGTTAGTTTGGCAGAAATGAAAAACTATTTATCAGTATTTTCTATAGAAACCTAAGAATGAGCCTAGTTCGATATTAGGATTCGTCTTGCTTTTAGATCACTCATATTGAACAGTTCGACATGGAACAGAAGCAGGTTTCTTTTATTCCATTATAGCACCTTTTATCTTAAATCTAAGCATTGCTGTGTTTTTCATTCTGTAATTTTGATTACCTGCTTGGATGCCATGTTTAACAGAGAATTATTTTCTTCTCTCAATACTGTTTGTGCATTAGGAAGAAGATCTCCACAACTTTTGCTTCCTATAAAAAGACGGTAATGTTGTTTCAATGAACTGGAGCCTGTTGGACCATCCTTACACTAATTTTGGTACAATTAGTGTGCAGGTACTGTAACTTGAACTGAAGGTGTATGTCTACACTTAGAAAAGCAGCAGGGGCTCTGGTAGTTTCACTGGAATGGAAGCAGCATGTGTGTTGGCTTGCTGTATGAGCTGCCACAGAGGAGAAGGGCAAATCATTCTCCCTGTTAACACCTGGAGCTCTCAGCCTGAAGGGTGCATGAACAGCTCCAAGTGCAGGCTTGCTGAGTCTTGTGCATGTACCCCACATAACCCCCCAGAGTGCTGTGGGTTCAGCTGCTCAATGCTCTTGAGATTATCCCACCTCTACAGAAATGATGCAAGGGAAAACTTCATGTCAGATGTGCTGCAGCCCAATAATGAAGAAAATAAGAAGCATAAAAATTAAACAGGAAATCAGACTAACAGTGTGGTAATTCAAGCATTTTGACTACAAAAGTGTTGCCTTAAGAAACACTGAAAATAAGAAAGCTTCAAAATTGTCCTAAGTGGAATATTTAATTTTTTTTTTAAATTAACCACACACACACAAACACAAAAATTTGTGTGATCAGTCATACAACTTTGAGATTTGCTATTTCCAGTTGGAAATACATCCCTAGCATTACTGCTTTGCATCTAACGATGCCCCACGTACTGGGAGAACACCCATTCACTGAATGGATACAACACAGAAGTGACAAAACTGTAGTGTCATACTCTTTAGTGAATCTCAATTTCACTAAGGCATTAACAATCACTGAAGTTTCCTCCTAGTGGTAGCTTGATCAGCCAAGGGCAAAGAATTGTGGCAAGACCCAGATAATACAGCCAATGAGCTATTCAAGAGGTATAAAAAGAAATATACAGGAGTGCAATGAATTTTGTGTCTTGTGGCATGAGCATCTCTTGCTCTTAATCCAGGGTACCACAGGTGTAACAGAGCTACATCCTCACCCACTGTGCAGTCCCAGGGATGCAAAGAGAAGAGCATTTTTATTACCAGCCCTGCACCTGTAGGTTTTGCTAACTGAAACATATGATATTTTAATGAGTACACTTTGAGTGGGGAATGAAGTCATGTTTGTAATAAAAATTATTCATGAAGGACAACAAAAGTGCTAAAACATTTAGGCATGTCCCTTTTTCCAAAAGGCAAAAATTAGTGCCACTGAAGAGTGATGTGAATACCTAAGGGTTCCTGCAATATGCAATTCATCTGTTTGTTGCAAGTTTACATCTACACACTAACCCCAGTAGAATAAAGAATTAAGATTTTCAAATAGTGTACATGCAGGGCACTTCCCAGAAAGATGCTAATTTGGGCAGTTTCCATCTCAGTCATATTGGAGAACAAGCACTGCAAGCACTGCACTTTCTTTATTTCTCAATAAAGAAAGGTTCAGTTTAGATTTAGGATGAGAATAAAATGAAATCTCACTGTTACCCAATGCTGCAAATAACTATTCCTATATTAAAGTATATGCACTACATTTCAACATATCTTAAATTTATCAAGTCTGTCAAGTCTCCACCTGTGAAAATTTCTGCTGAGTCATTAAAACAGTAGTTTATGGTGACATACTTTAAATACAAACAGCCTACATTATTTGTACAATGTGCTACAGCATAACATAAAATAGTACCAATTGTCACAGTACATAATAAAGACTTTTCAGGACACTGTGCAAAGTCAAACAAGGCAAAAAAAAGATGTTTTACACACTTTGTGGTTTTGTTTTTCATGAAAAATGAATAAAACCCCATTACACTTGCAGACAGACAATGAAATGTAAAAGTTTTCATATTAAAAACAGCTGTCAAAATTCTTGATGCATACACTCTACCCTAAGTTGTGAGGTGGCCCCATAATGTTCAATTATCTTATCCCAAGTACCTTACTTCTTAAACTGCTAAGACAGATAGGACTTGACTCCATTTATACATACAGTGATTAAATGCACTTGTTAAAAAATAGAGGCCTTTATCCAAGAGAAAATAGAGGAAGCATTACACACAGAAGGCAAGGTTAAGAACATATAGTTTTGCTGCAATAGCAAAAAGGATGGTGTGCCCTCCTTCTTGCCAGCAGCAGCAGACCTCTAACAGCTTTTCAAAGAAGCTATGGTACTCGGTAGAAAGTCTAATACAGTAAACACAAATAAAGAGTTCAGATCTTTTTAGTGTTTGTGCACAACTTGCTACTCACTTCTCTCCCTGAAGACAGTGGGAATAAGAACACATTTCAGTTCTCATACTCATTGACTTAGAAACAAAGTCAGTCAAGCCTCCTACATGAATTCACATAGTGAAAAATCCTTCCTTCAAAAATATACAGGATCACTCAACCAATTTTCATTCTCATACACCATTTATAAAACTATTAAAACTCTGACTTTTTTAAGCAGCAGATTTTGCATTTGTCACTGGCAGACTTGTAGAAATCTTAGAAAGTTAAAATTATATCATACCATACAAAAACATGTAAACAAAATGGATAGTTTTTAAAAAGCATGCATGCTCTTGAAGAGGATTATAAAGTGTTCATTTTTGCTAAATAAAAGGTATCTTGCTTAGCATTTTTAAAAGCACCTTAGTGATTTAGGAGCCTTAGCCCAAATAATCTTGAAGTTAGATTTGGGCTCCTAAACATCAAAATCAGTTCTGTAAAATTACTGAAGCACTTTGATTTTTTTTTTGCCATGACACCCGTCTTGCAGAATTAGATTTCCTTAACTTTAAAATCTAAGACAACATTCAAGAATGTCTCACTAATATAATCAGCTGCAATGATTTGGATCCCTGTAACTTAGTTATCTATGGTGTCTATGCAAAAATTTCAAATAAGACAAATACTTTGTAACACCATTTTGAAAACTCCTTTTTCATAAGACGACACAGGATAAAACAATCAAATTTGAACAAGAATATATGTTCCTTCTGAATAGCTATTAGTGTTATTTGTTCAACCTGTTAAGACAGAAAAACAAACTTACAAACTTACTTATCTGTAGCATAGCATTAGGTAAAAAGGAGCATTTTTGGCACGATACATTTTTAAATCTAAGCTTTTAGGCCCAGAGTATAGCAAGTTAAACATACACAGTGGCAGCTTGGAAAGCTTCATCTGAAATGCAACATTTTCAAATGACAATTGGAAGATGCTATTTGATGTTCATTAGGTGATCTCCAAGTAACATATACATTGGAACCAAGCCTAGATATTCATCCCAAATGTTTACATATACACCTTAGCAAACATATATATACTGCAAGGATCTTGCACCCACAGGACTGCCAGAATCCATATTAATATGGTCAGGCATAAAATGAAGTACTGTTTTTTTGCTCTTAATTTATCTTGGTAGTGTACTGACTAACCAATTCTAATATTTTCTTTGAAATTTAGTTGCAAGGTTGCTACATTACCTTGGGCCATGAGTTACAGTCCGTACCTACACTGTAAATATTATCCTTATGTTAAATGTGCTCTGCAATTCAGCAATACCTAGTTCATAGCTGTGTAAGTAATTCCTTGGAAAAGGAAAAGCTCAACTTATCTGTACAAAGTGCATGAGGCAGCCACGGTTCTGTGTGTTGCCACCAGGTGTCTCACGCCACACAACAAACCCATGGCATCAGCAAATTCATCTAAATGCACCCTCTCAAGGAGGCACAAGATTTGCTAAAGCACCGGTAAAAATACCTCTACAGCTGGCTTTATTCTGTATTCAATTGCACAACTTCATCCAGATCTCCCAGTTGCTTAATTTCCTCCAAAAGTGGTCTAAGGTATACTGCAGTTGCTGAAAGGACTTCTGTTTTTCTTGGTCCTCTGTTTGTTGGGTTTAAGGTTGATGACATCTCCACCATTAAGAGTGCTACAATTTTGGTTGGAGTGACTTCCACCAGCTGTATTAAAAACACCTACAGAATTCAGACAAGAGAGGTATTTGTATTTGTTTACTACCTGCAACAAAATACATTAACACCTTAGATATAACACCTGCTAAGGCATAGTAGAGCCCCTCAAATGTATACAGTATTTTTAATTCTTATTTTAGGTCAATTTTGCAGCTAAACTGGAAGCAGAGGCAGTTGCAATTACTAGCCAGGCAGATTTTAAAGCTGATATGCATCTGTGTAATTGAAGGGCAGCATATGCACTCGTATGTGTATGTTACCAACTCACAAAGTTGTGGTTACTTGAGTAACATAATAGAAGAAAAACACGGTGATTTAAAATTCAGAAACTTTGTTGATATAAAGGTAAGTAAAAGGCCTGAATAAAAAGGGAGTGCTTTAAGGAAAATAAATTACCTGACTCAGAAATGCTTTAAAGAAGAACTAAAAATGCTTCAAAGAAGTTCAGTGTTTTCTTACGGAAGGCGACTTACAAACACTTTCTGATTACATGCCAGATTCTTTCCCCATGAGTCTTGTAAGTCCACACCGACATGAGCAATGCCATGTAATGCTAATTACATTAAAAAAACCCAACAAGCATCCTTCTCAAATCCTTGCACAATCTTGTTTAAATGAATTCAGTAAAAGAGCACTTGCCAAGCATTAGCTAGAAACTTTCATATATCAGTTTGACCGTCTTGTCAATGGTCAATCAGTTTCATCGTCTTAAAGAGTCACAAAGTTATTTTACAGAAAGAGACAATATCCTATGATAGGGAGGTAATAATTAGACCCTGATTCACCTTGTATTAATTCCATAAGGAAACAGATGAGACCATAAACTTTGATGGCACAAAATACTGTTTCTAGGGGCTTTTTTATTATAGTATACATACCAATCTTGTTACTGCTTGTATGTACTAGTTCTGAATCTTCTGCTGTTTGTTGCTTGAGCTTTTGAAGATATTTATCAGCCAAATACTTAAAAACTGGAAAGTTAAAAATAAAAAAGGTACATCACAGAATGCTTAAAAATAGTAATAATCATCATCATCATAATGCCATTGTATCAAAATTCTGCATGGTGACAAAAATGCACTTCACACTCCAGAGTTAGCACAACCTGGTGAGTATTCTGGCCAAGCCTGTGTGCCTGGGCAGAGTCCAGGTTACTCCAGTGTCTGTCCTGCTCTTACAGTTTACAGTACTGAAATCTTGCACAGAAATATCTCAACACTCTTATAAAACACCCTCGTGCACACATATTGCCAAATGTTTCAATTAATGCAACTTGGAACTTTTTACAATTATGCAGGAATTTAATATACATATTTTTGCAAGGAGTCTTAGAAAAACAGTAGTCATGTAAAGTAAGTCTATTAATAAAACTTGGAAATAACTTTTTTCTGATTAACTAATGTACCCTAATTTCCACTGGTGCATAAAAAGTTGACCTAGGAAACTGAAAAAACAAACAACTAAAGCAGAATTTTCAGAACCCAGATGTGTTGTGATTATTTACATTTGTAATTCAACTCATTTAAAGATGATACAAAAGAGTTTTACATTTTCTCTTACATGTTTTTCCCATGGTGAATGATGTTAACAGAGAAGAAACAGGGAATTTACTATTAATCTTGGCTAATTAAACAAGAATATATCATTAGGGAGTATAGTTCATGATTATTCAAACCCAGCCCACAAAAGACAGAGACTCAAAATTTTAGCACTACTCTTATGAAATTAAGACCATTAAAAGTGCTACTTAGGAACTAATCAAATATCACCAGCAAACAAAACACTGCAAGAGATGCAATCTTTTAATGTACTTTATTTCAATATGACTAAGATATAATTATTTCTATGATTTATTAACTATTTACAATAAAAAAATAATCTGTTCAGCAATTTGTATGCCGCAATAATTGAACTTCTACGTGCATTTGTTTTAAAAGCTCATGTTTACTGACAGTCATTAGGACTAAGGAGACTTAACACACTGGCACTTGTAAACATTGCAGCTGTGTGTGTTTGTGGAAGAGAAGGATGTGCACAAAGAAATGGGCCCAACCCACTGATACCAGGTAATTTTAGCTGTGTTTAAGGCATGCTGCTATGGAATATAGAGGGCTGCCACCAGCATGTGTAAGTATGAGCTGGCCACAGCCCGGGGGATGCTCAGGGCTATGGAGCAGGATACAGCAGAACATGGCAGGACACGCTCTCCCTGCGGCACCTCCTACCTTCGCTCACGTTCAGATCTTCCTTCACAGACGCTCGGTAGAACCTCACTTTCAGCTTCTTGGCCAGCGCTTCTGCCTCCTCACTGCACAACACACAAATCGACTTTGTAAGTCCTTATTTGGTTCATTTGTTAGCATTTATTCTTACAGACAAAATGCTTCATGCTAAGTTAAACGTGGCAAAGTGGGTTGAGAAATTCAAGACAGTCAAAAACTACCTAATTCTTAGTTTCTTTACAGTATCTCCACTATAAAAATAAGGTATTTTACATGCAGTTTCTTTATGACTCAAAGGAATTCTTTCCAGTATACTGACTTCATTAAATAAAACTTCCCAAGGGTTTGAAGAAGGGTGTTGATGAAATCAAAAGGAAAGAGGCTGTAATTAACAGCACTGTATCACTGCAAACTCTAAACAACAACAAAAATTAATCCTTAAGTATATCTTAAAGAAGCAGTAAGCTATGCAATCAGATGAGTGCACAGATGAAATCAAGAATTACTTTTTTTCTGTGAAGTGAAAAAGAACTTATGTTAAAGTTTAAGAAACTTATGAACACTTCCCTAAGGAAAATCACAGCATCTGAAAGATTATGTTACTGAGGCAGACAGTGTATTCTGAGAACCAAACCTAAGTGACATACCATGAATAAAGGAGGAGTTCAAATGCAATTTTGCTTTTCCTTTGAAAAATCCTCAGAATTCTTTGCAGAGGAAGTAGAAGCTGATTTATGCCATCAATGATAGCAAACAGACAACAAAGAAAGCCAGTGCAGGAAACAACAAAAAAGAAGAAATAATTTAAATCTCTCAGGAAGATGACAGAAATTGAGTAAGCGGAGAATGATCAACTTGGTCATGCATTATTTTCTATGTGAAATGCTGTGGTAAATAAAAGCATTTGTTAAGCTGATTTTATGACAATGAAATTGGTCACATACACAAGGGCAGAATGAACTGACAATAAAATCTGTAAAGAAAAATACAGCAAGGAAGATTCAACTGCACCATGCAGTTTGAGAGTATTACCACAACATATTTCTATAGAGTTACAATGTTTTGATAAAAATGAAAAATAAAAAACAAATTAAAGAAAGCAAAGGATATTAGCAAGCATTCACTAGCAAGACAATGTGCCTAGACTGGTGCACAGCACAGTTTAAAAGTAACTGAATTTTAACAGGAGAGAAAATTTATAGTTTTAGATTTTCTGAGTTGAGGAAAAAAAAAAAAGGGTGTGAATCATATTATGCCAGAATCAAACTTTTCATGTCATTCCTCTATTCCTTTTGGCTTCAGGATGCAGCATGAAACAAACAGAAAGCTCCTAGTTTTGCAGCACATCTGCCCAAGTATCTACACTCATGCAGCAACACCTGCCCCGTGACCTTCTAGGGCATGTCTGGAAGCAGGACATGGGTGAAAAGTGACATTTCACCAGAAAATCCCACAGACTTCTTTTTTTAAAACTTGTGTATACAGAGGGTATGTATTGATCTTTAGAAGTAGTACAATAGAACTCCTACTTCTTTATGCAAGAGTCATCAAGAAGATCAATCTTATTCTGCACAAGAACTGTGGGAATGTCTCCAACTTCAGTCACAACTTTTTCCTTCCAGGTAGGGATTGCTTTGAAGGACTCTCTGTCAATTGTAGAAAACACAAGAACACAAGCCTGGGCTCCTAGAAATATACAAATAAATTACAAATACAAATACACACAAATTAGCCAATAAACAGTAGAAAAAATAAATTGTATTTAAAATATGAAGGATTTTTAAAGTTATTCCCATAAACATGCACTTTTACCACCAGCTTATGTCAAACCGCTGGTCATCGATTCCCCAAGTAAAAATTCATTGCCATGTTATTCTGATCATTACAGCCATCTTCATAATGATTATGGGTCTGCCACATTTAAAGCTAATTCCAGCATACTGAATGTATGAAGGGGAAAGGAACAGGTGATCTGGAAAGGTTGGAAAAAGGGAAGGGGAAATTCTTTTATTGCTGTTTTACAGACAGATTAATGGAGGCCAGAAGGCAAATTTTTTTCCTGTATGCAGCATCTGTAAAGCACATTTCACATTGTTCTTTGTGGTACAGTAATTTGGATTCTGAAAAGCAGAAAATATAAGTTTTCAGATGAAGTTGTGATTATTTCAAGTAAATTGTTAGTAACTTTTTGGGGAAAATAAGTGTGTTTCTAATTAATACTAGCAGATAGTCATAGTTAACTCCATGGATACTGAGAGGGTACTTGCACAGCTGAAATATTAGTGTGTGGTCTTTTGACTGTCCAGGAGCCCTTTGTCATTTTCAGAAACTCCTTTTCTTCGCACACTTCATTATTTATATGCCTTCGATATACTAGTTATTTAGTAACAGAGTATGAAAGGAATAGACAGCCAGTGTTTTTCAGACTTTACTATAATCTTGTGGTGAACATCTCAATATCATATAGCATGAACAATTTTTGATCAGTATGAATTTTATCTCAGTTTCACAAAGTACCCCAGATTCCTGTATTCTGGTTATCTTTGTATTTCTCTGACACAAAGCACGCAAGTTCTCTTATTAGGTTTGCTTTTATTTAGCTTTTTAAAAGCCAAGTTCAGCCTATCTTGAGAAAGATTTCCTATGCTCTTTAACATTCTTCCACATGCATATTAAGACTCCTCTGGTATGGTTTTATACAAAACAATAAGAACTACCCTAAGAATCTCAACTGAAGCTCTACCAGTAAAAAAGCAGCAATGCAGCCTTCCATAACTTCCCCTATTATTTCTGCTGTGTGTTTGTTTTCCCTGCTGTCCACACTGTACTCTAAAGTATGCAATTATTCTGATGCAGTTCCTGTGACATAGGTGAAAAATGCATTATTCTTTCCAAAGCAGATTAGTTTGCATTTGCCTGTTACCTCACAAAGTAGCTTAATGGAGGTGAGAGCATTTATTAAAGTACTCTCACAATCTGTAAACATCACGTTGTTCAGTTTTAAGGCCAAGAAATCCTTTGTGAAGTTTCCAAACTAAGACACCTTCACTTCATCCTTCTCCTTCCACTCATTCTTTCTGAATGCTACCACAGGTTTAGAGGTAAGTTTAGAGGGAAAGCCCTACCATGTGGTAAGTAAAGAGAAGGTAGAATATTACATCAGACCTTATTCAATATACATATAGTACAGGTAGAATGCAGTGGTCAAGTACAGTAAAAATACCTCAGCTTGCCCATATCAATTTCAAAAGGGAATTATATGACAGGCTTCAATAAAGAAGCAAACTGAAATACTTTTGAGGACCTTCAAGATTTTTACAATAAACAACAGTAAAACAAAGTGTCATCAACAATGACAAATTCTATACACTCATGCAATTGTGTATTTCCAAACATCTGCTGAAGTTTTCGATCACTGGATCATAAGTATCAGACAATTAACCCAATAAGTCTGTAAGATGCTTATTTAAGAAGAGAAGAAAAAAGTTTTCCTCTCAGGTTCAATGCAAAACAGTATCAACTCTGATTTTTCTTAAGTGTGTTTCAGTATGGTGCAGAAGTTAGTATGGCAACAGAGTTCAACAGAAGATACTGCAGGGTAGATTTTAATATGCAGATTCTTTTCATCTTTAAGACATCTGCTAACTACTCAGTATTTTTATTGAAAACTTAAACAATTTAAGAAATTATAATATCCAACTAAGAGTTCTGAAGAGGAAAAAAAAAAAGACAAACCCTAGAATTTAGCCATGTAAACACCTTTTTTTTGCAGGCACTGACAGTATGCAAGAGTCAGTAACACATTACATACATACATTAGCAGTCATGCACTGCTAATGGAGTCATACACCACCTCTGTCACAGAACACATTATGTGCAACAGGCACCAGCAGCAAAGGCTCAGAACAGTGTCAAACAGGGGCATAACAGCTCAGGATGTTCTCAATGAATATTTTTAAAGTTCTTTTGTAAGAAGCTGTTCCATAAAGCTACTTTGAAGTACTGAAGAAAATGACATTGTGTGCAATTACTGCACTGATAATTCCTCTATATTTTAAAATGTTCCAACTGCCTGCAGAATCACTGACATAATATTTATACCTAGAGCAATTCAGAAAAAGATTTAGAGACTAGTGCTACTTAATTCAAGTAAAGCATGAGCTTGTCAGCTGACTTGGTCTCAGAGATCCTCAGCAGACTATCTTATCCCCATAGACTCCATAACCACATTTTTTTTTTCCTTTCAAAATGGTACAAAGCCCTTGTTACAGAAAAAATACAAGGAAATTTCTTGCCACGAGGGGACTCTCACAGGGCTTTACACCTGACCCTACTCATTTCACTCAGTACTTTGCCTCAGCTTTTCCAGGCTATGATAGAAAGTACTATTCCCTATAAAACTGATGGTGACTTGTTCAATCTCACTGAGATCAAAATCCAGTATCATCATCCAGAAATTCTTGTTTATTGCTGATGTTCTAACTTTTGTGGATCCTGGCTGTCTTTAACAGGCTCAGCAGGATTTAGTGTCTCCTGAACAGTATCTAAAAGAACTGTATCAGGGCAGTATTGCAGGCCTTCTGTTATCATATTTGCTACAGACAAAAGGGGTTAACAAATGCAAACTAAAGCAACCCTATGAAGGCTTGATTATGAAGAACGAACTATTTTGCAATAAAATGAGGATCCTGACAATTTGACTAATCAGCAACTGAGTAACACACTAATGAGCAAGATGTTTGTTTTCCATCAAAAACCTAACAAGGATCTTCAAGATATACCAGTGGTAGCAGAAGGAAGAGGACACATGCATGAAGAAATTATCAAATACTGCCTTGAGAAACATTTGACTTTGATCACCTAGAAACTGGTGAGAAGATGCATGGGACAATACAAAAAAAAGAAATTATTAAATACATACAGTGCTCTATTCAACTCCGAATTTAGGCTGCTGGACTCCTTGCACTGTGTGATTGTGGGCATGCACCTACACAGGCTGCACACATTTGCCTGCACATAGAAAACCACACGACAAATCCACTGTCAGCTCCAATTCTCTACAAGGCTGAATGAATTTGGTCCCTGGACAAGAAACACTCAGAGACAGGCTCTGAAGCATTCATGTGTGAGCACTGAAGAACTGACAACACACAGTGTCCCAGGGGAGTACATGAGCCCTAGTGCAATGATGCGGGACACTGACCTGTGGGAGAAGCAAACCTTAAATTAACAGCTAGCATCTACCTTACCTATCTTAGAGGTGTCCTCCCCTTATCAGCAATAATTAGCAATAAAATCCTGGCATTTACAAAGTAAGCTTGACTTTTTGCTTCTATAATAGTGTGATTGCTGAGGTCAGACCAAAATTTCATTCCAGGCTCTTTTGATTTCCCTTGTCCTTCATGAGTCAAAGCCTAGTGTAGAGCAGTCCCTGCATCTGACACCTTGAACTATTCATGATATGCCCATCATGCTGCTACAATGTGTACAACTGTGCTCCACTTCACAGCAAAGAACTTCTGTACAGAGAACTCCAAGGCAGGGATCTAAGAGCACTATGCTGGGCATGAGTCATGACCAAAATTTCAAGATACTCACGTAAATTTTTGATTTTGTTTTTAAACCACCAGGTTGCTTGTGGTAAGTGAGGCCAGTAGGTGTACTTTTGAGTTCTTCTCAATGCTCCATATTCTAGCCTATCAGCCACAGAATTTAGGAAAACAAGCCTTTGGCTTGAAACAACTGGGGAGAGCAAAGCACACAAGTGGACTAAAGGCCAGGACAGTAAAAAGGAAGCTCCAAGAGAATCAACTACCACCATCTAAGATTTGTATGCTCAACTCGTCAGCTGTAAATTATCTACATCCACATGACAAAAGAAGATCTTTTTCTGAGGAAATAGTAATCATCTCAATCACAGGCAACAATAAGAAATATTACCAAAAAACCTACCTATTAGCAAATTGACTATGAAACATAAGAAGATCTTAAGACTGTAGCACCCTGAAACAGCTTGGCACAATCATTATTTTATCTCTGAATGAGGTAATTTCATACCATAGCAGTATATTTCCCCCCCACCTCAGGTAATTAGTTTGCAAGAAATGAACAGTGGAATCTTTGCTAAGTCATTTTTATCTCTTCCATTTAAAAAACCAAAGAAAAATATTTACAGAGCCGTTGTTAAACTATAAGCACAGAAAGCTTAAGTATACAATTTGTAACTGGTTAAATAGATAAGCTGCCTTTACACAACTAATACAGTTTATTTTATGAAGTAAATAGGCTTTTGTTACTGCTCGTGTTCTAACATATTCAAGGCAGACTATACTAGCAAAAAAACTGCTGTGCCCTGTAAACTGTCTTTCTAGCATGACTGGTGGGCTTTCCCCCCTTAGATTAATTACTATGTGCCTCATCCAGAGTTTTTGGAATATTTACAAATGTGTGTGTCACAGAAATAATGAAACACTTTTAGAGGGAAAATACACATTTGCATCTGAGTGTTTGAATGTCTACATTCCGTCCACTTTCTGTGCAGATATTTATCTCATTTCATTCAATATTTTCTAAGTAATGAAAGACTTTTAGAGGGAAAATACACATTTGCATCTGATTGTTTGAATGTTTACGTTCTGTCCAGTTTTTCTGTCCAGTTTCTGTGCAGATACTAGTCTCATTTCATTAAATGTTTTCTAAAGGGTACTACTGCATAAAGTAGATATAATTAAGACAAGGAACTTGCACAAAGAGAAAAATATTTAAGAACTGAAAAAGCTGAACTAAACATGCATTGCACACACATGAAATAACTAAAATTCTTAATACAAAGACAGGAAAATATTTTAGAGCTATGCAGACCAAGGAAACCGAACAACTACTGAACAACAAACATGGTATTTTCACCTCTATAGTAGGCCTTAGTTATTGCATCAAATTCCTCTTGACCTGCAGTGTCCCATAACATCAGCCTGACATCTTCACCATTAACTCTGAAATAAACAAGTTTCGTGATCAATACAGTAACAGGAACAAATCAAAACAATTGACATGGAAATACTTCTGTTTCTACACTGTAAGAGCAATCCAAATCAAATTTAACTGGATTTAAACATAATGTAGCTTATTATTAATATTCATTCACCTTCATAACATACTATGGCAATAGTCCCTCAACTACATTATATGCTCTTTACAGAAAATCTGTATTACATTTTCCTCTTCCTCCTCTACATTTCCCTCTACAAAAATAATATAGACATCAAAACAAAATCTAGGTGCCTGAAGACCGGTGCTTTTGTCTTTTAAACAGCTTGCAGAATTTATAGAATTTTCTTACTTCTCATTATCATAAGATTTTCCACTTTACCAAACATAATTGGTATTATGTGGTATTACCTGCTTATGACTCTAATTTTTTCACAGTAATTTTTTTCTATATTGGCTAATAAATTTGTGAAATTCTTTTATATAAGCAGTTTCACTTCTTCACAAGAAATCACAAAAAAAAATTTAAAAATAATCAACAGGTGGTAAATACAAAGTAAACTTGTCAAAGAGCTTGGTATGGCAGAGATTCCAGATTTTATTTATTATTTTAAATTTTGGACAGAGAATAAAGGATATAACTAGCCCACAGTGCAAAAGAGAAAACAAGTCCCTTTAGTGTGCTTCAGAAACAGCAGGTCTTGTTTTCCAAGCCTTCGTCAATTACAGGATTACAACAGAAAAAAGAAATAGAGAGAGAGGTAAAAATCAATAGTATGTCATCTGTTTAATACATACTGGATCTGTCTTTCCAGGAAATCTACACCAATAGTTTTCTTGTAGTCTTTTGTAAAAATCCCCTTGCAATATCGCTGAATCATACTGGACTTCCCAACAGCTCCATTTCCTACTACTACCACCTTGATGGCCACCTCCATATCTTCTTCCAGCATCTCTGCGTCTCAGGTGACTCTGGTTTATTCAGGAAACTACTGATTCTGTCAACAAAGTAAATAGCTATTATGTTCATAAAAATGCTGAGAATACAAAGCAAGAGGCAAGATGATCACACAGATTAGGGTGCATATAGATAGTACAATTTATTTCTGTCACAGATTGCTTAAGTGACCTCAGGCAAGTTATTTAACTAGCTTTGGTCTGACACTTACTAATTGAAAACTAATAAAAATTGGAAGTAGAGAAAAATTTATTTGGCTTATTGCAAAGATATTTCACTGATGTTTTAGTGGCTTTTTTCCTTAATGAGGGAGAAATGGAGGCACTGAACTGCAAAATCACAGAATCAATAATGTTGGAAAAGACCTCAAAGATCAGTAAGTCCAATCATTAACCCAAAACTGCCAAGTGCTAAACCATGTCCCTAAGTGTCATGTGCACACATTTTTTAAATACCTCCAGGGATGGTGATACTGCCCCACTGCCCCAGGCAGCCTGCTCCAACGCTTGATAACACTTTCAGTGAAGAAATTTTTTCTAATATCCAACCTAAAATTCCCCTGGCACAACTTGAGGCCATTTCCTCTTGTCCTATCACTTGTCACTTGCAGATCAGACCAACTCCCACCTTGCTACAACCTCCTTTTAGGCAGCTGTAGAAAGCAGTAAGGTTTTCCCTTTCGTCCAGGCTAAACACCCCAAGCTCTCTCAGCCATTTCCCACAGGACTTGTGTTCTAGACCCTTCACCTCATTGCACTTCAACTCCCTCCAGCCCCTCAGTGTCTTTCTCACAGTGAGGGGCCAGAACTGGACACAGCACTCGAGGTGTGGCCTCAGCAGTGCTGAGCACAGGGGGACAATCCCTGCCCTGCTCCTGCTGGCCACACCATGGCTGATACAGGCCAGGGTGCCACTGGCCTTCCTGGCCACCTGGGCACACACTGGCTCATGTTCAGCTGCTGTGACCAGCACACCCAGGTCCTTTTCCACTGGGCCCGTTTCTAGTCACTTTGTCCCCAGCCTGTAGTGCTGCCTGGGGTTATTCTAGCCAAGGTGTAGCACCTGGCACTTGGTCCTATTGCACCTCATACCACTGGCCTCAGCCCATCTGTCCAGCTTGCCCAGATTTAATATATTTTAACAGATTTTAACATTCTCTGTGTTTATCCTCCTAAGCAGTAAAACCAGCAAGTGGTGTCTGCCCATCATCACTATTCTTAACTTCTGGACCTAAACCTCAAGTTAAAATACTCTGCTGGCTTTTTTTGGCTCCTGAGTCCTGAATTCTTTGAAGGGGCAATTTTGTGGCCATTATCTGTAAGTAATCCAGGACTTCCAGGTGGGTGCCTGGGCTGATGTATCCAGGACTTTCCAACGGGTGGTGTACTGAAATCCAAAGTCATAGAAAATGTGTTGTATACTTTCTACTTTATAGCCAGTCTTTAGGGTAAGGCACAACTTTGGATGCTCTAAAGATGACAAGATGCTCAACTGATGCTGTGAATTTACCATAGGGAAGGTATATCCATCTGCAAGTCAGGTCTTTTAAAGTCCCAACAGTGTCTGAAGACTTTGTGAAGGGTGAATGAATTTCAGATCTGGATGTCTCAGTCCTTCACCTCAGAAACATGGTTTAATAAGGGGGAAGAGAGGAATAGAATTAAAACTTCATCACATTAAATCTCTGGTCTTATAAAGAAATGCCATTCTTCACTATAGGAAAGGACGTTTCCAGTAAATCATGGAAAATGTCATTTGTCCAGGAAGCTTCCTAAGAGACAAAGGAGAATAACAGCTTCTAGATCACAATGCTCCTGAAGATATAGTTAGAATTCATTATTTTGCAACCTCCATGTTCATGGTAAAGGGAATTGACATGTTTCACTGTTTTTCATTAAAAAAAAATTCAATTGACCTTCCAGATTTTGCCAAATTTGTGTTTGTTATGAAAAGCTGTTTAAACAAAATTCCTCCTTCATATGTGTGCATAGGCTTCAGCTATGTCTGATCAAGGGGGAGGAAGCATTTCCTGTGAGTACCCACACACTGCTGGTGTGGAGAGGAACCACATTCTGGGCCAGGTGCTCAGGTTGTCTTCAGGTGGAGGCTGGGGGGAGCTGATGTGTTTCCAGGTTTCATCTGGCTAAAGATTTAGATAGGGTCAGGGTGTGCTTTCAGAGCTGCTCACTGGAACGTGTCCCACGGCTTAATCAGCCAGAAAGCACCACTTGGTGACTTGGCCATGACCTGCAGACTTGGTAGGCAAATTACCTTTGCAAACCAGCAACAGCAGAAGATTTTCTAAAGAAGGTCCATTGGCCAGGGAGGGAGGGGGAGAGGGATGTTCCCATAAAAAATAACCATTTTCTGCACTAATTTTATCTTCTGTCTTCAAAATTGACAGGCAAAATTGTTAGGCAGGTGAATTTCAGAGGGCCAGTACAAGAAGAAGTTGTAGGTTTTTTCAAAAATTACTTTAGTTGTTTAGTTTTTCGAGCACATAGAAGCAAAGTGCTTCTTTGAATTCCTGTGGGGAAGAAAGAACTAACTAGAAGATCCTCTTTGATACTCCTGAAACTTAGCTTGGGGGCATGGAGTTTGGCAATCTTTTGAGGAATTTTTTGAAAAGTCCAAAATATACTTTAAATCATGTGGAAATTGTTTACATGGAGATCTTGCTTTAGTAGAAAAAGAGAAAGAGCACGAATGATTAAATGTTTGCTTTATAGGTAAGAAGATGCACTGATCAATGTAAAGAAAACACTATTTTGTGACATATAGTCCATTTTTCATGGGGATTTCAAGCAGAAGTAATTGGGGCTTTTTAAAGGTGATTAAGTTATGCCTGTTGAGGGATAGGAGACATAAAAATGAGGGTACATGATGTGGTCTGTACTTCCTCTTACATCATTGACAGCAGTCAGTCTGTATTTATAATATTAGACTGTACTAGAAAATTAGAAAACTGGATTGAAGGCTTTGATTATGAGAAAGTGAAGATTAAAGGGACAGTAGCTTTGGTTACAATGCTATGCCTCTGTAAATTAGCAACTCTCTGAAGCTTCATCAGGCACAAAAAAGATGGAGACATTTTCATAATGGTGTTTTGTTCACTAAAAGCTAACAATATGATTTATTCTCATATATAATAAATTTCTAAAAATTCTTCTTTATGGCAGTTTTGCAATGGCTGCAACAACTTGTGCAACAAAATGAGGACAAGTATGTTAGTAACTTTTTTTTTCCTTTGGTATCTTCTGCAAGAAGAATCCCATTCCTGAACCCTAGATTCACTTGCACATGACATTAAAACTCCAAAGCAGGACTGCAGGAAACAACAGTTATCTGAAGGCAGAATAGGTCAGTAAGTTTTTGTGCTCTGCTGGTTTTTCCTGAGTCTCATTAGAAAGAGTTGAAGTTCACCTCCTGGCATGCAGTTATTTCCCATATAAAATTATCATGAGCATGTGTGCTACAATAGTATTTTTCATGACAGTCTACTGGAATATCACATATATCTTTATGATGTTAATTGAAAAAGAATTAATTTGTGGTGTAGTATTATGGTAGATAGTTTACAAATGTTTTATTACTCTTCAAACATAAAAATTATTACATTAATGCAAAAAAGCAGGTGGCATTTTGATTAATTCTCAAATAATAAAAATCCTGCTTTCATGCATATGTTTATTTTCATAATAATAAAAATGAGAGCCATAATAAAAACAAAATAACCCTGTAACTACATCATAAAGAGAGATTTTTTTTCTCAAGTAATGTTTCCACAAAGCTACAGAGATTGTCTGAAAGAGTCCTACTCAGTGCACAGTAGTGGATTTGATAAAGAGGAGCAAAAGAATTAATTGCCATTTCTTGAACAGATTAGTTAGAGTTGCCTCTTGTGTGCAGTAGGTTCCCTGTCTCATAAACTAATACAGCAATGACATAGTATAGGCAATTTATACCAAACCACTTCTCATAAAATGTCTGATTTTAGTGGAGAAAAAGGCATTTCAGTAGCTTTTGGAAGAGAAGACTGCCATAAGAGCCCACAATACTGCTTTTCAAATTCTGCTATTGCTGCTATTTATTTGCTCCAGGCACAGGATATCAGTGTGAGCCAAACAAAATCTCAGGGCTGTACATTGAAAAATCAGATTTCCTAAATATCTCTAAAAGAATTTAATACAAAACCCCATCAGCCAAAAGTTTGTATCATAATAAAACGTTGTAAGTCTCAAATATTTCCCATGTTCCATATGGTAGCGCTGGATCTCCTTGTTTGATTAAATGGCTTCACAAGTTAATGACATCTAAGAAAGCTTTCTTTTTCATCACAGTCCTGAAGTATTTGGTTTCTTTTATGTTCTCACTTCAGGCTTAGTTATGAGACTGAAGAGAGAGGCTGAAATGAAGAACATCTGCCAGAATGCAGCTAAACACGTGCTGTAGCAAACCCAGAAGCACAGGCTGGAGGTATGGACACACAAAAATAGAAGTAGCCATGACAGCTGAGTCACACAGTTCTATGAAGTGTGAACCTGAGATCTGGATTGTATTATCCACAGAGTAGAGCAGAATTAATTAACGTCCTCAGGACAAAGCATAAAAGCTTACCGTTTTTTTTGATCAGTGATGTGTTGGAAAAGATTATTTTAAACAGGCATTAAACATAAACAGCAAATATCAAATTTTCTTGCTTTGCCAAGAAAAAAAAAAAAAAAAGTTGTATTTCCAATACTTGGAGACATGGACTGGCAGGGACAGAAACATAGTATTCTTCAGGGAGGTCATCCCACCTCTGAAAGTTCATTATAACTATAAATAAAGGAGTTGATACAGGCTAAGTAAGCAAAACTATGAACAGTTTCTTCTGCCAAAATTCATATGGAAGTTAAAGTACACTGAGAAGAGAATTTTGTTTCCTTGTTCTCTGCTGTCCTGCCATTGCCTGGTAATGTTTTCATATAATGCAGGCTGACACTTGGAAGCAGAATTAGTAGGAGGAGTGATTTTGTTCCCTTGAAGAACATATTGGCTTTTCAGTGAAATACTGAATACTTCAGGTGTGAGCTCGACCTCATAAATTTTCAGCCTCAAAGTTCTATGTTCAAACTATGGGGATTTTATGTTGAATGTTACTTTCATGTCCTATGAGAACTGCAGCTGAGCTGCTTGTATCCCATTTTATTTTTCACAATTTTCAGTGCATGTGCAACATCCCACATAAAAAATTAACACATTTAAGTGTTTGGTAGAAACAGCTTTCATCTGGAAACAGACCAATCAACCATTGAAACTTTTTTCGTGTCATTGTGTGTTATTGTTCAAGCCTGGGATGCACAAAAATCAAAAAGTGCCTCTGCTAGCCACCTGCAAAGCTGTGGTAAAAGACACTCAAAATTCACCTAACTTTGATGTTATCTGTTAATGAAAGCTCAATAAAAACCAAACCTGTGAAAAATATAGTTGAGGATGAAAGATCAAGCTGCACAGAAGCTAAGGATCACCACAACCAAGAATTGCCTCTGAGACCTTGATCTAGCTACCACAGGAATTAATTTTCTGCATTAAATGTTAGAGGCAATAGGGAAAGAATAGGATATGATTCCTTAATTAAAGACTGTATTGAAATACAATTACACAAGGAACAGAATAAAGGTTGCCAGGAAATAATTTATCTGATGTTTCCTACCTTCAAGCATCAGACCTCAGCTCCTCAGGCTGCATGCTCCAATGGATGATCACACACCAGCTGCAATCCCATAGTTGCATGGCTGAAATAGTAAATGACAGCAAAAGAACTATTTAAGTTCTTTTAATATGAGTGGTATTATATTCACATTTTAGTTTTGTAGTTAGTTACTTCATTGGTTTGAAAAGGTGAATGCAAACTTTTGTTATGTCACAGTTTAGGAACCTCCATCAGATTTGAACCTTCTTGTTACTTGATGTCAAAGCTTGATATAGGTGACCTTTGTACAATAAGGGTCTGGTTTTTTTGTGGGAATGTTGGTCCAGGTGCTAATGCTCAGACGCCCTGATGAAGCAGAAAGAGTAACAAAGAATGGTTCCTCTGTGGAATAAGCCTGTACTCTGTGTGGCACTTCTTGATTGAGGATGGAGAGCTGTGGCCTCCTTCCAGAGCATGGGTGGAGAGATCTGCTCATTTTAGCACGTGTTTTTGCTTTCAGCTCCTCACTGGAGCTGGGAGGTCCTCGAGCCTGCTGTGTGGTTGTGCCAGGAAGAGTGGTGCTGCTGTGGTGCTGAAGGCAGGCTGTTCTTTGGCTGCAGTGGGACCTGCTTCTCATTTCTAGGCATGTAAAATGCCCAGCCCTCTAGGATATGGCTCAGCTCCCTTTCTCCACAATTCAGTGATCACGCCTACATTAATATATTTATGTGTTAGCTGTTTTAGTATTGCCAAATATCAAAGATTTGGTGGAAAGATGCTGCCATAAGAACTTCCAAGAAGAGCTGCAATACTGTTTTGTAAGTAACAAAACTGTATCTCACTGTTGAAACAATCACAGGAGGCTGCTGAAATAACTGAGAAAATTTATCAGAAAAAGAACACCTTGGAACTAGAGTTATTTCCCTAAGTTCTTTTAAAGGTGCTCTGGTGCAGTCTTACAAATGACTCCTTAACTCTCCATATGGACAGTGAGTCATTCTAATGTCAAATGCCCAAAGCCTGAGGAAATTGCAGGTCTGTTGTTGCTGAGTCATAGTGGCATGTACATCTTGCTAGCTTCAGCTGGCATGCAGGAAAGATGGATATACACCTTTTACTTCTCAAATCTTTCCTTGTCTCTCAGGCTGTTGCGAGGATTGTGGTCTGCTTCGGAGATGTCCTAGAGAATAATGTTATGAATGCCCTCAAATGATGCATATTTCCTGGTTGCTTCTTGAGCTACTAATTAAAATGGAACACTAAGTGGAGCATAAATGAATATTATATAGAATGGGTCATTAATGACCTTTTACACTAGTCTGGTACTTCTACTGAAAGATAATTTTCCCTGCTGCAGTAGCAGAAAGAGAAGCAGCAGGGTGAGAACTCTGTGTGTCTGTTACATATGGTGCAAACAGCACCACTAGCTATGCACCACTGAAAACAGCCTCCATTCCCGTTATACAATACTGATTTTAATTGTTTATACCTTTCTGAAGCACTAAGTTTAAGCCAAAATATTTCATATTTTTCCTGTGCCTCTGGCTGAGTTCCAGAATATTTCAGGCAAATAATTCAGCTCCTTCAGTAAATGAGCCTAGGAAAAAGGTGCTACTTTGCTCATGTTAATACTTTGAGGTCTACTCTGTAAAGTTCTCCAGCACCACCCTGAAGTACTTTAAGTTTGGCAGAGAGATAGCTCTCATGTCAAAAATAAGCCTTCCTGGGGTGCCCACATGATAGATTAGCAAAAGCCCTGTATGTTCTCAATTTCCTGAATCAGGATGAAGCTGGCCAAACAGCATGCAAAAGCCATCATGCTTTTGATACAAAGGCTCATCCCAGGCCTCCAATGATGGTAAAGGACCCAGTAATTGGGCAGTGGGCAGGACTTTTAGACTTATTAACTTGGGGAAGCAATTATGCTGGTGTCTTCACAGGTCACCACGTGACATGGATTTCTTTGAGGTGTGTGCCACCATTTGTTGCATCATCCTGATTGGCAAAGGCACTGTGAGTTTCTTACCCCCTACACTGGATAGCACAAATGTATGCAAATGCTATGCACACCAATATTGTGTGCACCTCTATGGCAGCCTCTGGTGATCCCTTTTGCACGTGCTTGGTGGGGGTACCTATTGGTGAGAAGTGTTTTGGTAAGCTGGACAATGAAAGTGTGCAGAAAAACTGCACAGCTCAAGTATACTGCAGTCTAGGTGGCAGTGCCAGGACACCTGGCAAAAGAGCACAGGATGAGATGAGACATGGTACAAAGATCTGAGAAGAATGCACGACTTTCCAGCTTTGCCCTTGCAGCCACAAGAACTAGATATGCTAGGGACTTTGTGCACCTCACTACACTTTTACACTGATGATACATTTGATATTCATATGCATGCTCATATGAACAGTGTTAACTTAGATGTCTGTCCTGAAGGTATTTTCAGCAATGCTTCCTTGTGGTGAACTCAAACCTTGGAAAGTCGACTGACATCCGGCGTCAGCTCTATTGCCCTCCCCTCAGACTTGTTCTTAATGTGCAGGGAGCAGGTCTAGAAAGGTATGCCAAGCAAAACTGTTGTTGCACCATTGACCAACTAACCTTGTTTCATCCAAATTGAGCTGCTCTAATAGCTGCAGCACAGCGTTGGGCTGGGCGCAGCACACGGGTTCTCAGAGAGATGTGTGGTCTGACAGAAAATTTCTGGAACACTGCAGAGCGCATCTCTGGCAGCTTAATACTAGAAATTGGTACTGCTCATGCTTTGGCTTCTTTAAGCAAGCTCTGCTGCTGGTTTGCAAAGGAAGCTCATGCCACTAGTGCCGCTCATTCAGCAATGCTAATTGACGTTCAATCAGTGCAACATGCAACACCTCAAAACAAGGCAACCATTGATTTCTTGCTGCTGGCTCAATGCCATGGGTGCAAAGATTTTGACAGCATGTGCTGCATGAACTTAAGTGACCATTCAAAGTCCATTCATAAGGGTATCAGTAATCTTGAGCAACCCACTAAACTGCTTCTGCAACACAATGAAGGTGATTGGTGGGAAGTGTCTTCATGGCTCTACAACCTCAGCTTTCAGGCATGGCTTAAACATTTAGTAATGTATACCATAGTTATCCTTGGTGTGTTCTTAATGATTGTGATAAGTAACCCATGTATTTTATCTTGTGTGCAACAAATGATCAATAGTAGTCTTAATAAGATAATGGCTTTACCAGCACAGACAGTTTTAGCTGTGCAACACCTAAGGAAATTAGGGGGAATTGTTACTGATAGGTAAGGCTTTATAAAAGGAAGGCCTTGTAACATGGCTTTGGCCTGTTACTTAGCCTAAGTAGAAGGGAACTACGGGAGAGTGACTCATCTGGAGTGGGGTAGAGAGATGTGAGAGATGTGCTGTGTGACTGCCGCATCTCACTACATCGTGGTGTACGGCGGTTGGTTGGCTTGGACTTGTGCTTTAAAACTATGTAAACTGATAACCTGATAACTGATAACAGCTAACTGCTTAAAAAAAACAAAAACAGCTTTTTGACAATAAAGAGCATCCCTTTGCACCTACCTGGGGTGCCTACTTCGCTCATTACTGCAACACCTTCCTTCCTTGCTGCCTGTGAAAATTCTCCCAATTTTTTCAAAGTCATAATGATTATGTCAATTGCAATTCATGGAGGTTTAGGAAAGTTGTGAGAAAGCTGTAGCTTTAAGCTTTTTAGATATCTTCTGAAAAAACTTTGCAAACTTCACTGTTACTTTAAGCTGTTGCTTTACCCTTAGCTGATCAGGTATATCACGTGTACATTTTTCATAGAAGAAATATGCTTCTGTCACTGACTTTGGGGGAACTCAGAAGATCTTTCCATGTCTTGGAACATTTTTAACCCTATGCTGGCCTTCTGTGCCTAGAAAGGGAACCAACACAGAGTAGTGCTTATCTGAGAAAAAGAAAGAATTGCAGAGCACTTCTGCCCATGCAGTTTGTGATGGAGTCCTCACTGCAGTGCAGGTCAGGCTCCTCTTTGCTGTTTTTGTGATGACTTTTGCCTCAGGCTCCTACATCTAGAGTTCTTATGCTCAACTAGATCAACCTGCTATATGGATCACTGGAAAAAAAATTGTCTTCTAAATTACATTGAGTCAGTAGCAAAGAAGTAGGGATTTGGCACCTCCTCATCTAAGCAGATAGGGAGTCATTTCTCATTACCTCTCTGGATTATATTTGAAAGGTCAGGAACTTGTTGAAGATGAAACCATCTACGAAAAGTATTCATTCATCATTAGAAACATCTACAGGGTAAAGGGAGTTATTTATGAGTGGAAATTTGAACAATTGGACTGGATATGGGAAAGAAAACTTGCCTATGGCACTGCAAGTAATCTGCTTGGAGAAAACATGTTGGGTGTGGCCTGATAAGGCAGTGAGGAAAATCAGTTAGAAATTATATCTACACTTTAGGTCTTTATTTGCAGTCTATGCCAATTTTGTGTAGCTTATTACAAAAAGCTTACAGAGATTCAAAATGTGCTAAGTGATGACCTCTGGACTATGACACAGAGGGGCAAGTCCCTCACTGCTCTTACCAGAGTTGCAGGAAATGATCTGACAACCAAATTCTTTCAAAGGGCCATGGCAGAGCTCATAGGAGCCACACATTTGATAGCCTCCTATTGCTACACCATCTCCTCCTGAATTGTTGGACTAAATGTAAATCAGCACATAAATACGCCAAGAACAGCTCGTGAATCCTCAGGCTGATTGGAACTGCTTGAGTCATGCTCTTATGTCTAATAGCTTGTACCTTTCAAAATGGGTTTGACATATTTAAAGCATTTATTAGAAATGGTCCCTGGCCTATTCTGAGCTCTGAATGCCACCTGGCACATGAGCATGTACAAAACACAGTCAGCTACAGGCAAGGAAGTATGATGGGGCATGAGTGCACTACTAGAGGGTCTCCCAAACTGATTTGGGTGTGACTTCAATCTGTTCATCTGTTGTGCACATGGAAATTTCTATATCATTGTTGGAACACCTGTTATGGTTTAAATCATCCTTATTTAAAAGATTAAAATAGCAGTAATGATAATATATAAATCTATATAAATAAATAAACCTATATATATAAAATATTTGTATAGCCTTCACCCAGTGGTCTTTCAGTGGCAAATGTGTGTATTAGAAGGCATCAGAGGCAGCACACTGAGCTTTACTTTGTCCAGTTCCTACCTCCAGTAGGTAATGAGGATTTCATTCAGTGGCTCAGCCTCAAGGATGTTTGCTTGAAGCACGAGGACAAATGATAAATGACATTTGTGAAATCCAGGCTATTATCTGGCTCAAGTAAATGTGCAAAATTGCAGCAAGAAGGAACACTCCCTATATTCTGTACTGCAGTATATGCTGCTGTATGCATTGACTGCTTTTAACTGATATGGTTGGTTGTTTATAGCCAAGCCTCTTTTTTACAGCTGCAGACAAAGTCCCAGTGACATAACCTATGGAACAAGCTTCTGGTTTTTGATACTTTCTTCTAGGTATGGATTGGATTATTACCCCAGTAAGTGTGTAAGAAATACACAGGTTTGTGGGAGTAAATCTGTTTTCCAGAAGTACCGTGGTTTGCTCTATTGAAAACCTATCCAGATTACTTGTAACCTGTATAAATGCCATGCATTTGTCAGCTATGCATTATCACTCTCCAATGGACTGAAAATCCCATTATATCTGCTCTGTAAAAGCTCTTCCAAACAGTAGGAACTCAGAAAGGCACTTAGAGTGACCTGGTAGAGTGACCTGGTAAAGTGACCTGGTAACCCTTGCTGTCTAAAAGTAGTTTTCAGCAATATTTTGCTCCACATCTTTGAAAACACTTTAACAGTGACATCGATGTATTTTTTTAGAGCAATACAAAATTCGTACTCAATTACTCTGCAAAATTTTCTAACTTTCATCACTGTTAATTGAGACAAGCTCTTGGTTTTGCTTTTAATAAACAGATCAGTCATCCTTAATTCAGCTCTGAAGCAGCAATATGTGCAAGAAAACAGAGTGTGTGCATCCTGTAATCAGTCCAATATTGTGATAGATTTAATAACAATTTCACGGCTAGGTATTTAGGGCCTTCTGTACTTTAACATTCCTTTTACATAAATCATCTACCCAAAGTCATAACTTTGAATTGTCATTGTTTTTTCGTGTTGACATAAACAAGAGAGGAGGGATATTCATCACAGGCTGTTTGGGTCACTTGTCTCTGTGAGCCTTGGTAAATTGCATGATTTCACACTGGGGTGAAATTTGGTATCAGAGGATCAGCAGCAGCAAGAGCAGTAAGGTATGTGGATGAAAATCTCAAATATCATCAATTTGCCTTTATAAATTTGATTGCAGCTACTCAGGCCATGACAAAGAGGTTACTTAAACTGATTTAATGAGTTCCTAGTGTGTTAACCTAGAGATGGAAAAATGAAACAGCAAGTCACATCTCTTTTGAGGAATTCAAATATTTAGGCAGTTCATACCCACCTGTTTCTATCTGATGGACTGTATGTAATTTTCCAAATTTGGTAAAACTAAACATTGAGTTTTAAAGTTAAGCTCTTACAAGAATTCTCCTCAAGGCCAGGAGTCCTAGGGTCATGAGTCTTGTAAGAATTTCTTTCTAATGAGATTTTCAGCTGTGATGGCAAGTTAACAGCATGGAAACAGGACTACAGCCAGCTGGAACACTGTTACAAAGGGTTGAAATACATCAAAGAGAAAACATTTAGCAGGAATGTGTTTAAGAAGATATAAACAGTTTGTTTTTAATTTTTTTTTCCCTTAAGAGACAGTAAAGACTCTTATTTCCATTTGTTGTGGGAAACCACCTAGAGACACTTGATATCCAAGCCTAAGTCCATGCCTTGCCTGACACAGAGATGATTTGGGAAGGGGCTGATCTTAACTGAATTTGATGTTGGTTGCTCTCACCACTTATTCTCTCCTTCACTGCATATCTAAAAGTTCTAAACGCAAGGAGAGCCACGCTAGAGAATTAATGTTGCAAAGGGGAATTGGCAACTCTCAACTTTTTTTTTTAGACATTTCTCCATTGATAAGTGAAGAATTAAAAGGTCCTGGCAAGCTATCAAAACCCAACTACATAAGTTGAATCATAAGGGGGTTTTAGCTATTATTTTTCTGGGAGCAAAACCTGTTTAGAGATGAAGAGTGAATTATGGGCTTCTTAATAAGCCTATTACAGAGCAGGGTTTACGGGTAAATCCATCAGCATTCCTGCTTTCCTGCTAGCTATTCCTTGTGCCTTTTCTTCAGCAAAGGAGATTTCTTTTACACAAGAACTGAGTACTCTTGCTTGTCTAAATAATATCAGATGTTCCTATTAGTTGCAATTCAATCATCAATTTTATCAAGATATTTCACACTCGAATTAATCAACCTAATTTCAGAATTAATGTTTTTGAACTTTTTTACATAAACAATAAATCTGTGAGGATGGTGCCACCTAATGTAAGTAGAGAGCACGGCAGCTACTTTTAGTTTGATGCTGTTAAATTACCAGCAGGGATTGAAAGATTAGGAATTTAGTATTCCTTTTTCCCTTCTGTTTCCTCTCACACTAGCTTGCTTTCAAGGCTTCCTTGAAAACATGATAGAAAAATATATTTTAAATGAAAGCATAGATTCTTGATTTTACCCCACTGCATCTATTCTATGCTAACAGAATTTAAAAGCTGACTGGCAGAAAAGGTGGTCAGAAAACAGACTCAACATATAGTACATAATTTTTACCAAAACAGAGATTAAAGCTGTTTCCCCCTATGACTAGAAGAATCTTTTACTAGTTATAGAGATTTAAGCTTATGCTTCTTCTCTTTGTCTGACCCAATGATTTTTTAAATCAGTTTACATCAAGCAGAACCATTTTAACAAGGAGGATTAAGCACATTTGTCATGTATTCATTTAGCAACAGCAGTTAGTATAATACAGGACAGGACAGGACAGGACAGGACAGAACAGAACAGAACAGAACAGAACAGAACAGAATAGAATAGAATAGAATAGAATAGAATAGAATAGAATAGAAT
>JAOTQP010001546.1:86938724-86951378 GCA_026413545.1 Cichladusa arquata | reverse complement strand
AAGCCAAAACTACTTTAAACATTTAGTTATTTTTTAAATTATTTAGATCATTACTTTTTTTTGTGTAAGGCGAGATGCTTTGAGGGTGTCGGTAGTTGATGAAAATTCTGCTCTTGTGGAAGGTGAGAATTTGACTGAAGCTCTTGCTTAGTAAATAAATTGGAGATGCAGTTCAAATCCTGTGTTTCAGGGAAGTATCTAAAAATTAGACTATAGGCAGGGCAGAAGAGGGCAGCTTGTTGAAGGTGAGCTGCTGTGCAGAAATGAAGACAGGCTATTTTGGGCCACAGAATCAGCAGGAAAAAAACTGGCTTTGTAATCTAGGGGGAAAAAACATCTCTAGAGGGAGGAGGGGTTTTGGATAGAGCTCTTGGGATACTCTTTAGACAACTTGCAGGTGCCATTTTGTGTTCCCATTTGTATGTACTTGCTACATTTTGATAAAGCAGCTTTTAGTCAGTTTCTACTTATACTTTGAAAAGGTGGATTTAGTGCTTACTAATAATGTGGAAAATAGCATTCTAAGAACTATGAGGTGAGCCTGTACCCAGTCTTCTCTATTCTCTCTTGGAAAGCAATTACTTTGGGGATATTTCTATCATCTACAACTGGCAAGTTCCCAAAAGATAAAATTGTGAGGCAAATAGAATATACTGTACTTTAAGTTTTTATCATACTAGGTTAGAAATACAAGCTTGGCACAAGTCATTAGGTTAGTTGAAGAAAGTTGTTAAGGTAGGAGTGATTGAAAAAGTGCTCTTAAATAGACATAACTTCAAAATAGGTTGAATTCAGTTCCTGAGGCAGCTGTGTGTGCTCGTGTTTACATTTTCCTGTGATGGTGCTTTTTTAATTTTTAGTTGGCCAACAGTGCCATCCAGGGGTAAAAGTTTATAGCAATTTTTCTTTTCCAGTCTCTGTCAGTCCTCACTTGTAAGTTGGATTGTTTGGATTTGGTTTTCATGTGGTCTGAAGTGACCAGCTCCACCATTCTGGTCAGTTAAATTTGTAAGGTAGTCATCATCTCTTGACTTTACTTCTTCTGCCTTCTGCAATCCAAGATTTTAAAGCTTATTCCTGTATGATAGAGCATTTGCAGTCTCAAGAGAACAGTCTCATCCATATCCTTCTTTCACACCTCTTCTAATGTCACTTAGAGCTGTCAAGAACAAGAAGTAGCATAATCTTGTTTCATTTGCTTTCATGGCAGGTGCAGGTGTAAAGATAATTTTATTTGTATGTGGATGGGAGTGTGCATTTTTGCTTTTGCCTACTGCATCTCTCATCACTTCAGCAAATCAGCTAAGAACAATCTTGAAAGTCACAGGAGCATAATTTTCATTTTACTTTCTTAGGATGGAAGAAATAAATTTTGCCTCTGCTCTGACAGCAATACTCTTTTATCCAGGAAACTTTCAAACGTACTTTTGTGCCTCTTCAAAGTTTTTTTTTGTTTGATTTGTGTCTGTTGTCACACAACAAGGACATAAATTCTGTTTCAAACTTAGCAAGGCCTGTTCACTACTCCCTGACATTGTTTATATGATAAATTAGACTTCTCTGCTAAAATTGCTGCCTTTTTATGTTGAGTAGATTTTCCTTTTCTGTGTTATCTGTACCCATGCTCCCCTTGCTCTCTAGTCTTTAAAATTTAAACTCTGAGTAATCTATTGGTGTTGTTTGCCTAGTAAAGCAGTGGTCTGGCCCATGCCCAGAGTTTTCATAAATCAGTGTTAACTTGCTGGAACTCTTGTATTAATTGTGGCATGTGAGTCTTAAATTCCAGGTTCACAAGCATTTGCATGCCTTTTCTAAAGTACTTCTATCTTCATGTTCTTAATAAGTATGCTGTTTTTTCCTACCCCTCTGTGGGGTGAAGAGTATTTCTATTCCAACCCCAGCCCCTCAAGTGCTGTTCCCTATATGAAAGAGACTTTTTAAATATTATTGTTATAGTTGGGAATCTACAAACTGGTTTAAACTATTGAGTAATCTGCACTCCAGAAAGTTAAGTGGCAAAAAATGAGGAGATAATTTTAACATCTGCACTTCAATGACCTGCAACTCCCTCAGCTTGGTTAGTTATTTAATGACAGTGACATTGCTTTTAGTTAAGCTTGGCGTTCTGATAATAAGTATTATTACTTAGTATGAGTTTGAGAAAAAATTGTACAATTTTTTTTCATGTGAATAGTGAATATAAAATATGGTTTGGCTTTAGAAGTGATGTAAATAATGCCCTAATGATGATGATCCTAGGAAAGTCAGTTTAAAAGTTTTTACTGGACATATAGAGTAGTGTAAGGTCAGCTTGTCAGCTATTTTGTCAGCTGTAGGAAGAATCCACATAGGTGTGTGTATAAGAGATAAAGTAGTATTTACTTGTTATGATAACTTAAGTGGGTAGGTGGGATTACAGCCTCTGATCTGCTTTGCTGAAGGAAAGGAACAACAGACTGGCTGGTCTCCAAAGCAATTATATATAATTGTGTTTGTGGTTTGTTTGTTTTTTGTGTGTGTGTGGTGGTGTTGTTTTGTTTAGTTCCCCCCATAGGAAAATAAATGCACTGTAAAACAAGGACAATGGAAAAAATTATCACATCCCAGGATTTAACTTCAGTCCAAGATGGCCACAGAAGAACTGCAACAGATCAGTCATTAAAGCATTCACTTCCATTTAAGTTACACTGATTATTATTACATCCCAAGCACTGAGACTGTCCACAGGATTTTATTTTACAAATACCTTAACCGCCTTTCAGTTTGCCTGTTTTATGTAATAATTACTTTTCTTCAAGCCATATTTCAAGCAGAAGTTTTGTCCACAAAACCACAAACAACTCTGTTGTGATTCCCATGTCCCCTATGGGAAAAGATGCTTAAATATTGTAAAGAGAACATGTAAGACTGCAGTATATGCTCTGTGCTCTGTGAATTCCAATGGCAGTGGCCCACAGGGTAGCTCTCAGAGGACATTTTAGGAGAGTGCCCTGTGGTAGTGAGATAGAGCATCATCTGCATTCTGTGCTTGCACATGTGGCTTTTGTTACTGGCACTCTGGTACCTACTTGCTGTAGCTTTGAGTAATGTGCTGATGCCTGGGAGTCTGAGCACTAGGATGTGAAGCGTTCCATGTGTGCTTAGAGTACTTGGATTGGCTTCAGTGTTGTTTTATTTTGTTTTCTGACTCCTGTCCTTGTTTTCCTGTTTGTTCTTCTACTTGTTCACCTGCAGTTGCTAAACACCTTTTTCTCTTTTGTCAAGTGTTAGATGTTCTATTTTTGTTCCTCACTCAACTTCATTGCCATATATTTTCCTTTTGTCAGTTTCCAGGCTATTTGTTTCCTGGGACAGAGTGCACTATTGTTACTTTTTCTGAGATGCATGCATATTTCTTCAGCTGGAGATACACCAAAAGTGAGAATTAAAAGAAGTAGCCTTCAAAATATCTTTGCTTCATCACATTAATTGTGATGTTAATTGTACAATGAAGAAATATTGTGCCATGTTGTAGGAAAAAACTGTCCTTTAAATTTCAAGGGAGAATGTTACCTACAATTGAGTATTTTTATCTAAAACAAGTAAAAAGTATTCTCTCCACAAATCTTTTCTGATTGAATGTGCATTACTGAAAGCTTCCTGCCTTCACTTCTCAGTGTGTGGGTCACATGCCAAAGTCAGCATTACTGTTGTGTTTACTAGATTTGCAGTCTAGTTTTCAAGCAAAAAAATAATATATATTCAGAAATTTTTTATTTATTTATTTATTTATTTTTTTTTTGCAGTGAGGATCTCAGACGTTGGTTTCTTCAACAAGAAATGGATCTCTTCCGATATCGCTTCAATGAACTAACTGAAAGTTTAATGCAGAAATTCCTGGAACATGTTAACTTGTCATTTGAAGCTGTAAGTATGTTACTTTCTGTATTTATGTTGCATGTCGGTTGTTTTTTTAAAATTCTCATTAAGATAGTTTTAGCAATTGCTTTTAAAAAATAGAAAGTGGAGTTACGGTTCTAAAAAAACCTAACCACACAGAACTTCTAAACTTGGGGAATAGTGTGTGTGAGGACTAAGTGATGTAATTTTGTGCTACAAGAGAAGCTCAGTCTGCTTCAGTCTACAAACACAACTGAAAAAATGTGTAATTACACAGGTAAGTTAAAGCTGATAAGTATTTTTGAATCTAAATTTCAGGTGGATGAGATCATAGGTCATAGGATGGTTTGGGTTGGAAAGGACCTTAAATATCATCTAATTCTGACTCCATGCTGTGGACAGGGACACTTTCTAGTAGACCAGGTTGCTCAGAGTCCCATCCAACCTTGCCTTGAACACTTCCAGCAGTGGGACATCCACGACTCCTCTGGACAGCCTATTCTAGGACATTACTGCCCTCACAGTATAATTTTTTTCCTTACTTCTAACCTAAACCTACTCTTCCTCATTTTGAAGCCATTCCCCCTTGTCCTGTCACCATATGGCCCTTGTGAAAAGTCCCTCCCCATCTTGTAGGCTCCCTTCATGTACTGGAAGCCACAATTAGGTCACCCCAAAGCCTTCTCTTTTCCAGGCTGAACAATTCCAGGTCTCCCAGCCTTTCCTAATACAAGAGGTGTTCCATCCCTCTGATCATCTGGACTCATACCAAAAGTCCATGTCTTTCCTGTGCTGAGGACCCCAGAGCTAGATGCAGCACTGCAGGTGGGGTCTCTCCAGAGTGAAGCAGAGGGGCAGGATCACAACTTTCAGGGTTGGAAGGCACCTCTGGAAATCATCCAGTCCAATCACCCTGCCAAGTCAGGGTCACCCAGAGCAGGTTACACAGGAATGCGTCCAGGTGGGTTTTGAATGTCTCCAGAGAGGGAGACTCCACAACCTGCTTGGGCAGCCAGTGATCTGCAGCCCTCAGCATTAAGAAGTTCTTCCTGGTGTTGGTTGAAACTTCCTGTGTTTTAGTTTATGGCCATCAATCCCATCCCTCCTCTTGTTGGTTTTGGATGCAGCCCAGGATACAGTTGGATTCCTGGGCTGTGAGCACAAAGCTGGTTCATTTCCAGCCTCTCATTCACCAGCAGCCCCAAGTCCTTCTGGGCAGAGCTGCTCTCCATCTGTTCCTCCCCCAGCCTGGACTTATAGCAGGGATTGCCCTGACCCAGAACCTTGTTAAACTTGTTAAACTGCATGAGGTTCCCCTGGGCCACTTCTTGAGCTTGTCCAGGTCCCTCTGGATGCCATCCTGTCCTCCAGGTGTGTCAGCAGCACCACTCAGCTCGGTGTCATCTGCAGACTTGCTGGGGATGCACTCAATCCCATCACTTCTGTCAGTAATGAAGATATTAAATAACTCTGGTCCCAATACAGACTCCTGAAGGGCACCACTTGTCACTCATGCCCATCAGGACTCTGAGCCATTGACCACCACCCTTTGAATGTAGACATGCAGCCAATTCCTTATCCATCTAATGGTTCTCCCACTGCATCCATGTCTCTCCAGTTTGGAGAGAAGGATGTTGTGGGGGACTGTGTCATAGCTTTACAGAAATGCAGATAAATGTCATCTGTGGCCCCACCCTTGTCTGCTGTTGAAGTCACTTCATCATAGAGGGCCACTAGATTGGTCAGACAGGACTCGCCCTTGGTGAAGCCATGCTGGCTGTCCCAAATCACCTTCCTGTTATCTATGTGCCTTCCCACAGCTTCTAGGAGGATCTGTTCCATGATTTTCAGGCACAGAGGTGAGGCTGACTGATTGGTAGTTCACAGGGTTTTCTCTAAGCTTCTTAAAGATGGGTACAATGTTTACCTTTTTCTGTTCACCTGGGACTTCTGACTGCCATGACTTTTCAAATATCATGGGGAGTGGCTTAGCAACTACATCATCCAAGTCTCTCTGGACTCTGGGATGCTTCCCTAGTTTGTGTTTTTCAGATAAAATCTTATCTGCCCTATCTGGCCATCTGGGCTAAATAACAGTGATGTTAAGATTACCTTGCTTTCTTGGTGAATTGTATGATAGTTCGCCCTAAATGTTTCAGTAATAAGAAAAACAATTGCTGTGTTTGATTCTTACGTGAATTGTATGTGCAGTCTGTTCTCATCACATTATTGAAATCAGTTGAAAAATAATTGTGGTCAAAATATGTTTTTATTCATAAACTTTGCTCTAGAAGCTTTGCAATCTACGAACTGTTTTTAAGATGTGGCTGCTTGCCATAGAAACTGCAGCAAACTACAATGACCTTGGGACTTTGTGAACACTGACATCTGGAAAACTATGTGGAGATGAAAAATAAGTGCATTCAATGAATGCTTATGGTAGCTGTTGAGGATGTACTTAAAATTTAATAATCTAAGTATGAAAATCCTGTATGGATTGCTCAAAAATGTAGCTTTCTGTGTTGTTGTCTCCATGGGGACATATGGTTACATGTTTGTGCCTGCTAAAATCCATTTTGACTCTTCTTGTTTGTGCATATTATAGAGTTACTGGAGCTATAACCAAGACTGTGATTTAGCTTAAATAAGACAAAATTAGTGGCTGGTGTTAAATACAGTAGGTTACAAATTGTGGTTAAGGATTTATTTATAATTTTAAGAGAAATTATGTACAATTAAATAAGTTTCATTGTAACTTAGACTTTATACATGCACTTACATGTAAATGATCCTATTTTCTTTTAATAGACCATTTGATTTTTGCCCATTAAGTATGTACTATGGAGAATGCAGAATATAAGTTTTCCAAAATTCTGTAAATTCTCTTATTCCACAATTGCTGTTTTCTCATTATAACTTAGGTTCAAAACTTTCCCTTTTGACTTAAACTCATTCTATTTCTTTTGATCAAAAACCTTGAAATTGCAAAACCTGTTTAGAAAAACAACTGTTGTTGGTGTTTAAGGGATATTACAAAAGAGTGCCTGCTGTTATATACTGTTTTGTTTGTCTGAGTGGATTAAAAGAAAATTTCTATTGCAGTGTCTGCATTAATGATTTTAACAGTATTTTGCACTGCAGCTATGAAATGTTTTGTTGGTAAACTCCAGCTTTGCCTGTAGCTCTCATTGTAAACTTGAGTGAATAAAAATTAATGTGCAATCATCACTCCACTGAGAAAGCCTTTCACTTCAAATACTGCTTATTAGAACAACTTAAATATTCTAAGATGGCTGATGTACCTTATATGTTGCTGGACTGAAATATTTGGCATCAGTGCATGTTGGTAAGAGGATTTGTGAAGTGTTAAGAGTAACAGAGGCTTTCCTGTGTCTTTGAGAGACTATTAGAAATGCCATTCCGTGGTTCAACAGACCTTTCAGTGAAAGGTGTGTTTGTGGAGCTGTGTTTTTGTTGCTTATTCCCCAGCCTCATATTCTCCTGTCACAGTTTCAGCATTCGGGCTTGTAAGAATAAATGAATGTTTGCTGGAAATAGCTAGGAGTATGGCTTGGTTCTGTGCTACTGAATGTGCCTTCAATATGTCAAAATGATTAAGAAGGTATTACTTTCTTACTCCTCTTGAGGCAAAAAAACATAATTTCATTGAAAATCTACTTTCCTTCTTCTACTTTCACCCTCTGCATCCAATTCTCGTGGGAATTTAGGCAAAACTAATCCTTCCTTGCACTATCACATATAAACTATTTGAATATTACTAATGAATTCCATATGTATTTGAAACAGGTCTAAGTGCTATGGTGCTATGTAGAGGGCCTCTATAAGAGTAAGACCACTCTAAAGGCAGTATTCTTTTTCTCAGTGTTCTATATGTAAAAGGAAACATTTCCTTTGAAAAGGAAATTAGGATGAACTGTTCTTCTCATGTTTCCCTGGTGGAAGTTACAATGTTTTCACGCCTTACTGTGCAGAATAATGTGCTCAGACTTTGTGGTCTACCTGTTAGAAAGAGATGGTCTTCAGAAAAAGGAAGTAAGTTCTGATGTTGCAATCCATTTTCTATATTGGTAAATGGATAGAAATTCTATTACAGAACTTTCAATTGCTTATGATGCACTAAGAAACTCTTAGTTAAATTTCTTTAATGAGAAAAGAGGTGCCTTGCATTTTCTAGATAATGGTTCTGGTTTCAGAGCGGTAATCTGAGAAAGGCCAGAGCTGCTAAAGCTTGACCTTGGAGTAGTCTGGCATGGCAATGTTAACAATTTTAAGAACCACTGTCAGAAGTGATTGTCAGTATTTATTAAGAAAAAAGATTCTTTTGTGGGGAGGAGGAATAAATGGATTGTCTTGTACAGTTTTGTTACAGTTGTCATCATTTAGAGCACCAACAAAGTGAACCTAAAATGGAGAATTCAATAACTGTCACCTCTAACCTTTTCTTATTTGCTTACATGCATGAGGAAGTGCTATTTACTTATATATTTTGCAGGGGTTTTGCAGACTAAGTTTCTGTGATTTTGTGAATTGTGGATTGAGAATTATTGCTTTATAGAATCAAGAAATTATCAATCCCACTAACGGATAATACTTGAGAAGCTGCTAAGATCTTTCCATATTTAATAAAAACATCTTAATTAGCAAATTTTGGAAAGAAGGTAGTTGTTAACAACTAGAAGAAAAAAATTTCACATTTCCAAAGCTTTTTTTATATGATGGTCAGTTGTAGAGAATTAAATATGATAGTAGTTCTCATCTCAGGGTTAAAGAAATTTTTAATGAAAGAGCAAGAGCTTTCTGTAATTAAAAATAGAAATGGAATTCAAGGAAAACTAATGTTTCAAATTTTTAATAGGATTTCTTATGTCTAGTGGCTGACATTTGTATTGTTGATGGAGCAAAGTTCGTGGCACAGTGTTCATTACAGCTTCTAAATGCCTGCTCTGGGGAGTTTTACCTGATTATAGAGATGCCCTTCACTTGAAAAAGGAAGCCTGCAAACTTAGCAATACTCAAGCTGAACATGATGGCTTCAGGATGATGAATGTCTGAACATGCATAGGATTATTACAATTCAAAATTTTTATGATGTTTGTGAAAATATGCCTCTCTACATTTAATAAAAATTGTCAGTCATGGAAATTTGAAGGTTACATAAGTTCATCTTAGAAAGTTTTTGCAAAGCTGACACTGGATTAAGTTAGTCCTTCTTTACGGTTCTGTAAGAAGTCTCTGGGACCTGGGTTTCTTGGGGAAAAAAAAAACAAGCTTGATTTGAGTTTGTATTTGAGATACTTTCTTGAGCTACTAACATGTACATTGCATTTTAATCACTTGTAGGAATAGCTTTGGCCAGTTTCTTCTCTGACAAGTGTGGAAGATGCCTGGACTGGTGCTGCCCAGCCTAGTGGAAGATTGCTTTGGTGCTCAAAATTTTACAGTACTCTGAAATATTATTGTTTAGACCTACCAATTTATGCTAGCATGAGCAAGAGGTAGAGTGCATGATATTGAATAAAATGTTGAGAAGGGGTGAGGGTGAAAGGAAAGCAAGATTAAATAAATCTGTGCTTTAAGAGTATTTTCCCCTGATACGTTGATTGGTTTTCTATCACAGTAAAAGGAGAATAATGGAATAGTTCTGAAGGTATTTCAGAATGTTTTTAGTCTGTTCTATACTATAATTATTAAAAAAAGGAAATATAAAGGTGTTTAAGGGACAGTACTCCCAATCATCCAGATAAATACAGAAACTTTTTATGTATAGCATGTAATTTTCAGCACTCAAGGCATATTAAATAATCTATGTGCAAAGTCAGTCACGTAGGGAGCATCGGAAATCCTTAAGCAGCACTCAAGAGGAGTAAATGCTGACATTTGAGGTGACAGAGCCCATCAAAGAGAATATGCAAACACAGGTGTGCAGTTGAGATTTACATCAATTTAGGAGATTAAAGTATTAAAATCTTACTATAAATGGGTAATTGCATCAATGATGCCTGACAGTTTCTGGCAGTAAAAGGCACTAACAGATTTAAAGATATTTAAAGGGAAATTTGTGAATATTTAAAATATTATAGTCATTGAAGAAAATATTTTAATCTCAAAGTACGTTGTCCAGGATATGAAGGAATTATGTAAAATAAATGGTTTTACAGGTAAGTGATACTTGGGTTTCAACTACAAAGCTGTTCTTGACATGGTTGGAAAAACCTCCTTTGAAGCCTTCAATCTGAGTTTCAGCCTTTTGTCTGCTTTGCCATGCATAATTTTAAGTCTCCAAGACCTGCCACTTGTTTTTAGACATCAAATGGAAGATTTGTCCTTTTAGCATCTTCAGCTGTAGGTCCGTGAAACATCTTGTGCTGATTTGGAATATCGAATGAACTTCTGGGTCTATTCCACTTGGTTCTTGTGAAAACTTGCCACAAAACCTGTTCACCTTAACCAGTCACACTTTCTCTCTGTGGGGATGCTCTTAGAGTCTCTTCTGTTCAGGTGGACAAAATGTTCTGTGGTTACTTTCAAAGTGCTGTGTGTGGGGTTTTTTTGTTTGGTAATTTGGTGGGGTTTTTGTTGCTTTTTATTTTTTTTTCCCCTTCAACACTTTCAACAGCATTTTGAAGATAATAGTAGTTCCATTTGCCTTGTCTGTGAAAATGTCACAGCTTTGCCTGCAAAGTTCCCTCATCTGTGTATTGAAGTCTCACAGTGGTGGTCATCATTCTGCTGCTTTACTTTCCTTTTAACTTCTTTAAAATAATGTCAAACCTAACATATTTCTTCTTGTTCTATCCACTAGTTGAGAAAGGTAGGGCTTTTTTTCCTGTTTGTTTGTTTTTTCTCGTCTCTTTGTATTTGCCTTCTATCTGTCATTACACTTCCTGCTTTCTTCTTTAAGCCTTTCTTTGTGTGGTGTTCTGTCTTTTCTGTCAGTGTCCTTTGCCATTTTTACAGCCTTCAGTTTTAGATCAGGTTTTCTCCTCTGATCCTGTTCTCTAGAGCTCTTGTAGTGCCCCCAGCCTCATGACATTTTAGTGTGTGATCTCCTGTTTTAATATACAGGTTAGGAACTGAACTATTAAACTTTACTTTGATTGTGGATCTTGGCTTAAGGCATCTTTCTATTTTGGGTTCTATTCTTCCATGCATGGCTTTTGCAATGAGTTTTGAACCCAAGTAATAGAAGATTCAGTGGAACTGTTTGGTCATTTGCCATGTGAGAGTGTCTTTTGGTGCCTTCAAGGGTGTTTGACACAATATGACACCTACTTTTTTTAATGCCCCTGAGGTCTGTGCACTGGGATAAAGGCTGTGAAATTGGCTTAACATAGTTGGGTTTTTTTGACATGGGTGGATTGCTGCTTGTCTTGTGATTTTTTCATAGGTATTAAGTATTGGATGCTTTGATTTGTTGCTGTACCTTTCCAGGAACTTAACTTACATACTGGAATATGGAGTGGAGTAGAATGCAAAATTTAATTCTCAATTTATTTTTTTGGTGTTATTCTGCTCATCATTTTGACTGTTCTGGTTTCCTTATTTACAGACTGTTAGTACCTCTTCATTTCTTCCAGAAGAAATGAAAATTAATAGTCATTAACATATCTTAATCTGTGGTGTAAGGATGTTGTATAATTGGATATTTCCTGCAATGCTTCTGTTCACTATTATCTTTCTGCATTGTGCAAAAGAAATAAGCTTCTAAGTGTAGTATATTTCATCTTGAATACATCTGTGTTGCTATTTTCATACCTCAGAGCAGAAAAAAACCCCCCATGCTTAAATTGAACTTTCTTACCTCTGAGTAGCCTCTTGAAATTTAAAAAATATTATGACCTTTTAAATAACTTCTAGTCTAGATGTCTTATTTTTTGGGTAACAGACAATTATTGCAGAATTAAATATCCTAGTTTTTAGATGCTGTTATAAAGCACATTATTTTTGAATCACAGTAATGGGGAAGGAATGGCAGATGGGAATAGTCAGTTGGGGGAGCTAAAGGTCTTTAATGCATCTGCAGGCATTTGAGAGCAAGGAATAAGAACTGCAAAATAAAATGGAAAGAGCAAAATTCATTAGTGATGGAATTTTTTTTCACAGTAGCTCTTTGATGATGCAGTTGAAGTGCTTTTTTATCTGCTTTAAGCAGTAGAAATTAAACTTCTTTAATTTCCATTTTTATGATCAGAGTGATCCTATGAGAGACTTTCTGATATCATTATTATGCTTTCTTCAGAAACATTTATCTTGGTAGTGGGGCAGTTGTATAAATATTTGTAGTTTAGCTTCTTGAAAAAATGCTTTATGGCTGCCTTTATTTGGTACAGAAGATCCTAAAGTCAGATGTGGATTAACGAGAATTTGACACTAATTTGTGTTCCCTGTTAAGGACAGATACATTTGAAAGAATACTCAATATCATGTCTAGCCACTAAAGGGCTGTGACTGTAATTATCCATTTTGGAGCAGGTGTTTAATCCAGAATGTTCTTCTGATAGGTTTTATGGCTTTTCATTTCAGAGGCATCAAATAATATTTCTTCCTTTCCCAAACAGGTTGGGGAAAAGTAGAAACTGGAGTTTATATTACTGTGTGGAAACTTAGGCCAAGCTAAGACAATAACTATGCAAGTAGGCTATGGTTTGCATTTGCTAAGGAAATGGTTCTGAATTATATCTTACTTTTCCACTATTTAAATCTTTTATTTGTCCCTTTGCATGAAAACCAGTGGTGCTTATCTCTAAGTGGACA
>JAOTQP010001546.1:86855775-86916454 GCA_026413545.1 Cichladusa arquata | reverse complement strand
GCCGGGTCTGGGCAGGCAGGGCCCGCCCCCGAGCCGGGTCTGGGCAGGCAGGGCCCGCCCCCGAGCCGGGTCTGGGCAGGCAGGGCCCGCCCCCGAGCCGGGTCTGGGCAGGCAGGGCCCGCCCCCGAGCCGGGTCTGGGCCGGCAGGGCCCGCCCCCGAGCCGGGTCTGGGCCGGCAGGGCCCGCCCCCGAGCCGGGTCTGGGCAGGCAGAGCCCGCCCCCGAGCCGGGTCTGGGCCGGGCAGGGCCCGCCCGAGTCTTTTCCCCGCGGGCCGGGGCCGTGGCTGCTCCTGCCGGGCGCGGCCGGCGGGGGGCGCCGCGGGAGCGCCGCTGGGACGGCGTTCGTGGGTGAAGCCTCTGAGTCCTTGGGATCTGCAGATCAGTCTTTTGCATCTGGTGCATTTCAAGTTTTCAGTGCCTTAGGTAATATTTTGTTTTGTCCATAATGTTAAAGAGGTTAATCTCTCAGTCATTAGACTTTATTCCATAAGATTTAGCATCAACTAAACCAAGTATCTGACCATGAATGAGCAATTGTATTTTTCTTGCTAATTATTTTTGATTACACACCCATTGATTTCTGTGGTCAATTCCTTGTTCTTATTTTCTAAGTGTTTTGGTTAATTTTTTTCCTGATATCTTTGTATTCTTACTAAATGGACATATGTTCATTTTTAAGATAATATATATTAAAAGCTTTTTGTTATCTTTAAAAGACGAGTGGTTCTTTCTCTCTGAATAATTTTTACCAACTAGTCTTGATCCTGAAAAATAATGCTATCTGGATTTACGAAAAAAGCAGAAAACTGTTACTGACTACTCATTTGTTTTGCAAACTGCTTCTGTTTGCCTGACTTTTCAGCTTTCTGAGGTCATTGCTTGAGCATTTTCCCTTAAGCCCTCCATAATGTAAAATACTGCAGCTGTATCATCATCAGTGGACAGCTGGCTGTAAAAGTCATCCTGTGTTTGGAGCTTTGTTTTTTGCCTCAGTGTGGTTACATTCATCACACCTAACCTTAATATGACCAGTATTCTAGTTTAAGATCTGTGTTTGAGCTTTTCCTGCAAATATTGTTTATTGAATCTCCGTAGATACCATTTTACCAGCTGGATATTTAGAGCACTGTTCTGCATTCGATACTGTAAGAAGAGCACAGCCTGTTCCTGGTATACTGAACCCACAGTTTCACAGGGGTTCAGTCACAGATTTTTATTCTTGTCTGCACTGGTATGGAATTGCAAGTCAGGTTCCTTGGAGAAAAGATGTATTCCAGGTTTTAGCTGTTATCTCAAGGTTATGTCTAAAACTTTTCAAGGAGAGGATGTAGCACCTTACAGTTTCTCCCAGACTTGTATTCTATTTGAACTCTTCATTGTCAGATCTAGCTTATGTTGAGTTGTGTGTTCCCTGCCTGGCAACAAATCTAGTTCTTCAGCAAGCTTAAAAAAACCAAACCACAATTCTGCTATGGGCTGCAATAAAAGTAATTAAACAAACCATGTTACTTACTCTTTGTAGAGCCTTAAAAAACAGTTATGCTTGGTGGTGACTGTGCAGTTTACTGCAGAGATAACAGAATTAGTGACATGTGGCTCTATTACTTTGCACAGCATATCTGTGGAAGTAGCAATAGAGTACCATGCTAACATGAGGATTTTATTCTTAGAACTCGTGGTGGTATCTCTAGTGAAAGTTGTGTATGTTTAGCACATGTGGAGGCAAGTACATTTTGAAAATAATTCTACATATTATGGCTTCTCTGCATGTGAACTGAAATATAGTGCAAACATAATTCAGATTTGCTTCTACATCAGCTCACGTCTATCTGATTTCAGGTTGTCTCACATCAGAAATAAGCTGAAACCCTGTTACTGTCTATGTTCTAGCTGGTAAACCAATGAAGAAATAGAGGTTTGAGTAAAAAATATATCAGTTTGCAATGCTTCTGCAGTTGTCTGCTCTTGCAGCAACATAAAGCAATAAAATAGCCTTGAAAAATATTTGACATATTTTCTGACATAATTTGTCTGTAAGCAACGATTCCTATATAGCTCAGCTTTGCTGTTTTCCTCCTGTAACAATATTTCCTCCTGCAGTTTGCAATGGTCTTTCTCAAAAGAATAAAAGTAATAAGAGACATAGTACTTCCTGAGTAGTAGAGATCTCATTTTATAAATCCTAATGCTGTTACAGATACCTTTGCGATAAAAATTCTTTTCTGTGTTTTCTTGGACTTGAAATTTTAAGCCCTGTTTGTGAAGTTTCAGTCAGAATAGCAGCATTGTATGCACCTGTGTACTATGTTAAATTAAAAATACAGTTTAATCAACTCTTATGATCTGGTTATGCAGTATTAAATTAGTAGGCCCCACAAGTGTTTAGAAGCAGTCATCTGTGAAAAACAACACAGCTGAAGATTCTTTGAGCACTTGTGAAGTTTTTTTTCATGCCTCTTGCTGACCAGGTACCCATGAAACTGCAGATGTTTAATTAAGAAGGGCAGTATAAGGTATACTTACTTACTTTTCTTTTTAGAAAGATTTTATTTATCTGCAAGATGAAGTAAAAGATCTTTGATATAAGTGATTCTAAACCAACCTTAGAACTGCAGTGTATGAGTTAAAACAGGTATTCTAAGTTTCTCAAACTAGAGAAAAGTTTCTCAAACTTTCTTATAAAAAAAAGTTAATTGCTATTTGCTGGTGTATCTTACAGTGCATTTAAATGCTTGTAATGACTAATGGAATTATATATATATATATATGTATATATATACACACACAAATACAATATTTTTATTCTTGAGTTTTGTTATTTAAAACTTGACTAAAAAGATATGTAAATTTAGGAAAATAAAACAGAACTATCAGTGTAATCAGTGAAGTTAATACACTGTTAATTAAAGTAGAAGATAAGTGTCACTGCTGTGGTCAAACAGTCATTATGGGGAAGACATATTCACTTAGTGTTTGAATGCTGAAGTTCTGAACAAGGTGAATGGTTTATGTTTTTCTTGGCTTATTTTACCTTTTCAAGTTACCCATCAGTCCTGAGTACTTTTCTCAAAAAAGGTGAGGATTTACTCAGTCTTTGTTATATCAGCTAATATTGGGAATTGACAGAAATTTGTTTCTGAGTATTTGGTGATATGCAAAAATTAAGCATGCTATTTTAAACATCTTTGCTGTGTTTTGGTTCAAAAGGATCTTGAGATGTTTTTAGGATTTGAAATGTAATATTTGAGTTAAGCAATGATGTTTTATGGAGACTGTCTTGGTTTTTATTTTAAATTTTATTGTGTCTAGACTTGACTTTAGCTTGTGTAACTTGTGTACTATCATCTGTTTCTACCCAGAAGCCATGATGGAATTCTGTGACTTTCCCTGCGTGTTGCTTTTGATCTCTCTGATCTCTTTTGGTCCCTTTGATGCTTGTTTGGTGCAAGGTTGGCATGTCTTACTATCCAGTTGTATTTCCATAGTGGTGATATTCTTGAAAAATACTGATCTGGCCCATGGTAGCTTGACACAGTTGAAAAGTGCTTTAGCAATTGTCAGCTCAAGAGCAAGGGGGAATTTGGTAAAAATTGTGATCCTTGTCTTCATCCAAGCTTCAGATTCTCTCAGGCAAGCAAAATTATATAGTCCATGTACACATTGCCTTCTTCATCTGGAGTACTTTATAGATATGACATTCAGTGAAGAACAACTGAAGTGGCAGTGGATGTCAGAGACAGAGCTGAAGTGGCTCTTTCTGAAAATAAGGGGTATTTGGCCTTGGCAGAAAACAACCTCTTGCTAGATGTTAGAAAAGAGCTAGTCATCTTTAATACTGCTTCACTGGTAGTAAGTTTTCTGTACATTTTGTTTATATATAGATTATTTCATTGAAAAATATGGTAAAAGATTAATTAATTGTCTAGTTGAAAACAAAACATACAGTTGAAAAACCTGCATGACAATTTAGTATGTCTTTTAGAGCATACGGTTAAGAACTTTGCAGTCTCTTAAAATACTGGTTTTGATTTACTCTCTTCATTTTCCTTTAACCCTATACCACTTGGTAAGGCTGGGTGGTGAAATTAGGAATACAGGAGTGAACTGAGACTGAGAAGGAGAGGATAGTCACAGCAAGCTTGTGTTTGGGTGTTCTGTTGTTGTTTCTCACCATCCAAATCTATTTTTGTCAATACATGAGCTTTTCCCGACATTGAGTGTTGTTTTGCCCATAATGGCAATTGATAATCCATAGACTTGTAGATCTGTTTTCTCCCCATTTCCAGTTGAGGAGGGGAAGTATGTGAATGGCTGGGTGGGAGTTTGGCCCTTAGCCAAGGTCTGCCCACCAAATGGCTCCATGACCAGTTCTCACATTCTTTGAAGAAAAGAGAGTTGCATCAAACGAATCTCCTCTTGTCGAGCTGTGACTGGTTCCATGGACTGCACTCCCAGCAAGGGTCAGGTCTTGGCTGGTGGCTTGGCCTCCATGCATTGTGGTTCCCTCTTGGGCTCAGCCTTTTGCAGTGTTGAATGTTCATGGCTGAGTCACCTCCTCCTATTTGCTGCTATTATTTTTTATTTGTTGCATTCTAATTTAGGCACTTAGATAAGCTGTCAGTGGCCTCCTTAGTGATGTTGTCTCTTTGACCTTCTCTATATCTAAAGCTCACCTGCTGTTGTTACCTGAGATGCTGTCACTGTTTTACATTTTGGCCCAAATGTAAGCATTTGGGCCAAACCTTTTCTGAGCTCACCCATTCTTCTTGTTTTTGTCCTGCCCATACCTAACCCATTAGAATGAGGCAGATGATGTTTTTTGGGCAAACTTACACCAGTCATCTGTGCTTCCCTCATTTTACCAGTGAATACTGGTATCATCTAAAGAGCTAGAGCTGGACAAATGTAGTCAAATTCTTATTTTCTGAGTGACACTGCCAAGCACACTTGGACAATACAGAGTTGTTTCTATCACTTCTTGAAGGCATTAGGGCTGGAAAGTTTGAATAAAGGAAAATAAGGATTTTTTTGTTGCATGTGTTCTTCTATTTTGAGTTAGTGAATTGACCTTAAAGGAAAGAGATAATATTTTAGACAAATAATTTCTCATTTAACTTTGCTTTCTAAAGCAATGTTCTCTATAGGCTGAGGAGTGGCTGTGATTGCTCTGGCATTTTGTGGAAATTGTTTTCTGCTTTTTTTTTCCTAACCTCTTCCATTATCTCTTGCATGAGAGATAATGGAAGAATTATCTTTTTATGTTTATTAGATGAAAACAATATGATTTTCCCAACCTTGGTAACCTTATTGTCCTAGATAATTTTTCTCCTGCTTGAGTGTTCTTTACAGGCTTAGTCATAGTAAAGTCTCAAGTTGTGTGAAAAGAAACTAATTTTCTTATGCAAAATGGACAATGGCTTTCACATGATTTCCAGTAACCGTTAGAGAAAATGTTGTAAAAACAAAAAATAAAGAATATGCAGGTTTGGAATCTATGTTTTTATGGTCATAAGGATGATGCGATATGCTGAGTGCTGTAGGAAGTATGCGTAGTAGGACTTGTGAACACTGTTTCAAGAAATAAGAAAGCAGCTAATGGTTATATATAAAAAGTGACACTTTTGGTGTCCAAGGGTTATGCCAAACCCAATCTGCAAAAGAATTAGTAAGCTGACACTCATTGGTAAGTGATTTTTAAATTTTTATTTGCTGTTGCTGTGTTGATAAACTACTCAGAACATGACTGATATGATATGTATTTGGATCTAGTAACTCCTAACTTTTAATTGTGTATAGACCTTGTTCTTTTTATACTATATTTAACAATGGCTTTGCTGAACTATGTAGAAGGTAGCTTTTAATGTACTTTATGTGCACTTTCTCTACACGGATTATTTTCTGTTATGAAAGCGTGCAGCAGGTAATTGTGAGCAGCTTAGAGATCCTTTAGGGCTTTATAATTACACAGCAGCCATGGTGAAACAGATTTGATGCTAGCAGCAAGAGTTCCTTGGCTAATATAAATACTTGAACTGCTGATTACAGCCTCTGATCCTCTGCCAGTAGTAATTACATCCTCTATTTCTCCACCCTGAGGGTGCTGAACTGCTGGAACTTAGGAGAAACCAAACTTCTGCTGTCTAGTGCCAGACACTTGGCCAACACCATTGTATATTTTCATGGCTCCCAATGGATCATTAACTGTGATTTGAAGAATGTTATGATGATACAAGGATACAAAGGATATTTGGTAACAGGTTTTGCTTAGCAGTACGTTGTTCTTGCTTCTGGAAATGGCTGCCAGATATGTTAAAGACTAATGTTTGGAGAGTACATTCTTCATAAAAACTCTTTGTTACTACTTCCTATATTTGAAAGCACTACTGTAAAGTAGCTTACCTTATCTTCTGAAATGTAGTTGCTAATTTAGTGTTTATTTGGGTTGGTTTTCCATTGCACATTCATCTGGGCTCAAACAACTTGTATCTTTTAATCCTGTGCTTTTGATAGCTCGACTCCATAGTCTTTTGGTGCCTGTTTTTGTGTGTGTGGAGTTGTTGAGGTGGCCAGCAGTGTCTGCACAGTGCGTGTATGAGGAGTACATGGTCAGCCTGGCTGGGGTCAGGGGCTGGGAAGGAGAACATCCCTGGGGATTGAAGCCACCAGCTTCAGCTTGTCTTTAGCAGCTTGCTGTGTGCACTTCTGCTCTGAAAGGCACTGAGCCACAGGCCTTCATAAGGGTCAAATGAAGGTCCCACTTCCATAGTTAAGTTCTAAAGCAGCAATATTTATGGTTTATAAGTAAGTTGCTTTTTTGAAGGCTTAGTTTCCTGCTTCGTGAAATTTACTCCTGGGGGAAGTGTTCTTATATCAGAGTGTATTTGTTTATTCAGAAGTAAAATATTTGTGATAATTATAAATGCAAATAACAACAACAAAAAGATTAGATCCTTGCATGTTGTTGGAGTTGCTAGTAGTTTTCTTTGATACAAGTGTTCTTTTCTGTTTTGGAAAGAAAATACTTAACCATGTACTCTTACTCATGTCTGAGAAGTGTCATTGCTGTTACTGGCAGTTGAGAGTTGAGATGAAGTCAAGTGTTGGAAAATGATAATAAGTAGGCTCAGATTAATGCTAGGCTTTAGCCGTATGAAATTTAAGTGTCTGTCATGTTTTTAGCTCTTACTCACTAAAGATAAGAATGTAATCACTGGTACTTGAATATATGGGAAACTGGGGCTTAAAACTCTACCAAAGGCTGGCAAGATTTGATTTTCCTTCTTCATAAAAGATAATCAAAGTGTAAAATTTGCATGAATGAGCAAAAGTGTTCCAAATACCTTTTTTACTTTTAAAAGGTGCATATTTTTCTAAGTTTTAGCAACAAAACAATTATTTTCAAGCAGTATCACATATTGAGAGAATAAAACAATTGAAATTCAAATGCTGCCTTCTGAGTTTTGAAAGTAAGAGACTGGTGTCATGTAGGCTGTTGGAATTCATAAGGATTATTTAAACTTATTTGAAATTGTATAGTAAATTTGTCAAGGGAAAGAAGTAACTATATGGAGATTTGAGAAGCTCATTAAACACAAAAATGTTTTGCAATAGTTTCCTTTTTCCTTAGATGTTAGTGTCTCTATCTTATTGTTTAAGGACTGAATAAAGGCACAGTCTTGATAAGTGTTAACTTCAGTAAGTAATCCTGGTCTCTAAGAACAAGTGATTTTAAGATATTTTGTTAATTTTTCCTTGAAGGAAATCTAAGAGTAAAATTATCTTGTTTCCAAAACATCCCTTCATTTCATCCTCCTGAAAAAGGACTTGCCAGTCTTGTTAGAATTTGTTAGGAAAATCACGAGTAATTTTTAAGATTTCCCTACAATGCAGATGAAAGTGTGGACTTTGGAGGCTGCTTAGAGAATGGAAACTCTTCTATGCAGAACAGGAAGGCTTAGTAGTTCAGAAATATTTGGTACTGTATTATGGGCTGTATTATGTATTTAGTTTTCAGCAGGTTACCCAGGGAGATTGCAGAGATTGCAAACCCTGCTCAAACATCTCTAGATGACCCTGCTCGATCTGAGGAGTTGGACCAGATGATCTTCAGAGGACCATTCAAACCTCGTCCACATTGTGAATCACAGTTATTGAAAACCAAATACACAATACATAATATAGACAGTGTTTCTTGATGTTCAGATGGGATCTCCTGTGTTTCAGTTTGTTGTCCACATTTCATCTGGTTCTGTCACTGGCCACCCATGGGAAGGGCCTGGCTCTGTCCTCTTTGCACCCTCCCTTCAGGTATTTATATGCATTGGTAGAATCCTCCAGAGCCTTCCTTCCTCCGTGCTGAGCAGTTCCAACTCTCTCAGTCTTTCCTCATAACAGATGCTCCAGTCTCTTCATCTTTGTGACCTTTCTGGTGTTTCTCTGCTATGTCCATCTCTCGTGTAGAGGGGAGCCTGAAACTTGGACAGATAATCGATTCCCAGTAGTAAAATCCTGTTACTAATAAAATCTAAATATCTCTTCTGAAGTTCTGTAATAAAACTGATTTATAGTAACTGATTTTTATACAGTAGCAGACATTTATTTCCTGTAGTGCATAGGGCTTTAATAATAGAGTTTGTAAAGATAAAACACATAACAGTTTTTACCTGAAAGTTTTTATGTAGGCCTACATTGATGAAGCCATGTAGTAGTAATGATAACTGTGGAAAATGAGCTTTTCACCAAGTGCATTGAATGGATCCATAGAGAGTTGTTTCTTCTCTTTTTGACTATATAGTCTTCCGCATCAGGGAACTTTTGCTGCTGTGGTTGTTCTTAAAGCAGTTTTGGAACACAGTGCTAAACTGATCAAGTTTGTAATGGGAAACACCTGCCATGGTTTGTGACAGTGACTTTGAAGGTCTTTAAATAATAATCTTTCATACATTCTAACCAATTGCTTCTTGTGTGATGTTGGCTAGTAACTTCTACCAATAAGAGATTTTATGAAGAGATTTTTGCTTTCTTCATTTCCTTCTCATGAATGATGTGCAAGAGGCAGGGGGTGTGTGTGTGAAACTTTAAAATCATAATATTAAGACCTTGGGGAAATCAGGGCTGTCTGAGTTACCTTCTCCCACTTCAGTAATGCTCCATGGATGCAAGTTAATTGAAACATCATTGTGTAGTTGAACTGATTCTCCATGGATGCAAGTTAAAGCATCATTGTATAGTTGAACTGAGGAATACATTCCTGGTACCTTTGAAGTACTGGAATCACCATTTAGTCTGTGAACCTGGGAGAAGGACTGGAAAAACAACAAACTGTTCATAAATAATGCCAGAAAAAGAAACAAATGATCTGCATGCAGCCAAAGAATAGTAAGCAGTAATGAAGAGATGAAGAACTGTTTGCATGAATCAGAAGTTCATAGTGAAGTAAAAGATACTATCTTATTTTCCATGCTTGCTGAGAAGGTGAGTGTTCCAGTACACTATTTATTTTGTTTAAAAATGGCTAGGTGCCTGGAAGTTGATACAAGAAAAGGACTGAGGACTAAATTAAAAGTTGAGAAAGCTCTCTGTAAAGGCCCAGTCAGTGGTGAAACAGTTGATAAAATCACTGAAGAACCTTCACAACTATGGGAAGCAGTATTATTTAATAGAAGATTTGGATTTTGCTGACAAGGTAGCTTCTTAAATGTCTTCTTCAATCTGCATATGGATAAACCCTGAAACACTCTATGCACTATTGTAAGAAAGATGGAATCAATAACTTATTTTTGGGGGAAAATAAGTAATGAGCATCTTCATAACTGTCAACTTCAGCTTTATTTTAATATGCAAAGAAGTATGAGATGAGTTCATTTACATGCTGTCACCCTCAAATGCAAGTGAAATGATTATATGCACAAGTAATAATGCTGCAAAACCCAGCAACAGTTTGCTTAGCAATTAAACAAGGTTTAATTATTGAAAAGTTTTGCTTTAAAAACTAAGTATGAGACTGCAATCCAGGTGTTATTTATACATCAGTGGGAATATGAAAGCCTAGACATTTCCAGATGGAAAAAAGAAATCAATTACTTTCAGAAGCAAGTGCCTTAGGAAAACATTAATTATTATTCTGAGTGCATTTGACAAATGCTGAGTTGAAATTAGTGGAGTTTGGTTTCTTCAGAGTTCTTAAAGTATTAGGTAAATATCTAGGACATGCTAGCAAGGACACTTTTCACAGCTCCTAATTTGTTTTTTCTCTTAGGGAACATTTCTCCTTTGGCAGCTTGAATTAACTGGCAAAAGGAAAAGAAGACATTATATACGTAATATTTATAATATATACTTTATATATATTTATATATACTATATGTGTATATATGTGTATATATATATGTATACTGTATGTACTATATATATTTGAAATATATACTTTGCAACCTAATTTATATTTTATTTTACTTGTATATAGGTTTTAAATTTTTAGGTATAGCATCTAAGTAACATTGTTAACTATTGTGCCCTGCCTTTTAGAGTCCCAAAAGAAAATGACAGTGTTAATTAATTAATTATTAATTAGTTAATTAATTCTTTGCTTGTTTGTTTTTAAAATAAGTTAGTTGCTACCTTTGATTTGCTTTCCTTAAACATAAAAGGCCACTTTGTGTTCTGTAGGATTTTCTTTTAGCTGGCTTGTGTTACTGTGAAGGGGTGTGTGTGTGAGAGAGAGGAGTTGGTGGGGAGTTTCATGTAATTAAAAAACAAAACAGAAGCAAATCCACAAAACCAAGTTCAGCCTTATATTGACACTTACATCATCTGCTAGAGATTCAAGAGGGAAATTTTTTCCATGCTTTAGAAATGTCAGAATTGTTACATTTGTACTAGAAACCCAGTAATGCCAGTCTGTATTATTTTTTCCTTTCTTCCATAAATTTGGTGGTACTAGATGGAAATAATCTAAATGCTTTATGTATGAAATTGTACTGACCCATTAAAAAAATTTTACAATGTTGAAAGCATTTTTTGCAGAGTTTTGAAGAATGTTATTTTCTGTTATATAGGTTGTATGTTGTGGAATAGATGTAACATTAATTGTTTGGTGTAGTTTTTATTGAGCATATTTCAGTGTAAGTGCTGCTGAAATAACTTCTAATAACTGAAGAAGCCTTGGCAGAAATTACTTACTAATTTTGTACAGTACTTGAGATTTGCAAGATGCTGTGAAAGGTTAAACCCCAACTTTTTTCAAAAGAAAATTGATCAGTGTTAAAATGTCAACTGTCTAGGTACAGCAGCATACTGGCATGCAAACACTGCTCTCTTATTCCAGGTTCCCCAGCTGCATAGCATTTGCATTGTGACATTTTGCTACAACATTAGCACCATAGCTGATGTTTCAAAATCAATCAGTTTTTGTTGGTATGAGGCAGCCTGCAGCTTAGTTGGATGTTGAAGGAGTTTCTCTGCAGTGTAATTAACTTGAATTCTTGGGTCTTGGCAGTATCTGCATCTCATGACTTCCTAGTGCAAAAGCATACAAACCAGGTAATATCATTCTGAAATGTCTTTTAAAAAATAAATAAAAGCAAAACAAAGTAATCTTAAGGCTTTCTCAGAAGTACAAAACCTTTCTAGACATTGTGTCTGAAATTTAATCTAAAGCAAGTATTTTGGTACCTGGAGCATTAAAATGTCTTACTGGAGAATTCATATCCTTTAATACTACATTTTAGAGAGCAGCCAGCTAAAATTCAGATTTTGTTGAAAATGGAGTTGTTTTAGAGTTTTAGAGCTTCCATTTATCAATAATGCTTCTAATCAGAGAGAAATGCATTAAGAAGTCTTTTGCAGCTATTACTTTCTCTATTTAGGCTGAATTCTAGAATAAAATGTACATGAAAACTAGTTTTTGTGGCTGAAGGCAGATTGCAGTGGGAGAGAGATTTTACATGAATAATTTATCTTTGAAGTGTCATTGTATGGTAGAGTTTCCCTTTTTATATAAAAGCATGGCCGTATAGTTGGAATCTGTGTAAGTGGAACTGAGACTTAAAGGCCTGTTATTTATTGTAATCTTGCTGGATATATGACAAAGGGTTTGGAACTAGATGAGCTTGAAGACTCCTTCCAACCCAAACCATCCTATGATTCTATGTTGATCCTATAAATATGTAAAGAGTACTCTGAGATGTGTGTAGTGTATCTATAACAATAAGTGAGTAGAACTAAAAGGTTTCTACAGCATTATTTTTATTTATTTATTTTTCCATATGTTAAAATGGCAATGAGGAGAGGAAAGCTTCCCTAAGGCTTTTGTAGCATTTCCTGAAGACTGCTTTTTCTTTTGCTCAAATGTATACTCCAGGATAGCTAATCTAGAAAAACTAGGATTAAGGAAAAAATCTGGAATTAAGGTAAAAACTTCCACAGAAAGCATCTTACTGTCTTCTCTTGTTTCTCAGTAATTCCTGCAGAAGGGGGAAAGCTGGGATCTGTTATTCTGACTCTCAGATATAGCATGGCTACAGTGTTGTCAATAAAACAACCATGGATGGTTTGGTTACATAAAATTTGATATTCTGTGAGATTGGTAACATTTAGAAAACATCTTAAAATGCTGACCAAACAGGTTGTTGAATAAAGTTTGTCTAGTATTAATGAGTTAGTTGGAACAAGTGTAGTGCCTATTAATGTTAAATAGCTATTGCTAAAGGCAGTCTCTGTTTCAAAAAGTTCAAGAGAAAGACCTCAATAGATAGTGTTGGATTAGTAGAGCAAAAAGTAATTTTATTTAATTCCACAGAAGATAATTTCTAATTGTATACCATTTCTTTAGACGAGTTCCTGCTTCAGATACTGCTTTGATGTCATATTTTACTCATATCTTTGTTTCCATTTTTTATGGAAAGAAGATTTTACCTTCTTTCCCTCTTACACTTCACTACTGTGCAGGCTCATACTCTGCTGGGTGAGAATGCGTTTAAGGGGAACAAATAGTCTGTAGTGCATTTGTTGGGCACAGGTAGGTCAGACAGTAAGAGAGACTGTGACAAATTAGAGGGCTGGGCAGTCACCAACCATATGAAATTTAATAAGAGAATGTGCCAGATTCTGTACCTGTGATATGGCAGCCCTGGTTGTGTGCATGGACTGGGATGAGAGGCTGGAGAGCAGGACTGTGGAATGGGATTTGGGGGTCCTGGATGATGGCCAGTCAAATCAGAGTGAGCAGTGCCCTGGCAGCCAGGAGGACCAGCCTTGTCCTGGTGGCATCAGGCACAGCATGGCCAGCTGGGCAAGGGAGGGATTGTCCTGCTCTGCTCTGAGCTGGGGCAGCCTCACCTTCAGTGCTGGGGACAGTTCTGGGTGCCACAATATAAGAAAGGCATTAAGCTGTTAGAGTCCAAGGATGGTGAAGGGCCTTGAGGAGAAGCCATATGAGAAGCAGCTGAGGTTTCTTGGTCTGTTCAGCCTGGAGGAGACTGAGGGGAGACCTCACTACAGTCTTCAGCATCCTCATAAGGGGCAGTGGAGTGGCAGACGCTGATCTCTTCAGTCTTGTGACCACGGACATGACTGCATTGAGGTAAAAACTGTTTATTAAAAGAAAACCAAAACAAAAAAAACCCATAAGCAATGCTTACCAGCAGCAGGTTGATGGGCAGCCAGGTCTTGAGTGATGACAACTTTGGAAAAATTACCTGTCAGTCCTGTTGCTGAACTTGAGGTTATAAGGGCACCATCTCAGTTTAGCTCTGAGGTGTCTGCATGTGCTTGTCTGTGGCTCACTTTGCCCCCTCTGATCATCTAGGCATTGGGACTTGAATTATCTTAAGTCAGCAGTGTTTTATGTTCTCTGTAAATTAAACTGCTTCAACATGATTAGAGTATGGAGCTAATGTCATGTTTTTGTTTTTTTTTTCCTCTGGTATGATGATCTTTATTTTGAGTATCATATAGAGGTGAAAGCAAGGCTGTGCTTGCAGGAATTTGTCTAAATTTCATTTCAGAGTGGTTGGAAAAAGTCTTCAGAATCTCAATTTGGAATGTGTAATAGGGATCATCTTTTAGAAAAATGCTGATGAAAAAGCTCATAAAATTCTCAGCTGTTTTAAAACACTAGCAGTTATTTACCATGACCTTTGTAAAAGCTGCTTTTATTTACAATGTGGCTCTGTTAATAAAAACATAAGGTTATAAGAAGAAACTCTATACTTGAAAATGTTACCTTTTTTTGTGTAATCCAGGCAAGCTGAAGGAAAATGTGCACTGTCAATTAAAGTCATTCAAATATTTTGATGAGGTCTTCTCAACTGTGTTTAAGGAAAGCCATCCTTAGTCTTAGATAGAAAAGAGCAGTGTCACGGGGATCCCACATCTTCCTGAAAATGAACATTTGAAATAACTGGACAAAGTGGTTGGTCTAAGATTTGAAAAGTGTTAGATCTTATTTTCACAGCAGTATGGGCTGTAGAGAACATTACCTTGTCCAGGCAACATAATAGAGGAAAATGGGGAGTCATTTTGCTCCTAAGATTTGCAGATTCAGAAAAGTATTGGCCGTATGGATTCTCCTTTGACTTCAAAGGATTGTTTTTTTGCCCTTTCATGGTGAATCCTGAAACTGCCAAGTGTAGCCCACCTCTTCCATATTCTTTCATTGCAACGTCAAGAAAAATCTTGGTTAAAGATCACTAGGTCTTGGTTCTGCCTCAATTACTACAAGTATCTTAAATTAGTTTTAAACCAGTGTTTCTGTTAATTGATAGTGCTTACAGAGAAACGTAGCTTATTGTATATACAACTTGATAATAGTGTTGATACTTTTTCAGGTTTTTAATGTTACTTTTTCTTTTTACTTCTTACATCATTGTCCAGTCAGACTATCTTAAACATCCTGTCATAAATGCTTGGGTGTTTTTCTGATTAAATACAATATTTCAAGTACTACATAGAAGAAAATAGAGTATGCTTGTTGTATGTAAAATTATACCTATGTATTTGAGTGTGCACACAAATTCTGTTTTCTCTATCTCTTAAGTTAGTAATAGAGAAAGAGTCACATGGTATTTCAGGTGGTACAGTCTTTGTTCTGATAATTTTGATTGGTGTTTAGAAGGCTTCCAAGTTCTTTTCAGAAACAATTTCTGATTTTCTGGTTGTGTTTAAAACAAAATTAGAGGGTTACTTTACAGGAGATGTGAATATAGAACAATACATATACTGACCTTTAAAACTCAGTGGTAGGAAAATGAAGGCTTTTTTTTTTAATTAAAAGGAACTTCTGAATAAATGTGGAGTTTGCTGAAGTTTTAATGTGTAATATGCATCTCAGTCTAGTTCAATAAAACAAGGGAATGTAGATCATGCTGTAATTGCTGAGATAGCTGCCTTCTTTAAAAGGAGGATGAACGGGTTGCTGGGAGTGCCAGGTTAACGTTTTCTGCAGCGGTCAGATCGGATGGGTACATTTGGGTACCTGGGACTGAGAAGAGCCCTGTTGTGAGGCAGTGATTGCTGCATCCAGCCTCCCTCAGCAGCAGAAATGGCCCCTTCCTCCTTCCCTGCTGTCCCTGTGTTCAGTAGCTGCAACCTTCCCTTGGCAGACAGCTGCTTAGAGCCTCCTCTCATTCACTGAGATGGTGTTGTGAGCTTGAGGTGCAAGTTCCAAATTTGATCTGAGCCTAGCAGCAAAGGTTGTGAAATAGGTGTAATGAATGGGTGGTCTTTTAGGAATTACATATTTTTAATTAGTATGTGTACTAATTAAATTAATTAATACTGCATGCTATTTTTGAGTTACCTGTAAAATACTTAAGAATTTGGTGCTTATTTATACAGTGTGGAATATCTTGCAATTTCTAATTTGTTCAAAGGTAGTTTTCAGAATGCAGCCAAACTTTGCAGCAGAATCATGAAATGCTTGTTTATATTCAATGTTTTATGTTAGATGTAGGTCAGAATAATCCAAAGTGCTATGCTCATAGCTTTTATAGGTGAAGTAGCCACCTTATCTACAGATACTAAGCAAATTTAATTAATGTATTTTTCCAGTTATTTTAGTTAATACACCAATTAACTAATATTCTATAACAGTGTGACATGTATTTGTTGATCTATAGATTACTAGGTTTATTTTTGCAGAAAAGTTGAATGTTTTAACTAGTCACATGACTTGGAAGAAAAAAGAGCAATCTAGTTGCAAAACAGATTATACACATTTAAAAGAAAATGTACACAAAGACATGTTTATATAAAAGTCACATAGGCTGAATACTATGTATATTGCTTTTATACAAATATAAATTATATACAATATGGCTTCATGGATTATATTTACTTTGGTAGAAGGCTGTCTAGGCACAGTATGACTTCTAGTTCAAATATGTTTGGAAAAACGTATACCACTTTCATTGGTGTCTTGCTATTTAATTCTAATAGCATTGTAATTTTAGAAAAAATTATTTTTCACTGTTTGTTAACTTGCAAATATTTCTGCTAGCTTCAGATTCTGGAAGCCTGTACTTAATTATTTTTAATAGGAGAAATTATGTCTTACCCAATGTTGTATAAAGTTGTAACAATGCAGTGTGACTTGTAACATAATTTCTGCCTTGTGTTATAAATTTTTTTAGCTAGTATTTTATTAATTGTACTTGTTTTTACTTCCAGCTGACAGCACGATCACTACCTTCCATACAGTCTGATGAGAGACTTCAACCTCTGCTTAATCATCTCAGGTAGTATAAAGTAAAAGCATGAATATATTCCTTCACACAGATTAAAGTGATTGTTTTGGTAGAATGCCTTAGGTACAGGTTTTTAAGACCTTATCTGTGTGATTGGCTTTGAAAAAACCCCAAAACTAATTCTTCAACTTAACAAAAGCTTTTTGGACCAATAATCTGTATCCAAAGCCCCTGTTTACTTTATTGCCTGTAATACTGTCAACTTTTGAGTTCTGTTGGGTTCTGGGTTCTGCTGTAAGAATTTCCCTGGGTCTGTTCTGCAGTCCTGCATATATCTTCATTCAAAAAGTGTCTGCAGTTTTAAAGTAAAAGCTTGACATTAGATGCTTGTGTTTGATTTGAAATTACTTGGGTGACCATGTCTGTATGACTGTCTCTGCTGTATTGTAGGGTTACCAGAACTTAGCTCAGCTTTCAGAAGTAGCTTCTTTGCACTAGGAGTGGAAGATAAGACAGCACATGTAAATAAATTTCTGTGCTATTTTGTTTAGGACTTAACTGTATTGATATGTCAGTAATGCAGGAAAAGCCATCCCAGATTTACTGTTACTCTTTAGTTTTTGAGTTTTTACTTTTCCCCCCCAGTAGATATCCATAGCAATACCTCAGGGGGGATTGTGTTTAAATTTGTTTTCCTGGTAAACAAATGGCAAATTAGAAAGATTCTTTTTTACTGGAAGAAAGCAAAAAGTGACCCTGGCTTCACAAAGAGTAAGGAGAAGAATCCTCATCTCAGATCCAGATTAGGAAGAAGGTGACCATGAGTGGTCAGTGTAGAGGTGTGAATGGGAAATTTTTCTTGACTAACCTCATAGCTGGTCATTTTGTCATAGAAGACTCAATAGAGTGGAGAAATCAGTGGATGTTGTTCATCTTGACTTTAGCAAGCTTTTTGACACTTGCAACACCTTCATCAACAACTGATGAAGTATGGGCTAAGTAAATGGACAGTGAAGTGGACTAAAAACTCTCAAGTGCACTGTTCAAAGGTTTGTGATCAGAGATGTTAAGACCAGCTAGAGGCCAATCCCTAGTGGAGCACTTAAGGTCCTGTCTTTAGCTTCTACTTTATTGCCTTGGATGATGGAATTGAGTGTGTAGTCAGCAAATCTCACATGATATAAAACTGGGGAGAATGGTTTGCACCAGATGGGTGCTCTGCCTTTCAAATGGACTTGGGCACGAGAGAGAAATGGGCTGCCAGGAACCCTGTGAAATTCAACAAAGGGAGATAGCAAAGCTTGCAGCTGGGGAGGATTACCCCGTGTGCCAGTGTACATTGAGGGTGGAATGGCTGTGAAGGCAGAAGAGGACCTGGTGGTCCTGCTGGACAGCAAACTGTGAGCCACCAGGGTACCTGTGAAGCAAAGAAAGCTAACAGTCCTCTTGCATGGCATTGGAAATGGCACTTGCAGCATGTTGGGAGGTGATCCTTCCACTCCACTCAGCCCTGGTGAGACCACATCTGCTGGGCTGTGTCCAATCCTGGGCTCCCCAGTACGTATGAGAAGAGACTGAGAGAACTGAGGTTGTTCGCCCTGGAGGAGATAAATTTCAGCAAGAGTGTGTGTGCATTTTATCAGTGCATGTAAATAGGTGTCTGATAAGGGGGAGTAAAGGAAGAGTGAGAGTCTTCTCAGTGTTATCCAGTGGTAGGCCAGGTGGCAATGAGCAGAGACTGATATGCAGGAAATTCCACCTAAACACAAGAAAACACTTTTTTATTGACAGGGTGGTTGAACATTGGAACAGGTTGCTCAGAATGTTATGAGTCTCTATCCTTAGATATGCTCAAAACCCTGTTTTATGAGATCCTAAGCAACCTGCTGCAGCAAACACCATTTTGAGCAGGGGTTGGACTAGATGATCCACAGTGGTCTCTCTGATCTAAATCCTGTATGATCCCTCACCTCTCCTTTCAGATAAAGGGGAAGAGGGTTTCTCTGCTGTGTTTGCTCTGATATTGGCTTTGTGAGTCCTAATTACTTGGTTTCTTGGTTTTGCCTGATATGAAATATTTGCAGCCTATAATTGAAAAATTATTTTCTTTCTTAATTTGTACATTTAAAAATATTTTGCAGCTGCTTTAACTGATGCCATACCGTTTGGCTTCTTTTTCAGCCATTCTTACGTTGGCCCAGATTACAGCATCCAGAAGAACACTGGAAAAATTTCGCTAGAGCAAATTGATGCTGTAAGTTTTGTTTCTGGAGTTACATAGGATGTTGAAATATAACTTTTTAAATTCGAGTACTCTATGTACAAGCTAAATATAAAGCCTTTATCTTCTTTTTATTCATATTTGCTTTGTAACTGTTGAATGAAATTGCGTTGAAGTTCAAAACAGAGCAGAATTAGCTGAAAATGCATCTAGTCAGGATTCCGAAGAGTGAAGTTGCAGTGAAATGCTTAATTTGCTGTTCAATTTTATGTACTTTCACAAATATCTAACTTAATTGTAAGCAGAATTTAACAAAATTTGATTTAACAATCTTGCAAACCATGATGTTTAGTTTATGTTTAGTGTGACAGTATTAGTGTCTTCAATGCTGTTTTTTGATTTTTGACTTACAGGAGGGTTTTGAAAACAAGGAAGTAAATAAAATGGAAGTAAAACATGGGATGTAAAACACCACGCGTAAATTGTAGAGAGTCTATTAAAAACACATTGTAACTCCTTTATCTGAATTTTAGGAATCGTGTGTTTTCAGCATCCGTCTTAACCGTGATGATGTTTCTCTGGCAGTGAATTAAAATCCCCTCCTCTTCCCCAATCCCCCAAAACACTATCAAAGGTCATTTTGCCATTCCAGATGCTAAAATAAAGCAGAGTCAAGAAATATTGTAATGTAAGTGTGGGTATATTTTTTCCTGACAGCAATTACCGTGTTACTTTGTAGCTGCAGACAGTCTGATACTACCACCTGTATTACTCTGTCCTCTGGATTTTGTTCTTGAGCTGGTTATTGAATTGGATAGTTTATGGACTGACTTGTGTTACGAATTCAGTCCCAGGGCTCTCTGTACATGCAAATCTTTTCTTCCAGCCGTTATCATTTTCAAATGGAGTTAATTAATAATCACAGTAAACATATATCCTACAAATTAAATGATCAGTGTGCCTTGAACAGAATTTCTTCCCTTGCCAGCTCTCTGTGAAGTCATTCCCTCTCTGCATGCGGCAGCTGCACCGAGCGCTCCGTGACAGCCACCACCTCCGCCACGGAGGGCGGATGCAGTATGGGCTCTTCCTAAAAGGCATCGGCCTGACCCTGGAGCAGGCACTGGAATTCTGGAAGAAAGAATTTATCAGAGGAAAAGTGGATGCAGACAAGGTAATTCAGCAATTGAAAACCATCCCAGTATGTAAATGTGGAGATGTGGTTACTGTGTACATTGTGCTACAGATTTGAATAGACGTTTTTTGAAGTAGAAAATTGGGCAAAAGGTACAATAATGTATTTTAAAAGTGGGAAGTTTGGGGGTTTTTTACTCTGTTTTAGTAATTTTGTTGGGTGTTGACCTGAACAATAGATAAAAAAGGCAAGCCATAAAGAGGCTTTTATAAATGTGGACTAGATAAACCTTACCAGTAAATTACTAGAAAACCAGTGTCCTTTGCAAAATACAGGTACTATGTAACTAAATTTATTCACCAAGCAGGTAAGTGACCAAACCCAGTACTGCCTGAAAGACAAGGTTAGCCTTTTTAGTTGTTTAATAAAAATATTTTAATTGGAAAGCTCTGTGTGAAGTAGTCTCGCCTTAGCAAATATACAGTTGAAGAATGAAAGAAGAAACTGGGGATAGAAGACAGAAGAATATGTTCAAGGAAATAGTGAGAAAATACTGTTCATTGCAATGGGAGGTATTACTGACATAGTAGTCATTGGCCTCACTCTTGCCAATATTTTTGAGAATATTGCGGGTGAGGAAGATGTAATGTCTAATATTGGAGGACTGTGAACTGCTCCTTATCTTGAACAGCTCAGGTATAATGAAGGAGGTTTCCTCTCTCATCCTTCTGTGCCTGGCCTGTGGTATATGTTAGAGCAGAGTTTCAGACCTTATCTCAGTTTTGTGGGAGTGTGGTACTTTGTATTCAACATTGTGAGATCTCAGCCTTCCCAAGTACTGTGAAGTATTTTGGAGTGCTTAGTAGACAATCTTTCATTACCTTGTGTTCTCTGGGCCACTGCTATTTATACAAGATACAGGGCAAAAAATAAAGTCAGCTAAAATAAATGATGGTGCATACTCCTCTTTCAAGACCCAGAAGATAGATCAGCTTGTTGCTCAGCCCTGTCCTCAAGAGGGTCCCTCTTGGAGCCAGTTGGCATTAGCTCTGTCGGACAGTGGGGAAGCTTCTGGCAGCTTCTCACAGAACCCAGCCCTGTAGCCCCATCCACTACCAAAACCTGGCCACATAAACCCAATACAACTAGTAATTAATTGGCATTCCACTGCAAGATTTACTGCCACTCTAAAGAGAAGTTCTTGAGACTTTTGTAAAAAAAATACATTTTGAAGCTTTTTTTAACAAACTACCTATCTCCTTTTAAATCATACCACATTTAACGAACTAGATAAGCAGAGATTGAAATCATACCTTTAAATACCTCTCTCCTTCCCAAAAACTTTGCAGATAAGTTGATGCATGTTCTGGGTCTTGAAGAGGTAGGAAACATAATTCATTTTAGCCAACTTTATTTTTTTCCCTGTGTATTGTATAAATAGCAAAGTCAAACCTGGAAGACAGGAGGGATGAGGGGAAGGTATTTTAAGATTTGTTTCTATTTCTCATTTCCCTCCTCTGATTTGATTGGTAATAAATTACTTTTCCCAAGTTGAGTCTGTTTAGCCTGTGACAGTAACTGATGAGTGATCCCTCCATGTGCTTATCTTGTCCCGTGAGTCCTTCGTTGTATTTTCTGTCCCCTGTTTACCTGAGGAGAGGAGTGATAAATATGGATGGGCACCAGACATCCATCCAGGGTCAGCCCACAACACTAGTTGAAAATTCAGGAAAACCCAGAATTTTTGGTTGCCATACCCTATGCTTAAAGGAAGTGAAAGAATAAAAACAAACTATTAGAAATAACAGTATAAAGACACACATTTGTTATTTCTGTTTCAAAAAATATTGGGAGGGCACATGTGATTCCACCTACTTGTGCTTTGACCAAATATGTGCATGCACATGTATGAAGACATGTATGCACCATGGATCCTGTTTTCAATCACAGGGTTATGGCTTTCTATTATAGCATCTCTGTTGATAGGCCCTAGAAATAAATGAAGTTTCATGATCCTGTGTTTAGCTTCAAGAGTTAAAAAGCACATTGTGAATCAAACAAGGAGTTTGGTTACTGCATTTTTCACATGCTGCTTCCATGTAATTTTCATCCTTTTCAAGTTCTAGATAACCAGTTTCAGTCTTGAATAAAAAAGAAAAGCGATTTTTCATGCATCTAATGGAGTTTGGTGGCCTGTGATTTTTCACAGTAGTGTCATACAATGTTTAATGTCCTGAAAAAAGGAAGATTAATATAATTCTTATTGCTATTTTCTTCTTTTGACATTTTTATTTTCTGGTTTGTGCCATTGTTCCTTTCCTGTAGAGTGGAGATAATTAATTACACTGTTTCATTTTACAGGAGCATTGTGAAGATATATGCAAGATACTTTGTAAAGATTAAGGTTAATGATGTATTACCTACTGACTCTTACATTGCAAAGAGGGGGTGTTCAATTTGCTGGAAATGGTTATGATTTCAAAATTGTTTGTTCATTTTTGTATTTAATAGCTGCAACATCTATGCCAATTCTCAATCCCAAGAATTCTTGGCACACAACCTCAGTCTTCAGCAGGAAGGAAGTTGCCATGAACACATCAGCAGTGAGCTGGCTGTGCATGGCTTCCAGGCTAAGCATAGGCATATGGACAATTTGCACCAAAAAGAGCTCCTCCTGTGCTCTGAATAACTTATTCAGGCATAGCTCAGGGCTCATTGACAAAAACACTGTAGAAAAGCTTCTAAGAAATTATATTTTACCTTTAGAGAGGCATCCATGAAGTATGAATGAAGTGTGAAACCCTTTAGTCAGTGGGGCAAAAAAGTCAAGTAACAGTACAAAGAAAGTGCTGAAACTGGCAGAGATGCTCTGTTGGTGAGGTGGGGGAGGGAATGGTCGTGTATTGGCATGTTCACAGCAGGGCCAAATGCAGAATGCAAAATACAACATTTTCTAATTTAGGCACTGCAAGTAAAATAACTCTGCAAATTGCTAGGTTAAGAGTGCCTAAATGGTAAATTGTTGTTTTTCAGATGAAGGGATCAACTGCCAAATAGGAGTAGATGCATTACTTCTGAATGAATGGCTGTGCCAGTTGGCTTCATAACTTCAGTGTTATTTTAAGACTGTTTTTTTTTTTCTAAAAATTGTAATCTTACGCTAAACAGATATTGATTCCCATAGGGTCTTTCACTGTTCTTGATTAAAAAGTAACTCCTAACCCTGTCCAAAAAAAAAAAAAAGTGAGTGGGTTGTAACTCCAGTGTGATTTTAAAAATACACAAAGGTAATAATATGACAAGACAAACAGTTAAGAGTACAGGTGTAAAAATGATTTCATAGTTGAAAATCAAGTCCTCTAACAGAGGTCATTGTAGTAGAGATTGTTACTGTTTTCAGATATTTTTGTATGAATAACCTGTGAATGTGAAAAGGAGAAGTTGAATATAATGCAGTATTTCGAACAAAGGAAGGAAGGAAAGCAGAATCAGTTTCTTTAAGGTGTTATTCAGTTACTTCTTTAGTTAATAGCCTGGATCTGAGATTTTTAGACAGCTGGAAGGCTTTAAGACAGCCCCTTGCTTTTTGCTTTCCATTGCTACATATACTTGTGATAGGTGTTCTTTTTCTTAGCAGTATTTGGTGTATGGTGGTACAAAATGCCCTGTTCTGGTACTCTGGTTTTTTACCTGCAGAAGTAACAGTTGCTAGTTATACACTGCTGTGTTGAAAAGTAGTTCCTTTGGTACTGCAGTGTGATATTGCACTAGTTATAATTACAGTTGCAATTGCTACTGAAGTGCATCTTACAATTGTGCAAGAGTGTGGGGGTTTATTTATTCAATAAATCTCCACAACTGAAGTATTACTGTATTTACAAAATTATGCTTGTGACAGAACAGCTTTCTTGTCTTTGTAACTTAAGGAAAATGAGACATGGCTCTTTAGCCCCTGCATTCTGGGACTTTTTCTTCAGAGATGTGGTGACACTCAGGCTAGCAAAGCCTCTTATTCATTCTGACTCAGTCTTCCAGATTAATTAACTGTAGTTTCTTGGGCATATTGTTTTCTATCACAGTTGATTGCAAATGGCAAGGAACAGGTTGCTTTCTAGGTTTCTGAGGTACAGCTCTTCATCCCTTCTTGCAAGTGAAGGTCCTCATGACAGATGTTTGCTGGAAGAAGGAAAAGGAAAGTTCACTCAAATTCCACGTTGCTCAGAGTCTGTTTTTGGTAAAGAAGCAAACCTTTCACAATGAAGCTTTTGAACTTCAGTTGATCTTTGATATATTATGGTGATCGTGTATGAAGCTGAGGACAGATGACGTGACAGCCATATACTGCATCAATAGGCAGAGAAATATGTCTCCTACTTTATTAAAAAACAATGAAGCTTTGGGATGACAATACATCCCAAAAGATAGTTCCAATGACTTTATTTTCCTGGCTCTTCGATTTCTTTTCCAAATGATCTTAGGAGGTTCTTGAGTCTGGATTCAAAAGTGAGCCTTTACCTTGATTGCAAAAAGCTGATGATGAGTGTTTCTACCAAGGCCAACCAGAAATGCCTTGAGGGTGAGCTTTTACTAGGGATCTTCTGGGGTCCTTTTCCTTTCCAGCCTGAATTACCCTGTGATTCTGCAGACGGGCTGAATCCAGGTACAAGCCGGTGTTTGTGAGAGCCAGCCACTAGAGGGAGACAAGATAGTATGGAATGAACAGATATAATGTGTAGATGTAAATTAGAAGTGTTTATGCTGTAATGCTCTGTAAGTCTGTACAATTATATTATTTAAAACACCGTATGTATTAAACAAAAGTAGAAGTGGGCACTTGGCAATCTTCAGGTCAGTGCTTTTAAACACATGCAGCTATCCCCAGTGCAATTTATAATGCATGGATGATATGGTGCTTCTTTAAAACAACCTCCACCTGCTCAAATCCTCAAAAATATTTTCTCAATCAGTCAGTTGGTTATGTTTGGGTTTGGTATTTTGCCTTCTCATTTCTTAGAGAGATTTGTGGATTGTTTTGCTCTTAGATTTCTTTTCCTTACTTGCCCCCTTTATGTTGGGTTTTGCTGGCTACTATTATAAGAACGTTTTGATTCATAAATCAGAAAAGGATCTTTATTCTGTCACATTTTTAATTATAATTCTCTAATTGAATGCTATCTGCTATTTTCATTCTTGAATTATTTAAACTTTCTGCAGGCTAGAGTGACATTTTGGACAGCAAGCCACAATATTTAACATCTAAGAGATAAAGATAAAATTGAAATCCCTCTATATGAATTAAAATGTAATTTTAAAAATTGTACATCAGTAGTACTGTAACGTAAATAGGTGACCAGGCTTGAATTCTCCTCAGATATAGAAAGACTAAAATAGAACTTCAAGAAGATGTTGTTTTCTCTTCTAGAATATATAAAACAAAACTGTAATAAAAGTGCAGCATATATTGGCCATAAGATCTTATTTTCTGAATTCTGCAGTGGAGGACTTTTTTGTGGTAACAAAGTTGCCATGTGTTAACCAAATGTTAATATAGTAAAGAATATTGTTGTTGCTTTCAGTGGTTATCAGGGGTCTAGATATTCACGTTATTGATTAAATTGTATTTTTGTGTTAAATTTAACATAAAATCACAAAGTTTTTTTTCCTTCCACCAATGACTATAAAAATTAGCTTCAGTAGAACCACTTACTATATTTGTCTTTGACTATTTGGAATTTATAATTTCATACTTTAGTTGTAGTGAAATAGAACAAGTGAATTTTAAAGATTTTGAGTATAACTTTATTATGTTTTGGCAAATTACATTCCATTAATAATGTTATTATATGTGGAATGGCAACACTTATGTGGTATAACTGTTTCAAACAGTATGTTTGAAAATGTGTTTTGTATTCTACAAAGTTAACTCTTGAAATTTCTTTATTAACAGGCTAAGAGTGATTTAATTGTCAGAAGAAACATGAAAATGAATTTTTCATTTGCATGACTCATTTTTATTCCCAAATGTACTGTTTAATTAACATGAAACTTTTTCTTTCAATGCAAGTTCAAAGAAAAATACAGTAATGTGCAGTTGTTAGGGGTCTCAAGACAGTAAGTAGATGGTCCAAGTCCTACATCCTAGGCATGTAGGCTTGAAGTAAAAATTAAAATTTGGATTTTAACCCCAGAGGCTAATTAAAAGAGCCAGGTAAAGAGAAGAAAGCCAACTCTATGAAATCAGATTATTTGTGCATAACTGTGCAGTGACTCAACCAAGACGTTGAGTTATATTGAGATGGTTAGGTGCTGAACAGCCTCTGAGACAGTGATACACTGAACAAGTTAAAAAGTTATTCATGTTAGTTTCCAGAAATCAGCTTAATATCAGTGAGTCAAACATCAGGAGGTCTACTCCTTTCATATAACAACTTCCTTGGTGTTTTTTTTGCATGCAAGGTGAAGCCTGGAGGGGAACAGGTGTGGTGTTCAAATGGGACATAACTGGTTTTGAAGGTGATATTCACATGAAGACAGATGGCTGTTGAGATCGATTAGCTGCCTTGATCCTGCTGAAGAGAATAGTCTGGAGTCCCTTTTGTATTTTAATGAACCATATGTAGAAGAGGCATTTTGAGAGAATTTGTTTTATAGTACAAATTTATACAAGCAGGCATGAGAATTAAAAGCATGACTTCAAGCTAATACATGGATTACTGGTGTTACATTTGAGTCAAGCTGATTTAGTAGTATTCTTGTTGGTTATATCTGGAAAAAGATTTTTTTCTTTTCCTTTGGCTATGGTAGTTTGCTAATATGCAGTGAGGAGTAAGACTAAAATAACTGGAAATCCTGAGGGCTTATGTTGTGGGCAGCTATTATTCTTTACCATTTGGTTCCATATGAGTGGTTAGAGCTGAGCCTGACAACTAGGATCTTCTTGAAAAACCTCTGTTTTTTGGCCACAAAGTTTAGAATCATAAAATCATAATATCCTTCTTTAGCTGAATGAAAATAAGCTTCAATTGCCATTAAAATCGAGTTGTTTTTGGCTTCATGGCTATCACAGTATGTATGTTAAGTCTGTGCAAGATTCTTGCTGTCATATATTGTTATTTAAAGTTGTGTTTTACAGATGGGAATTTGTCCTTTGTTTCCTTCATGTCCTGTGTGTCCTGTGCACATTTGTTTATGCTTGCTAGCATTCTATTCCCTTCTCTTGTGGAGTGCTTCAGAATTCTGAAAGCTCATCAGAGTCCTGTTGATGGATTACTGACACACTGGTCTGCATGGTTTGGTTTTGTCAATTTGTTTTTGTGCCTACAGCAGTAGGAAGGAGATCTGTAGTGCAGTCTGGAAGTGAGAGGACTGAGAAAGCACACTCACAGGGGCTGCATTTTATTGTATTCCAAGAAGGAGGGTACTTAGGGGCATGGTTTAGTGGTGGATTTGGCAGTGTTAAATTTACGGTTGGACTCAATCTTGAAGGTCTTTTCTAACATAAATTATTCTATTGTTTTGTAATCATACTTGAATAACTTCTTGCAGAGTCCTGTTAAATTCTGCCAGATCGTAGAAAGGAACTGGGACAACATTCCTTACTTGCTGTATCATAAGTCGAGATGATAACAATGCCTGTAAAGATTTAACCATGGCTAGAGGGAAGTCCCTGTTAGCCTTGTCAGTATTACTTGGGTTTAGTCTTGTGTACACAGTGATTCTGGAAAGACTGCAGAAAATTAGCTCATCTAATCAGAGCTGTTTTTTTCCTGTTTAATTAAGCGTCGTGAGATTGAATCAAAATTGTTTAAAGTTGTTTGCGTCAGATAGATAATGATTTTATTAGGACTTAGATATAAATAATATTATGGAATTGCTGTCATAAGATAACATGCCATGTTGCATTTGTGGATGTTGCTGCCTGATGTGATTAGTAGTATAAGTTTTACAAAGCATTTGATACCATTTCTGCTTTGCTGATGGATTAAAAATTCTGACTTCACTGCAAAGAGATTTACCAGTAACATCTACACTGTTCACAGTTGTCACACAAATATATTTGTAGGCATTGCTGCTCTAATCTCTTTACTGAACAAAAAAATACAGACATGTTCTGTGGCTGTTTCTCTTATAGTTTGTTTTACTTTTGGCTCCAAATTAGACAAGTAAACAAAACACATCAGGGTTCTGGTTTACGCATTATAAGTCAGATGATGAAAAATCAGATGTGAATATAAGGATACATGTTCCACTTATTTCAGGAAAGTAAGATGAAAGTAATTTTTTTCACCATTTCTGCCAATATGCTATATACATAATCAACACTGGAAAGGCACTGTTAACTTAAAACTTTATGTAAACATAAATACATAAATAAGTATGCACACCCTTTCCAAGGGTAAATGCTGCACCACGTCCTTTTGGCAGAGGAGTAATCTGTAACTTCACTTGATACTGTTTTCTTCCAGTTTGCATATAATTTGTTTTTTGACTGTCACACTGGAAGTTCTGGGCACTAGAAAATAAAAACAAAGCAAATACTTTTTTACATTTACTTATAAAAATTTATTTTACTTTAAACAGTATTGCCTGACCTTTTAAACTCAAGGTGCTTACAGGTTTATCAGTGAAGGCTGCTAAGGAGAAAATGTCTTTGGAACATAATTATGTTTTAATTATGCCCTGTAGCTAACGTAAATGCATATTAAATTCAGCCATATTTCTGTGTATTTCCCTCTGAAACTTTCCTTTCTCAAGCCTTAAATTAAAAATCCGCATATTGGTGTCTTTTAGTGTTATCTAAGCTTAGGAATAGTGACAAAAATCTGTTTCACTTTCATTTTATAACTGTTTTTCATAAGAGTATTTTTGTTGCAGAAACTTCTAATTAAAAAAAATGCAAGTTTTTGCATAATAGATTCAAAGTCTTAAAGCAGTATTTCTTCAATGAAATGGATCTGGCATAGACCCATTATTTTTCACCATTTTTTTGTTTCATGGGTATTATTCCAATGGACTCCAGCTGAAGATGAGGTAGTAGAAAACATTGAAGAGTATTAAACTGTAATACATTAAGGCTATAGTGTGCACATAAATATTTGAGGAATCACAGTAATAACTGATGATAAAAATGTGTGCTCTTTCACTCCAAACTCAATCCGTTTTTCAATTTTCCCAGTTGTTCTATTTGAAACTGGAACTCTGCAGTCTTGTTGTAACGCCCAAGTTATGGTGGCATTTGCCTGTGATTATGCACTTTAAAGTGCTTCAATTTGTTCAGCCTTTTTTTAACTTGTTAAAAATGTATGATTTTCAGTTTTCATCTTCTGAATTACATTAAAAGTGAAAATTTTGGACAGTCTTTCGGCCTGTGGCATGTCTTAGCTAGAGCTCTTCTCTATCCCTATAATCTCTCTTGCAGGACATTAACAGTGCTAGCATAGTTTTAGTGATGTTTAACTGTGCTAGCTAAAATAAAAAGAAATAGGATCACTTTTTGTAGTTGTTGCATAGAACAGAACAGTTGTTACATAGACACAGAAATCTGCATTTAATAATCTAATGTATGAGCCAGTTGGTGATGTGGTTCTTGCAGTGAAGAGAGTGAAAGCAATAATTATCTTTCCTGTACTAAAACTAATTTAGATCAGAATCTGCTCTCTTACGACTTGTTTTATTCTCAGCAACACACATTGCTATAGATATTCCATGATGTAGTGTCTTGTTAGAACTGCATGTATAAAAATGAATGTTGAAGCCAGACCTTTAATTTTCTAAGATTCCTTTTGTAGTTTTGAGTCACTTGTCAGTCCTTACATTTCATTATCAGTGTAGATGGACTGTACTTGTCAGAAGAGGTTTCTGTTTTATTGGCCCTTGCAGCAGCAGCAAAAAAGTCATTCCATGACATTTTAAGAAAAGTATTAGATGGATTTGCCTATGTGGCTGATAAATGTGTAAATTTAGGGATAGTGAAGTGTCTGTGTGTCACTAAGTATGGAGCTAAATATGGAGCTTTTAGCAGACTCTTTTGAATACCTTCTGAACCATACACCTCTCTAACCATCTGCTGAAAACTGCTCGCTGCACGTTGCTGCACACACCACTGGTAATGTATTTAAGCTCTTTGGCTATTTCCCCCAAATTCTGAGACAGGAGTTAGCAGTTTTTGAGGTGCAAATCTTTTCATCTGCTGACTGTTATTACCTTCCAGGATGAGCTGAACGACACAGCAGGTCTCTTCCAATTTTGTTCCTGTGCTTTTTGAACAGAAATGTTAGGATATAAATTTTTTGATCTTGATATTCTTAGTTGAAATAATGCTTTAAAATAATTTTATCAAATATTCAGATATCCTGTAATTGTGAAACTGTTTTCAAAAACAAAACTCAAAATTCTGAATACTTTTGTTTGATAATGTCCATGTAATTGCTGTAACATCATATAGCTGTCACATTCAGTCTATATTCTGCCAGTAAATCAAGGCTGTGTTGCATATTGTCATCCAGAGAAGCAGCATATTGTATCAAATGTGCACTCTGCTGATATATCACAATAGGCACGATGTAAATAGAAATGTACTTTTTCTTTCAGAATTCATTTAACATTCTGCCTTGTGTCTTTGAAATGTGTTGAACGTCGTGAATAAAGACAGAACAGCTCCTCATACATTATTTCTTCTATGTGCAATTTGTGTTTTGGTAATTTTATATATTGATTTAGGAATGGGAATTGCTATGACAGGTTTTAAGTATTTCAACATTATAGGTGTTACTACTTCTTGAAAGGAGGTTGGATTCTAATTTTATATGAAATGTACAATGCTATTTGGTGTGAAAATCAATTCCATAGAATGTGGTATGTGCTGTGCTTTTACTTCTTGCATCTCTTCTTAAGTCCACTTACAAAGCAGAAAACCAGAATGTCCTCAAATATGGTTTCTTAGTGGGTTTATTGGGGATTTGGGTTTTTTTGTTTGTTTGTTTGTTTGTTTTCTGTTTCCCTGGGCTTTTTTGTCACCTGCTGTACATGTAGGAGTGAAAACGTGGCCTTTATGACAAGTTTTGCTGTTTAAATTCCAATTTATTTTGTTTTTTTATTTCATTTACTTAATGGAGTTGAATTTGGGGCATGAAAACTGGGGCAATGTTAGTGAATTCTAACACTTTTTTTAAAAAAACCAATTACAGTTGTTAGATTCCTTCTTGTCCTTTGTTACTACAGTTATTTCCCTGGTTTTAGAAGTTTACAGCAGGCACTGAAAATGAGATGTGTATTACTTCTTCTGAGACAATTTAGAGTAGTCTGGTAGCAGAGCTTCTTTATTCTTCTGTTGCCATTTTTCCTGCAGTCTAGTCATCTTTTAGTCAGGAAAAAAAAAAAAAAGAAAATAGTCTTGTGCATTTTTGAAACAAGCTTTCTTTTGTCAAGTGCAGAAAGGCTCTTGTCATAATTGCAGTCTAGATTTGAAATATGTCTTGATTATAGTGCACTTTGCATATGATAGAATATAAAATGCTCTTTGTATGCAAGCAATTCTCTTTATTATGACAGCTGATACCTGTTTTTCTGCATTTCTGTTTGATCATTATCTTAAAATGTGATTTTGTCTTTTATTGTCCTCTTAATAAATAAAAAAATCTGGGTTAACAGCAGTGTTTTTAGAGAGAGAATGCCAGTGATCTTGGGGCAAACTATGCTGTTAGGAGAGCTCCAATATCTCATTTATGTTCAAAAGGGTTAACAAACATCAACTATCCATGTACTGTTTTGTGTTTCATTGCCTTGCTTTTGCCATTCTTTTATGACTGCCTCAAAAAATTAAGTGTGTATGTTTACTCTAGAAACATAAGGAATACTTAACGGCTTGAGGAAATGTATTCATTACTCAGTCTCCTTGTAATTTTATTTTAAGAATTATTTAATTTTTTTTCCCAATGATCGATTTATATAGAAAATAAATCATTTTTTAAAATCTGCACTTACACTGAGGATTTGCTGACATCTTGAAACATGTGATTGGGACTTAATATCCTTCTGTTCTGTCACTGGTCCTTGTCCAAGAGGTTTAACTGTATCTCAGTAAAAGGCAGGGTTTTTTGTCACAGTTATATCAAATTTTAATAACTTTATCACTTTGTTAGAAGGGATGTTTTTCATCCCTGAATCTCTATGAGTGATGCTGCCATGTTTGAAAATCTGAGGCTTAGGGTAAAATTCAAATAAAATTATAGAATATCATATGAGAGCATTCCTGTTTAGGGAATTGATAGAGCTTGAACTAGCAGTAGGAAATTAGTTTTTGGACTTTGGGTCCCTGGCCAGTCTTCATCCATCTTCTCTGTGAATCTGTAATACACAGTGCTGTGGTATACGTATGTGTAAGTACAGATTTCTCTCAGTTTTGAAACAGACATACTGAATTTCTTCTTGATATACATTCTCTTTACATTTGGATTATAAACTGCTATTATGACCAATAGAAATCTAGCCTATGTAGTCAATATTGTATAGAGAATGATTTATTTGATGAGCCTCCAGGGCAAATGGAATTGCTCCCCAGACTCCTCTGATTGCATTGACCACCATTGATGATAATGGAAGATGTCTGGATTTAGATGTTTGGAGTGCAATCTTATTTCTGCAGGTGCAGTTAGTTACTATTCTACTTCTGTTGAACTTTCTTAGTTATCAAAATAAAAATAGAGAGAGGACCCCCTTCCTCTACCCTCTCCCCCCAAAAATCACAACACCCCTCCAAAAGCCACAAGTGATACCAAGTGAAGTTTGCTCACCATCTGCTGACGAATGCCCCCCAGTCCCTAAGCAGTGACCAGCAGCACCCACACAACTTGGAGCAGTTTATGTAGTCCTGTCAGTTCTTCCTCCCAGCTTCTGGTGCACCTCCTCACTGGCAGAGCATGGGAAACTGAGAGGACCTTGACTCAGGGTAAGCACTAATTAGAAACAACCAAAACATCACTGTGTTAACAACATCATTCTCATACTAAATCCAAAGCATAGCACCGTACCAGCTGCTGGAAAGAAAATGAATTTAATCCCAACTGAAACCATCAGATTAGTTTAGATACAGAAACGCTGCAATGTTTTGTAGTAGCTAATAAAACCTTTTGTAGGTGACCAAGCATGTGCCTAAGAGAAATAAAGTTCTTATAGGGACGGCTTCAAGATGTGTTGTGCTGATAATTTGATGTATGTCTTGAGGCAGAAGACAGCCTGCTGTGGTTTATGCTTTAGTTTTCCTGAGTCAAAGTCTTGGTGTGTGTAAATGTGAGAAGAAATTGTGTACATAAATTGTGTATTTAGCTAAATTATATGAAGGCAAACTTAGACTGCTGTAAATAAAAGCCTATGGTGTCAGATTTTTGCTAGCTCATCAGCCACACACTATATGCTCACATGAGTAGTATACAAGGTGTTTGACTGATATAAAAAAAATCTGATTTTCTTATAGCAAATGGAACCATCTCCAGGACTAAGTGGTTCTTGCCTCATGTAGTTTGATAATCTTGGAACTGGAGGGGAAAAGGTTTTTTTATACTGCTGTGAATGGGTCTGTGCTGACTGCTACAGAATGTAGTAGTTTTCCAGCTCGGTTTTAGGTGATGTCTCTGATCTGCACCTTTGAGGTAGAAATTGGGCTACAGGATGGTGATTTAGGACAAATTTTTTTTGTTGGCAGATAGAGAAGCATTTATTTGTGCTCCTAAATACAACTGTGCTTGCAAAAAGGTAGCCTCAAGTTGAGATTGTTTTAAGAATGAGCTTAAATAAAGCTCATTGGATAAAGATATGCCAGCTAAGCAATGTCAACAGTAATGATTTGAGTAATGGCCTAGGAAATAGATGAAAAAGAGAACCAATTATTTCAGCAGATACACGACTGTGTGCAATAAATTTATGTATTTATGAAGCTGTTATCTATACAGGCTCAACAATTTTAGACACAAAATTGCCCAATGGCTGTTTAAAAAAACGGTGTTAAGCCATTACTTCTTTGAACTTCTTTGCAGACTTGGAACTAATCAGGTGGTCAGCCAAGAAGCTAGACAAAGTTAGTGCACCATTTTGCTTAGTTGATAGACTTTAAATAAATAAGTACTGTAAGGAATAAATGCATAAAATCCTACAAGAATATATAAAAGTAGTTTTAACTGAAATATGAAAGTTTTGTGCAAGTGTGAACCTGAGCATACAGGGATTGCAAGACCTTTCAGCAAATTATTTTCCGTCCTAATATGCATGCTGAATATCAGATTCAATTACAAATTTTTTGGGGCACCTAGTTCTATTTACAGAGACTAATCTGTGAATATGGCAAGTGATATAAGGAAGGTAACTGTCAGTGATAACATGATGCCAGTGACTGGAGTGGCTATGGAATGTGATTTCTTGTAGCTCTCATTTGAAAGTGTGTTCTGTTATATCAAACTCATAATTATGGGGCAGACATGATCCATGCTTTTCTGCTTTGTTGAAAACTTTCCTTCAAAGAAGAACATACACCTCCCAAATGGTCCTTCTGAGGTACATCCTCATTCCATATCTGAAGATCTTGTATGTGTTTATGTGATCAGAAATTGCTGAAAAAAGCTTTTCCTGAACTTCCTATCTGGAAATGGTAATCTGGTATTAGGCTATACCAGTTGCAAATTTATAGCTTTTAGATGTCTGTATCTATATCTATGCCTTTTTCTTTATACTATATTTATACTATAATTTATCACTGATCAACGTATAAAAGCCATGCCCACTCACCTCACACATAAATTATAAATGTGTTGCAGATTTTAGAAAGCTCAGAGAGCTAAATAGAGGCAAAGTAAGTGAGATAGTCCTGATGTGGTCCATACAGTTAAAAAGTTGCAGAAAATCCTTGCTGTCAAGTGTAACCAGCAGGAGGTCATCTCAATAGTGTAATGATATTGCTTCAGTATTACTGTTTCACAGTAACTTTGGCAGTTTCTGTTGATATTTAGCACAACTGTGGTGGGATGTGTAGAACTTACCCAGCTTTTCTATGAATCATTTTTTGGGGTTTTTTATGTGTTTTATCTCAATGGAAACTGTCACACAGAGTACGGGGGAAATGTACTTGCTCCTGCAGCATCATTACTGTTGAGCAAGTTCATATCAGGGTTCAATAAGACCCTCTAAATTCTTACAAAAATCACCAAAATTTTTTTGGGGTTTTTCAAATCCCTTAATTTGAGTCTGACCTTTTAGAGGTTGTTGCCATAATGCCCTTTTAATAGATTGCAGTTAGAATAAATGGTAGTTTTGTGGGTTTTTAAGTTGTTTCTTTAAAACAGTTTAAAGCCAAGCAATTTATAAGCAATTAGAATGACCCTGCACACACCTACATGCATGATACGTGCTGTCTATAATTTATTTTGTTCAAGGAGCTTTAATTGAACCGCTTCAGTTTGGAGCGTTAGAATAAATAGGAAGGAACAGATCTTTCTGCCTTCTTGTTTCTGCAGTTTTCAAACATGTTTAATTTTACCTTGGTGCTTTTTCTAGCAAAACAGGTTTGTTTTTTTTTTCCCTTTATGCACATCCTAGAGTAATGGTATTAGGAAAGAATGAGGCTGACCATGGAGTTCATTCCCCAGTGTACAAAAAAGGCTGTTCTGCAGGATGTGTTTTCTGTAATGAATTGCCCCTATTCATGGGTTCTTCCTGCTGAGGATGACCACGTAGCCTGTCAGATATTGGCCCTGCTAAAATCCGGTTTCCTTGATCAATGATAAGAAAAGCTGAATCACAAGGATGAGAGAGCTCTCAGTGATGCATGTAACTGCAGATGTGTCAACTTGTGCCACGTAGCTGTGTTATTCTCTGCCATCTGCCACTGCAAAGAGGGAGAACCAGGCAGGATTACAAGAAAGCAATGGGAAATATCCAACCTGTCCCAAGGCCCTGTGGTGTTATTATGTAGCTGTTGTTTCCATTTCCCGCAAGAGCTGCTTCTTAGCATAAAGTAATGAGTTAGGTACTAAAAGTAATTTCTGTGGGTATTAAGGCAAGTGATGTGAAAAGCACAGCTCAAGATTTCAGTATACAGAACTGTTAAAGAGGGGTGTTAATTTTCTAGGAAACTAAGCAGTACATCCTGAAGCATTCATGATTTGCCTTACCCTTGAAAAAAAAATTAGTCTAACTTGATTGCTTGCTCAAATATCCTTTGTTAAGAAGATGAAATGGTCTTTCATTCATCTTTTGAATAGGAGGGAAGATTCCAGAGCTTCTGGGCGGAATAGGTGGCTGCAGGATCACGGATACCATCTTCAGTTTAAGAAGTTCATGCAGAGATTGAAAATTAAAATGCAGACATCTCTGTGTTTGATCTTTTGCTGTTTTCCAGGAATAGCCAGACAATTTGCAGCTCCAACAGGAGCAGCAGCAGGACTTGGCCAGCAGCTGCTGGTGCCCTGTGAAGGGGTGGGGAGCTGTTCCCTGGCCCTTCCATGTGTGAGCACACACCTAGAGAATTCTTTGTTGTGACGAGTTGGTAAGCCCAGCTCTGTGCTAGAAAAATTAGTGTTCATTTGCTATTCAGCCAACCAGTTCTTTTATCTCCTGAGCAAAAAGGTTGACTAGATAGGAAGGAGTATTCCCATCTGCTTGATCCTGCCTGTGGCTATGCTGGAAAACAAAATGCTGCTTTCTCTCTTTTCTTCCCCTTTCTGCCTTTTAAAAAGTCTTTTAAAGTAAAGTCACTTTGTCAAATGCACAGTATGGATTAATTAGTCAATGTTTGTTCAGAGCTTTGGATGCCTTAAGCCTTATTAGGGATGAGTGCTGAATTTTAGTCTTCTTCTTATATTGACTTGATTATGAGCAGCATCTTAATGGAGAAGTTTCTTTTTTACTGTTTGAGTCAGGTGTAATTTAGGATTTTATTCTCAAAGTTTGTGTATATTTTATACACATTTATAGTGTATATTTGAATAATATGTTATAGAGTTTCAAGTAACTATATTTTCAAAATCATTGAAGGTTTTTAATTTATATGAAAAAACCCAGGCATTTATTTTGTTTTTGTCATCTTTAGGCCAGTCAAGAGATTTCATAGGTATGTGAATATTCTGAAGTACTATTTGGACATCCACAGGCCAAACAGGGAACTACTTTTATCAATAGAAATGGGAATATCCTTGCAGTAGTAGTGTTAGCAGTGGTATGTTTGAATGATTTTTCTCAGTATATTACATTGTCTTCTATTAGTAAAATACCAGAAAGTAAAAAATTAAAAAATGGTTTTTGAAAAGAAACCTTAAGTTCTTATGGGAATTGTCTGCATTTAGATTCAGAATTTGAGATAAATGCTATAATTTTGAATTGAGCAAGAGCAGAGTTGTTCCTTTTATGTATTGTCATAGTTCTTTTATGAGGCAAAGAGAGACTGAAGAAGTGTAATTCTAAATATGATGCTTCATTATTTTATCATATTTATGGTTTTCAGAACTTGAAGTATGTTTTTTGAAAAATGTTCCTTGATGTCTTATAGTAGCTTATGCAATTTAATAGATTCCGTATGTTAAGTAATTTGATTCCTCTACAGATTTTGTCACCTATTACCATGTAAAAAATGACATGAACTCATATAATTGAATGGTTTCCACAGGACTTATCTAAAATGATATATTGATAGCTTTGTGCTGTAAAGATAAATGTTTGATTGCATCTATGTACTTTAGAAGAATTAATTTTATTGGAGGAGTTGGTAGTCTATTGGTAGACAAAAGAGAAAATATTTTTTATACAGGGAAAGTATACTTCATTTTAGAGCATGAAGAGTTGAACTTCAGTGCTGAAGCAAAGTATAGGTTAGCATTATACTCTGGGAGAACAAGAATGTGAACTTGAGTAAAGAAATCTGTATTTCTATTTTTTTCCCTGATCAGGCAATCCATTTATGGATATTTGTGAAAGATTTTAAATTACCATATTTTCTCCATTTACTAATATTGTGGGGTTCAAAATTTTGATCTTTATATAATCTTTTCTTTAAAGCCATTACAGAATCAGTTGAAAAGACCTTAAATCAATGCAGTTACACACTTCTCTTGAGTTGTATCTGTAAAGCACCTATATGTACAAATGCAAGTTCATGTAATATAAAACCCAAAGCTAGCAGCGAGCAACAAAGTTTTTATTTTCCTCAGTTTGAGTATGTTTGGAAATTTTTTTTTTTTATTCAGTATTTCTATTTGCAGAGAAGATAGAATTACTGACCCAATATACAAGAATTTATTCCTCTGTTTTTATTCAGTTTGACAAAGGATATGCTTACAGCATTCGTCACAACTATGGGAAAGAAGGAAAGAGGACTGATTATACCCCATACAGCTGCATGAAGATTATCATGTCCAATCCACCAAGTCAAGGGGATTATCATGGTGAGTTCCTTAAGGGGCAAAACCCCAAATGTTTACAAACAGCAGAAGCCCTTGGCTGGAGAAGTTATTCCTTCCTGTAGTCTCTTAAATTATGTATTTAATTTCCATACCCTAGTGGTCTTAAATTCTTTTCTTTAGATCAGACTTGATAACTGCTGTTTTTATGTACGTTGTGTCATGCAGTTCAAGGAAACTTTAAATGTGCAGATGCGTTAAGAAATGACCAATTAGAAGTGTTTTGAGGTATGAATTCAATCATACAGCAAGTCAGAAGTTTGCTAGGGTATTTTAAAAACTCCTACGGGTGTATGACTAAACACAGAAAATCTGCACTCACTTCACTGTCGTTATGCTCATGCTAAGTCATTCATTCAGTTGTGTCTCAAAACTCACTCTAGGACAAAAAAAAATTCACTTAGGTGGTGGAACTTTCTTAGATACTTATAAGGTGATAGTTTTTCAATGGACTATGCTTTTAAAGACCGGTTGTCTCTCATTACTGTATCTTCCTGGGTTTGTTCCACAGCTGTTAAATGTACCGACATTGTCATTGTTACTAAGGAGCTAACTTAAACTCTTTTCCTGTCAGTGAATAAGAATTGTGGCCTATTTATGGTGGGAAATTTTATGTGACTCTTGGGCCTGTGGTGCCCTGATAACTCTGCAGTAGAGTAATTATTTAAAGAAGGAAAAAAAAAAAGCAATTGTACACATGGGTAATTAACTTTCCTATTAATAAGCTGTTAGACAATTAGGAACAGCTTAGCTGGTCTCTTGAGTGCCTTACTGCACTAACTCCTGAGTAAACAGCCTTGTTTGTGAGTTTGCCTATTTTTTACTGTCAGGGTGCCCATTCCGCCACAGTGATCCCGAGCTACTGAAGCAAAAGCTGCAGTCATACAAGATCTCTCCCAGTGGAATAACTCAGGTAATGCATATTTTGCTTGACACTTTCATTAATAAGGCATTGCTTTTCAATTTTACTTTCTATTTGTGTAGGAATGCCATATGCAATTTGTCAGTATGTATTGTGAAATATTTCTTCTTATAAAAGTTTTATACCAGAATTTTGGCTTTCTGTCTGTAATGCTCCCACTGATGTGATGGTTATCATCACCACCTTTTCTTGTTTAATATTACGAGTAGGTTTATTTCTATGGATAAAATCCAGATTTTTTTATACTTTGTTTTACTGCACTGTGATTAGAAAAGAAGTTTAAATTGATCTGGCAGTATTTTAGTGAGTTTTATTTTTTTTCTTGCAGTTACTTGTGGATGACTACTGTGTGGTCAGTACACAAATGTAATTCTTTTCTGTAATAAACTTCTAAAACCCATACAGTTCTTATTATTTGTTGTGCTAACTCCCTCTGAACAACAAAAGCTTATAAAATACCTAATGAAATTCGGCAGAAATTTTTATCAGATTTTAAAAAACCTAAACTTTAATTGAAAATCCATCTTATATAGCAAAAACAATGTAGGCATTGTAGGAACTTTGAGATGTGTTCTGAAGAGCTATGACTGCCACTGCTTGCTCTAGCAAGAGCTTAAGGCAGTGAGAGGTTGTCATCATTTTCATTGAAAGAAGATGTACTGGTGAGATTTAAGCTGAGACCAAGTAGTTCTGTGTATTAACTGGCTGGAGCCTGCTTTAGGTACACAGGAGAAACCTGCTTTAAGTTGTTGTCTTTAGTTCATACAGAATGTCACCACTGCTTGTCAGACATCAACAAACTGTTGTACTAGATAGAAAAGAATGTGAAAGTTCTACTTAAAGTAGTCTCCCTTGGAAGGATTGATTCAGATAAAAATTAAAAGAGAATAGTTTTAAAGAGTTAATTGTTCATTATAGTAAGGAAATACTCATACTTTTTCCTAGGAGTGTTTTTTCCTTTTTATTTTTTTTTTCCATATTTTCTTCTGGTTAATATCAATAAGCATCTATATATTTGAGAAGCCCTAGAGATCTTTTTTTCCTTATATATACATCAAGAATCGATGCTGGTCTGGGATTTTTATCCTGCTAATCATTGGATAGATTGGTGAGGATATACTGGCTTAGATGCCTTGCTGTATGTGTGGGTAGGATTTAGTAGAGGTTATTTTTTCAGTGAATTTGCACAGTAAAACCAGTATCTTTATATTTAATGTAGTTCCTTATTTCATGTGAATTGTGATTTTATTTTTGTGTATATGCTCAGGGATTTTTTTGTTTGTTTGTTTGTTTGTTTTGTAAAATAGAATTTGGATTCAATAGCAGTCTTATATTTTCTTATCAAAAGTGACTAAGAAAAAACATCTCCATCAAAATTTTCTTTGCCCAAAAATGGATGTTGTCCTGTTCATGATTTTTGTGGTGTTTAAGTGCAATTAGGGTAAAGGGCTCTTTAGTGTCCACTCCTAGTGTTAAACCAAAAAAGCCACAAAATTATATATCCTCCACTCAAAACGTAATCCAAATAAAATGATGTAAAATAAAATGTTGGCTGTACCTGGGTTCTCAGAAATTAGTCTTTTACATTAGACAGTCTTTGAGATATCCGTAGGAGAAGAGGAAGAAAAATAGTTGCCATCAGTCTCCAAGTTGTCATTATTGCTACCCCTCCATTTTGGGCCATTTCATGGTCCAGTAGTGTTTGTGTGACTAAAAGCTCAGGATCCTTCAGTCCAGACAGTGGCTTTTAGGAGTCTTCTCTCATGTTGATGGTAGTTGCTGAGTATCAGAAATGTTTTTTTTTTTTCTTTAGCTCTGTAAGTAGATATCAGGGTGGATGGTTTACCAATCTTTCAATGGTGTCATGTAATTAGATTTCCAGTACCTTGGTCTCAAGACTGGCATTCACTCAAACCATACGCTTTGACTCTTAGACTTCCTGTTAACTCCAGGTACCAATGAGAGCTCTCTTACAGACTGGTAGAAACCTATTTTTAATGAATGGTTCAGTGCTTGACCTTTCAGCTCTGTATTTCAATAAATGGTATGTTTTTTCTGGGGCTCAGGACCTCTTATGCTCATTCCTTGCTCCGTTTGAAAAATTCTGGGAATGATGATGATGATTTTTCCAACATCTATTTTGAATTTAGCTATTTACTGATGAATTGGTCCCCCACTGGGGTTTTCATCTTTTGATTTAGAGTACTCACATCTTCCCTCCAAACCCACAAACAAGGCCCTTTTTTGTCTTTGAAGCTTGTTCTTCATGGCTATTATGTGAGCCACAAGTAAGATGCTCAGTTTTCTAGTGTTGTTCTCAGCCTTCTGTTTCTGGGGCTGTCCATACTCTTGACATGCAGCCTTTCCTTGAAGGTTCATAAGAGTTTCTGATAAAGATAAAGCATTTGACTGCTATGTAGTAGGAACAAACCCTATCCTAAAGGACTTTGTTGCAGGACTGGGTGTGAAAAGGGAAAGCTGGACCTTGTGATGATGGAACAGACAAAATACTTCCAGACTTCATGTGACTTCAGTGGTCAGTTCAGACTGTTTTCATTGCATTCATTTTATAGTACTGTCAGTAATGAAAAAAGTGGTCAAAGCATTTAAATATGTAGATTCCCTGGCTATGAAGTATTTGGATCCTACCTGTTGTTCCAATCTAGATTTTCTGAGGCTGTATCTTGTCTAGGATTGTATCTGCTGAAGTAATAGTCTCAAAGTAATGCAGCAGATGACTTATGGGTCTTGACTAGTTACCATAGTGCTTAAAGCAGAGAACTAGTCCTGATGTTTATTCCAAGAGCTGAATTATTAGACCTGCATTAATTTCAAATTTCACATTTTCCTTAGGTTAGTCTATATTTGTGATAGTAGCTTATTTTTTTTCTTTTAATGCTTCTTGGAGAAAGAAGCATTAGCTGAGCATCTAATGTGTGAATGTGTAAGTGCATAGCATTTGAATTTATAGTATATAATTTTTCATTTCTCTCTCTGGTATTCTGCTAATTAGGTAAAATCTTAATGAAATCAGTTTGATAACAGCTAATCAATTTGAAGACTATAAAGATTAAAGTATATGTTAAGATATGTTTTTACATATGAGACATTGAACAAGTGCATGTAGTGATAGGACAAGGGGGAATGACTTCAAACTGAAAGAGAGGGAGGTTTAGATTAGGTATAAGGAAGAAATTCTTTACTGTGAGGGTGGTGAGTCACTGCAACACGTTGTCCAGAGAAGTTGTAGATGTCCTATCCCTGGAAGTGTTCAAGGCCAAGTTGGATGGGGCATTGGGCAATCTGGTCTAGTGAAAGGTGGGTCTGAACTAGATGATCTTTAAGGTCCCTTCCAACTCAAACCATTTTATGATTCTGGGATTAATACATCTGTTGTGATGCTGTACTACATGCACTGTAATGTGTTGCCTGCACATCTTACATATAGGGAGATAGAAATGATAGGCTTTGAATTAGTTATTTCAAAATATCTATTATTTGTTTCAGAAAGTTGTCTTGGAGAAATTACCTTTTTCCCAAACCATGTCAATCACAATAGCAAAAGCAAAAAGTAGTAAAAATTTCTGATTCTACGAGCAGAAGAAACAGAGTCTAGACTAGTTGTTTCTGCATTTTTATTAGGAGTAAAAACATTTCTTTAGGGAAAGATACTTATGTCAATGAACAACAGATAACTTCAGTAGAAGACTTGTTCTTTCTAGTAGAATTTTTCTCTTAATTTAAAAATCTATTTTTTTTTCCAATAACTGGGTTAAATTAAAGGTTTTGTTTAAGTTACTCACTGAACTTTGTGTAATATCCTTCAACAGATTTAGTGTTTTGGTGGGTTGGTGATTCTTCACAGAGATGGAAATAAATAAGCCAGTCTGTGCCTGGGCCTCTGATACGGCTATGTGTTTCTATGAATGAAAAAAAAACCCTGAAAACACCGAACAAAAAACTGCCAAACCTGCAAAAAACCCACCACAAGACCCCCACAGTAGAAAATATCCTAATACTCTCCCTGTTGATCTAATATTTAGAAAATTTTAGGTTATTGCTATCCATAAAAATGTTTTCCCTTGCAGCTAAATAAACTTTCCAATCATATTATCCAAATATTATCCATATATTCCAATTAATCATACACCTCTAAATCTACAGTAGAAAGATTTTCATGGTAACAATGTAAAAAAAAAAACCAAACCCAAACTCATTTGAGTAAGTTGAAAATAATAGTGGATAATTATAGAGCCCCAACTATCCTGCTATGCAACAACTTTACTTTGAGTTCTGAGGATCTATAAAAGCAGGTGGCTGCATACATCTGCCAAACATCATCTCAGCCTCATTAGCAGTCAGTAGAGCAAAATCAGAAAAGCAAGTTGCAGATGGTAGTGAAGAAAAAAGGCACATAAGGACTAACAGGAAAAGTCCTTGAGTATGTACCTTTTCTTACAAAATAAAGCAATGCAGTGTAAATGGCTTAATGTCTGTAGAGGCAAAAGATTGCTGCTGTGAATTAAGCTTTGAGTGGTGGTCTGTTTCTGGGAAATACTAGGGAAAAACAGCTGAAAGCTTGCTTTTATTATGGACACAAATGTAGTAGAAAAGGTAATATTTACTAGAGATGTTAAATCTGTTTTATTTTAATAGAGAATTGTTAGTTTCTCTCACACAGGACTCCTTTTTAGCTGGGCTCCATTCTGTTGCAGTGTTTAACCTTTTTTGTTTCCTCTTAGCAACTTCTTCCCGGATAAAGCAAGTTAATCTACTAAAGCTATTCTTTAAATATGTTAAATGTGCCCCTTATTCTCCTTCCCTTTCATATATGCAGAAGGTGAGCCTGGTCCCCCATGATGTGGCCAGTTGAAACTGGCATACATACCAACTTTTTTAATCTCTTAGGGTTTATACTAAGAATTTGTCCATACCTGAGTTTGTTTGCTCACCTAAGGTTCTGAGATTTAAAATGTATTTACACATAAATTTAGAAAATCTCTTATTTTTATTGTTTTATTAAATGTAATCTTGATTAAATAAAGAAGAATTTTGAGAAAACCGTAAGTATTTATGAACTAGATTGAATTAGCTGACTTATTTCTGCTGGAAAATTCATGTTGGATAGGTGTGAATGCTACAGAATGTTGTGAATGTTTCTTTTAACTAACCAACAGACAAATAGGTCTTCTGATAATTACCCCATATTAGGTGAAAAATACTTTTTACGAAAGTATATACATATAACATGGTTAGCATTTTCTTTAAAATAGAGATGCTTCTTTTGTATGGCATAGATTGTATTGTAAGGAACAAACAAACAAATGTAAGGCAATATGAAATTGAAGTGTTTAGAATAGATGATTTTTTCAATCCTTAACTACTAATTTTTTCAGTCAATTTCAAGGAGAGAGGAGAAAAAAAAAGGAAATATATATATGTACACACATAGTGGCAGATTTCAGACTTCATTGCCTAGCTGGCCTTGGCCTTGCTGTTTTACAGAAGGTTTAACAGGAGGTGGCAAGAGGGATAGAAGTGTAATCAGTTGGGCTATTACAGAGAAATAATGGGGCTAAGTACTTTCCTGGCAGTGTGTGGCTGTTTTTATCCATTCAGCAAATGTAATTTATTTATATATCTGTCAATAAATACAAGGCAGCATCCGATAATGAGTACAGCAGGGATTTAAGCTGTATATTGCTGTGTTTGACACAAAGGTCAACCTTGGGAAATGGCTTGAAATTAACATTTCTTGAAAACTATTTTTCCTTCCACTGAGGCTATCTCTTAATTCCAGCAATTTTCTCTGTTTGATAAGCAGAGTGAACATACATGTTGATTATATAAAGGAGGAAGGAGGTAATGAAACTTTAAAATATTTCAACCAGCATTGCATTCTGGTGATAAGAATGGGACTTCATGCAGCACAGAAGAGATTACCTGAAGTAGAATTGGAAAGCAAATTGTATTTACAAAAGATGGCATGATTTTCCTAATACGTGTTCAAAACAGCCTATTCACTCACATATTCTGCTGAGCTTGACTAGAAATAGCTTCATTTCAAAAAGGACAAATCTGATTGAAGGTAAAAGCATTCCCTTCTCACAGATACTTGTCTAAAGGATTTGCATTAAATTTTCTTGATGGGAGTACAGTAGTATTTTACTGTGCATCTGCATGAACTGGTAATGTGGAAAATAAAAATACAAATCATGTCCTTGATTGCTTCATGCTTCAACCACTTGAATTGCTAGATTTATGTCTGCAATTATGGAAGAGATGTTACAATATGATAGTTTGACAATAACTGTCACAATTATATTACCAAAATATAGATTCAACTTCTTGAAGTTAAGAGTATTGAAATTACATTTTAAGGGTTGGGCGTACCTTCCTGTGGTTTTATCCTGTTTTTAACGCAGCCAGGGCGTTTTATGATGTTCTCAGTTGTTAGTAGGATTCACAGGTGTCTGCAAGGTGTGCTGCAGATGTCCATGAGCTGTTGTACAAGGCTGTGGTGGAATACCTCGTTGTTGACAGTATCAGTAAGTTGTGTGTGTGCTACTTGTGACTCTGTGGCGTTCCTCTCCCTCTGTGCAGGTGCTGGAGCTGGTGAAGGGCATGCATTACCAACTGGCCTGTCAGAAGTTCTTTGAGTTGACACATGATGTGAGTAGCTACCATTCTTTGTTCTGCTGTTGTCACCCACTTTGTCTTGAGGCAGGCCTTGGAAATCATGAATGAAGCCCAGAGACTATTTTCAGTTTGCCCATCCATCATCAGCTGTTTTGCCTTCCTAGTTTTCTTTTCAGTAATTTCAAATATTCTTTTGCAATTTTCTGCATTTATATATTGATGATATTAATACCCTCAACGTTACAGGATTTAGTAAAGTATTATGCTGTCTTCCTGAAAGGTCAATATTGTCAAATCTTATCTACTTCAAGTCATTTAGCTTTTTCAATATCCTGCTTTTAATCAAATTTGTAGGCTTTAATACACTGAGCAAGTTTGATGTGTTTAGATAAAACCTCTTAATTTAATCTCTCAACATTTGCATGGTTTCTTTTGTTAATTTTTATTTGGTATTTTTTCACATTTTGTCATGTGTGATTATTTTTTTAAATCAAGATGAGCAGCATTCTGAGAGCTTTCCCATTTGCTTAATTGTAAGCAAAGTTATCTTAAAATTTTCTCAAAAAATTTTCAAGATAACAAATGGGCACGCTCCATCTCCTGTGTGATTTCTTGATTCAAAGAACCAGCTTTTGCACTGGTTCAAGATTTCTTATCATCAAAAAAAACCAAACAACAACCCAGTGAAGCATAGCTGTTCTTATAGCTTTGTTTTCTTCACAAACTAAATAATGGAAACATCCCTTTCAAACAGCAGGCTGTGGAACAGCCTTACTGAGGATATGGATGAGGATTAGATGACCCACCCAGAGGCATTTATGACTGACTTCCTTTTTTCTTACCAGTTTTCACAATTGATTGAAGTGAAACTGTTTGCCTTCACATATTTCCAGCAGTCATATGTATGAATGTATAGCAAAGGTGTACCCTGAGCCTGTGTCCAGTGTTGTTTTGTCAGCTGTATTTTGAGATGCGTACTTTGTTTTACGGTCTTAGAAAATGTGAGAACAAGTCTAATAACCTGGAAGGAAATTCAAAATAATGTAAAATTTTAAATTTAGGTAACACTTGCTCTGTGTAAGCTCATGTCAGTAGGAATAATATTTTCTCAAAATGACTGTAGACCCCAAAGTCAGCATTCATCAAAAGATAAATCAGTACTGTGCATTTTAGGAAAGCTGTCTTTCCATCCTTCTATAGGAAATTCCAGAAAAGCATTATTTTTTATCAATTTTGTGGTAATATAAATATCTGTCTTCGCTGCTTGCACTCACAATCATTTTTCTGCCTTGCTCTTGATATTATTTCAGTGAGAGAGAGCTGAATTCACAGACACTGTAGTTTGAATGACTCATGCTTATGATGGCAATTTTTTTGCAGAATTTAGCTGCTCAACTTGTTACCAGCCTGCTTGGACTGATTTTTCTATTCTACAACTATATGCTTTATTAATTTAAATTTTTTTCTATGGGGAGGTAAAGACATGTCTCTGAAGCTGATGGCCTTTACTTGCAATCAAACCTTTGGTTTCCTGTATATCACTAGCAGAGTTTTTCAGTGAAGGAAATTTCAGAAGAATCAATTCGCATAACTTTGATTGTTTCTTTGAGTAGGGGAACAATCTTAAGTAAAATTTTTGTGGAAGTAATGGACTTGCTCACATGGAGAATTTTAACTTAATTTATGTAAAAATTTTGCCATGGAAGTGTTTGATATGTATGGGGAAGAGCTGTTGGTGTTGCCTGCAATTCTTAAAAGTTATGATGTGTTTGTGGGTAAGATTTACTATGAATAACTTTGTAACAGAGACTTGTTCAAGATATTATTTCTCTTAAGTTTACAGGGTCAGCTTCAGTAGTCTAGTGCTTGGCACTAAGACTGTGCTAATACATGCAGCTGGACTAGAGTGAGAATGTTTAGATGCAGTTTTTGGAGGCTGGTGATGGAGGTTGTGTCCTTGCACTTTCAGTGCTACCGGTTCAAATAGCATGGGCTAACAAAAAGCTGATGCTCTGTATATTCTGTGTAACCTGGGCTTATTAACTTCAATGCTACACCTCTCCTGAACTTTGGTTTCACTTTTTCACAACCACAGAGCAAAAGCAGACATCATTTGTGTGGTCCAGTGCATGGACCTGGCAGGAGCTAAGATACATGTCAGCAATTTGTTAACTCTTCTATAAGTGTGAGGAAGGAAAGCTGTAGCACCAGGATTGCTCCACCTGTTTTTTTCTCTGATAGCAGCTGTAGCACTATCAGCTGTCATTTTAAAAGTTCTTGGTTAAAACCCAAAGATGTTACAGCTTCAAAATTATTATTTCAGGATTTTCAAAACAATATTTGCCATATCAGGAATACTAAACTGGAGTTTGTATGAGAGCCAGTGGGTGCAAAATGTGCTGAATCCAAAAAAAAGTCTTGTGTTAGTAACACCTATTTGGATGGATTATATAGTTGTGTCTAAAGTGGCAGGTCTTTTTACTTGGTTAATAGCTTAAAGTTTTAAAGCTTTTGCATGTTAAAAGTTTAAAGTAGTGACTGCAGAGAAAATACATTTTGCTTTGGATGTGGTGGATTACAGATAGATTTACCACTGTGAATTGACAAAGCTGTTAGAGAAATCTACTTTGTCTATTTCTTGTAGTAAGTCTCAACTAACTTATAATTAAGTTAATGGTGAGGCTTTTAAAATTAATGTGCTTTGATCTATATTACTTAAAATATTGTAAAACTTGCATAAAGCTGTATGAGTAGTCTAATGTAAAAAAATATTTCCATTTTCATATTCAAATTTCTTGTGAATTTCCAGCCAGACCAGAATATTTTTATTCAGGGAAATGCTTACTGAACCTATTGAAAATTACAGAGAACAGAATTCTTTCTATATCACTATATAACAAATGAAGATAATGAAAAAATCTTCCTGTTTCTCTTTTAAGGCCTTCTCATCACAAAAAGTTGATGGTTTGAATGGGTGGAATTCTTTTACTTAAGAGTTGTCTTAGCTTCATCTGATAGAGTTTTATTTAAGTAGCATTCAGGTTTACAAAGGAAGAAATGGTACATGGAATCATACAACAATTTTAACTAACAACCTGTAAACAGCTTTTAAAAACCCGCAAATTAAAACTCACAAATACCATCAATCACCTCTGAAAACATGGTTGTAGGCTCCAATTTTACCATGAGCTGCTTCTACAGCTTATTCCAAACTGCTGGGGAGAGAAGAGGGTAGAAAATTAAGATTAAAAAGTGACTCTTAAATTGGTCTGAGGAGAACTGAGATTTTAAGGTTAAAAAAAACAGAGCTCATTAAGAGCTTCTAAAAGGAAAGCCAGTTTTTCACTATATCACTTCTTTTTAAGCCTTTTTAGAGTAAAGTATTTTAGTTCCCATGTAATGAAAATTGGAGCATGGATGAAAGCTGGCTGGATGAAACTCATCCAGATAAGACTAAAATCAAATTCAGTGATGACTTTGGGTTAGGTTTTTGGGGGGTTTCTTTCGTTATGCCTTTGAGTACCAAATTAGAGTGCTAGGACTGTTACTTACTTTTAAGATTTTTCAAGCAAGGTCACTGACTACAGTTGCTAATTCATGTCTGAATTAGATTTTTTTTATCCATGTCACCATTTTCTGATGGAGCTAAGCTAGGCAGTGGTAATGCATTTAATCAGAATTCCATTTAGAGCACACACTGATCCTCTGCTTTATGATTATTCACAAGCAGCTGAAATTTAAATTGATGGGGTTTGGCATATTAAATTAGCCACAGTATGTCCTCAAGAGACTCTGTGTGTGTGCAGAGTTGCTTATTATGTCCTTCTGGGGAATAAAGGAGTATAGTGGGAGCAGAAATTTACAGGTATGTGGCTCTTAGTCTTCCATGGTGCGTTGCACCCCATATTTGGTAAGTCTTCCAATGTATTTTAAAACCAGTATTTTTTTAAAAATGTTCCTAGAATTCACACAGACTGACAGGCAGATGAAAGGTACAGGTTGCATGAATAGGAGGTTAAAGTACCTTTTAAAGTAAGCATTTCCAACTTCTGAGCATCCCAAAAGAAATACAAAAGCTATAACTCTGGTTTGTGGTGAATACGTCAGAATAGCTTCCTTTTAAAGCTGAAAGCTTTGTTGATTTGGAATATTTGATGAGTATTAATTGAATGTTGATTAATCAAATAATTCCAGAGCTGAAAGAATGCACCTGCTGAGTAGAAAGTAGTAACACAGATCCGCTGCACCTTATGCTAGTTTTCTGTATTCTTTTCCACTGAAATGTTCTGTGGTGCAGGTTGTGTGTCTAGAGTCAGGATGCTGATTGTGGCACTGATGGAGCAAAGATAAGCTTGATCTGTGGGCATTCTGTCTTAGCCCACTCCCTTATAAATAGTGCATTTATGCCTTCTGGACAAACCAGGGAAAGACATTAAGCTACTCTTTTCCATTTTCCGTTTCACACTGATGCTTAAGATCTAGATTTATACTGTGCAGTTGCTACAACTTCTAGCAGTATTTTCACTTTTATTTGTACTCTAGACTTCTCTCACTCCCTCTTGGGTGGGGAAAGTCTGTTTTAAGGTGTAGGGACTATAGTCTGACTTCTCTAAAGTTATGCCATTTTACGTACGTGTTTTCAGATGTTTTGGGGTATTATTTTCCTTTACTGTAGTAAAGACAGTGTGAAATAATGTTCAAATGTGCCAAAGTTATTTTATTTCTACAATGAAGGAAGAAAATTCCTGATGAAACTAGATTTGTGTCATGCTAACATTTACTGAGGCATTATTTACAAACTGATGCCTTTTTCTTCAACTAAATTGGAACTTACCAAATTGTTAATTAATCTGTTACTGAATATGAATTATTTTTAGAAATACATGTAATAACTTGGTGTTCCTTTCCTTTTATGTGCAGGTTGATGACATTGGGTTTTCTTTGAACCATCCTAATCAGTACTTTACAGAGAGTCAGAAGCTGTTAAATGGCGGCAGAGAACTGAAGAAGGAATTCAGTAACTCAGGAAACTTACAACAAAAAAATAATAGTCAGGAAAGCATAAATTCAAGTTCTACTCCCACTTCTTCAAATGCAAAAGCTGATACAGAACTGGAAGGACTGGAAGCATACTTCACTGAAGACTAAGTAGCTGTGTCATTTGTGTTATTTTTTCTTTTTTTCATTCTTTCCCTTCTCTAGCTGGATTTGTCCCTATACTGAGGAATATGCACTTCACCACCTGGAAGACGGAAGCATTTAGTGCTTTGAGTAGGATGAAAAAAATGAAAGATAAATATTGAAGCTGTAATTGCATCCAGTATTTATTCTTTAGGAAGCTATTTTATAGGGTGTGTTTAAGGATGGGAAACTTTCTTCACAGTTATTAGGTAATTTTTGTCTGACTTACCTTTTTTTGGTTTTCTTCAAAAAGTTCAAATATTTTTATCCCCTTTTGTGATCACTTTTCTATGTACCATCTTAATAAAAAATTGCAAAGCAAAAGTCTTTTGTATTTTCTTTATAGCCATATTGGGATGGTAATTAAGTGGGAGTTCTTATGATCAAAATTACTCTCTGGAGGAGTCTGTCTCTCTCTTCTATATGAAGAGCTGAGGGAAATCAACTTCCTAATTTGTACCTTGACACTAAATTTAGAAAGCTGGTTTTGATACTTGGAAGAGAGCATATTCAGCGTTTAGACACCTGTATGTAAGAAAGTAATAAAAAAAATATATTCTACCAACTGACTCATCATGAAGCTAAAAGCTTATTGGCATATATTTATTTTAAAGTTTCCTCAATGTGTGAGTGTGGTTGGAGCCTCCTGTGTCCTGCTAAGCTAAACAGCCATCTGAATGAAGCTTTGGGTCACCTAAATTCCACCCATTCTCCCAAAGCCCAGGTTGCCCTGCACACAAACTGCTTTCAGTGCAGCAGCAACCATCGTGCAGTGGGTGGGAGCTCCCAGCAGCGCTGGTGTTTTCTGGCAAGCTGTTTGGGTATCTCCCAAGGAGAGTAAAAGACCTCAGTTTTATTTTATCTGATGCTTAAGGAGTTTCAAGACAATATTATGCCCTGCCTGGAGACTGACCTTGCTACCAGTGCAGCCTCTAACCACATAAACACATAAACACAGTACTGCCATTGCTAGGGACTGGTACCAGCCCTGTGAGGCCTTGGCATGAAAACTCACTGACCTCAGTTTTTTTGAGCTTGCCTTGCCCTGCCTGAAGCTTTGTTTTAGCTGTAACTTTGTCCCTCAAGTGACAGCCTAGCTTTGTACAGTTGTGTGCTGTGCTGCCTATGTTTATAATGATTCTGATATAATTATGTGGCTAATGACTGGGAAGTAATAGTTATTTTGTATAGAATGAATTCATCTGTAATTTTAAGTGCCAGGGGCTCCATGGATATTAACAAATTATCCAAGTGCCAAGCATGGATCCTTATACAAGGATGATTTCTCCTGTTGGTTAAGCTCCTGGCATCACCCCACCTGAGGGGTTGTAGTAGATGATGAAAAAACTTTGGGTTTTGAAGTTTTTTTGGAAGTGGTAACTGTCCTCTGATTTAGCATTACTGAATACCTGAATTGGAGGTGCCTAAGTGGACATCATGGATTCTTTCAATAGAAGTGAAGCTCTTTCAGACGTGCTATGAGATTTATGTCTTAAGTGAAACAGCTGGGAGAAGAATGAGGTCATCAAGGCAGTGGATGCAGGTGATCCAAGGGAAAATGTAATTTCTGGTTCAACTGTAACTTGCTTCCATAGACATAGAACTTCAGCTTTTCCTTCCTGAGCTTCACTTGGGCTTTGAAATCTATGTTAGTAATGGGCTGTTTGTACATGTATTCTGTAGTGGATTTCTACATTAGAATGAATTTATTTTTAGAAATTCAAGCATAATTTTTTTTTTAAATAAGTCCATATTACAATGAAGGGAATATAGCAACACAAATCCTCTGAATGAAAAATCTTAAACTGAAGTGCAATAAACAAGGGTATGGGGCAAAGCCTTTGGGCTTTTTTGCTGTACTTCATTATTTTGGCTTTACATCACGTGATTAATACTACTACAAATTGCCTTAAACTATATTTTCTTTCCTTTTATTAGTCAGGAGGACTATAATTAAGTACAAAAAAATGTACATATTATGGCATACAGTTGCAAGTAACTAACAAAAGATTGAAATTAATACTTATGTTGCTATTTGAAGAAAATGGCAATTTATTTTCATATTTCACGCATTTTGACCATTTTGTGTTTTCTTTGAAAGCTGAATATTTTGGAAATGATTATATGGAAAAATCCAAAAAAGAATCCTCCTTGTGAACTGTTGGACACTGAGAAGCTTAAAATGCTTACTGCTTTGTAAATTCAGTAAGAATCACTTGTCCTATGATTATGGAGCTGTTTGAGATTAGAAAGGGAGAATCACTAAGAATATATAAATCATTATTTGAAGACATTTCCTGCGTTGTATTAGTGCAATTAAAGTTATACTCAGTAAGAAAATAAGGATTCTGAAAATAAAAGACACCCTGATAGAATTACGCAGTTGTCAAAAATAGCAACAAACCCAATTACCAAACAAACCAATAACCAGAGGCCCTCAAAATTCTAATCCCTGTTTTACAAGTTGAAAAGAAAATGTATTTCTACAGTAAAGCATTACAGATGGATCTCTTTGCAAATATCAACTCTTCTAAGTGGATCTTTAAAGTAAATTATTATATTTTGCTACTTGAATAAAAACAGGAGACGCACATCTAAAATTGAAACTGTGCTGGAGAAGACACTTCAGTGTTCTGTGTCAGTAAAGGAGACACTAAGATAATATTTGGTTGCATTTCTGAGGGGTTGCACTACGCCAGAACGTAGCCCTGTACATCTGTCATGCTGATGTAGGAAGCAGTTTTCTTTCCATCCAACATCTGATCTCAAATGTACCACAGTTCAGTTTGGAGTTGGATGTTTCAAAAGCCATGCTGTTCAAAGACAATAAAACAGTCTCTGACTTTAAAGCCTTTCAAGACCTAATGATGAAGAAGAGCATCACAGTTGGGTGCTCAGCAGAAGGAAGAGTGAGGAGCTCCCAAGCTCAATGTTGCTTTAAGGGCTCTGCTCTGTTTTGGGAGGGTTACTTCGGACTAGTATTTGTCTGACACTGTGGCTGGAGTGGTCAGTAGCAGGTAGGGGAACGTGCAGAATGTGCCTTTTGTGTGAATTTCTTCCAGAGGGGACCCAGTTTGCACACACGCAGGCTGGTTGGCAGAGTGAGCCAAAGCAGAGCAAATGGAGGTGACTTGAGAGATCCCCTTGAAAATGGTGAACATTTCAGACAGTCTTAAGTCCATGTAATTTATCCTGGCTTTGGCTGGGATAGAGTCAGTTTTCTTCCTGTAGCTGTTGCTGTGCTGTGTTTTGCCCTCAGTATGAGAATAAGGTTGATGATGTTTTAGATGTTGCCGAGCAGGGTGTACTCTAAATCAAGGACTTTTCAGTGTTCCCTGCTCTGCCAGTGAGCAGCTGCACAAGGAGGTGGGAGGAAGCACAATTAATTAGGACAGCTGACTCAAACTGGTCCAAGGGATATTCCATACTGCAGAATGCCATGGTCAGTGTCTAAACGGAGGGGAGTTACTCGAGACTCACCAATTGGTGCTTGGACAGGCTGAGCACCAGTCAGTGTGTGGTGAGCAGCTGCGTTGTGCATCACTTCTTTCCCTTGGGTTTTATTCCTCTCTGTCCTTCTCATTATTATTGTTATAATAGCTTTCAAAATTTTTGCTTCAGTTATTAAACAGTTCTTATCTCAATGCATGAAGTTTTTTGGTTCTCACCCCTTCCCCTCATCCCTCCCCAGGAGTTTGTGGTGTGTGTGAGCTCCAGGTAAGCTTATTGATTGCAAAGAATTAGAGATGCTTTCTTTATTTTCCCCAAGTACATATTAGGAAAATTCAATGAATTACAGATGGAAAGATGTATTCAAGGTCTCCACATTTGAGTGATTCTTTTGGGTGCATTTCACGTCACGATACTTCAATTTTTTATTTTTTTAAAGCATATGTAGCATATTCTAAAATGCATATCCATTTGAAGTCCTTTAAAAACCTTTTTTTCTGCTTGTACTCATGAAGTACTCTTGGTAATGATATCTGAACATCAAAACTTCTACCTGTGGTATCTAGTTGACAGAAAGAAAGATTAAGACTTTCACCCCTCAACACACTTGCTGAGATTTGTTTAAATCCCTCAAATGCTGAAGGATTTACCATGTTTGAATTGGACAAAGGTTATGATCAATGGGTGTAATTCAATCCCACAAGGAACCTGAAGTGTTTATATAGGTAAATTGTTTGAAAAACAGGTATAAAAATGGTTGGGATAATGTCAAGAGTGAATTATAGCTGTGAAATGTTAGGAATAGATACCTAAGTACTAGCTTATTAACAGAGGAAGCACTGGAAGACTTTAGAAATGGGTTAGGGTGGGTGAAAAGTAGATCAAAAACTGGAGACTTGAAGGTGATACCAGCATGTATCAGTTGGGGGAGAGCAGGACTTGGTGATGAGGCTGCAAAAAAAGGAAGATGTATGAACTCTCCATTTCTCTTAGAATAAAAATTACAACCACAATGAAAACATCATGAGAAGCTGTGTTTCTAGCTGAAAGTTTTCAGCCAAGTTGAGGATGTTTTGTCATATAATCATAAACTTTAATTAAGATGGTTCGTGAACATGGGATAATGAAAAAGACATCAGTATAGTGGAAGAAGATATGGCACAATGTTTATTTTTTAGAAGAACATGGCATTCTACTCAGGATCAGAGTTGTATCATGAGAGGTGTTGCACAAACAGAAAGTCTCTGCCATGTTCAATGCCCAGACTCATAAAGTGAACTTCAATAAAAATCAGTTTAGATCAGAAGTGTCTTTGCTCAAACTGAACCAGTAAATGGATGCGTGCACTGGATGAAGTGTAATGGCCTCTGTTGTGCTGTTCAATGTAGATGGCCTCTTTGGCCATTAAAGTCTATGTCATGTGGATTTATTCTTATGCTTAATACAAATTAATCTTCTAAGCTGAAAGTGTCCTTGGTTCAGGCAGCTGCTGTAGTGCTTTTGGGTGGGGCATAGAGGCAATCTAAGAGAGATGGAAGAGTCAGAAATGTGTGATTCACCCACTTGATGTTCAGTTCTTTGAACTGTCAGTGGTTTGGCCAGCTACAGTTTTCAGAGAAATGGTTGGCTGTAGAAAGATACGAGGAGACCTGCTGAATGTCTTTGATTCTGATCTGATCTTTGGTATTGGAGCATAATTAAAAGCATGTAAAGTTCTTAACATGCTGTAGGTAAAAACTAGTAATAATTGCAGTTACTTTATGAATGGAAGGAGAATCCTTGTTAACTGTGGCTTAGGGAAGAGGTGAAAGTTTTCTTACATTGTCTCAAATCCAGAGGCACTGTTGAAGAGTGGTTTTATCTACAGTGATCCAGTTTTTCTATTATGATATCCTAAAGAGTCGTCATAAAACTTCTTTTTCCAGGACCTAGCATTAATAGAAATACATTTTTTTACACTTGGAGGAACTTTTCACTTGGATTTAGGTATTCACCTATGGTCTTACTTTTCAGTTCTATCACTACTTTAATACATCAAGAATAACAAGTACAAATATCTGAATCAACATAAAAATAAGAAAAATAAAAAGAATTGTTTAAATACGCATGTCATGTCAGTTGTAGGGTGTGTAATCAGAGTTACAATAATCAAATGTGTTAGTGGTAATCCAGCAAGTGCAAGCATGTATGAAAGAAGTGCAGTACTCCCTTCCCAGGTTATTTCTACTTGGTGTGTTTAGAAATCAGCCTTAAAAAGTATATTTCTCCCTTTTTAACCATTCATTTAAAGATAGTTATAATTTTGTTTTGTAAAAATTTCTAATTTATTATGCAGTGGAAAAATACATTAGAATGTCCTTTTTAAATTCATCACTGATATTCATGGATTTTCTGTCTCCTGCCTCTATGTTTTGGCTTGAGCTCCCTCTTATGAGCTATGCAAAGCCTTACCTTGAAACCACAGGATTTTGTAGTTTTGGATTAAAGAATCCAGCTTCATTCAGTTCTTCTTTCATGCATCGCCTTGGAAAAAAGTCCCCACACAATGAAAATTCTTAAGGCCTTCATAAGCCATATGAAATAAATGCCTCCCTTTGACCTTCTAAAGTTTCCATCAAATGAAATGATAAGTAAAAAATAAGTAAATTTTCTTCTTAACAGGGGTGTGTAATTCCACTGAGGAAGCCTTATGACTATATTTATGCCTGTTCTAGAGGCAAAGCTTTTCTTCTGATTTCTGAATTGTTTTGGAGCATATGTAAATGGAACTTCAGTTTGAGGGAAAACCAAACCAACCTCACTATCCTTATCCAAAATAAAAATAGGAGAATATTCAGCTTGCTGAGCTGCTTCCAACCTGAAGGCCAAAATTATCTGAAGCACAACCATCAAGCTGGAATATCTAAATTGGCTGTCAAGCAAGTTTGATGGGATATTCACTCTTTTTGACTGCAATGTGTGCTCTCAGCATGTATCGAATTAGATGGCAGATGAGAGCCACTTGCTTCCTGCAGGTACCTGGAACATATTTAAGCCAGTTCACCTGTGTGACACTTACTTAAGGTGCTTAAATACTTATCTGGGAAGGAAAAATCATATCTCTGTGTATGCCATCCAGCTGTATAACTGGTTCTGCTAAAGTGCTTTCTTTAAATGGGTTTTATGTCTGAATAACAACATCTGTACCATAACAGATTTGTCATATTTTTGCAAGAAGTATTCTTAGTACATGATTATTTCATAGCTTGGTAAGTTCAATATTTATTAAATTGTCTACTGTGCAGATTTAGAGCACTAAATCCAGTTCTCTGCAGTAATGCCAGCCACCAGCACTCTCAGTTCACAGTTTAGATTCAGTTTCTCTAGGGTAGTTTGTAGTTGATCTTATTTTTCACCAAGTAGCGAACTCTAGAAATGCTTGTTTCCTAAATAGAATTTAATGTTGTTTCAAAAAATTAACTTGCATTCTTTGGCTGTAGTGATTCAATATTTTGTTGTAATCTTAATAAAAAAGAATTGTTTAAAAAGATATTTAATTACATTTAAACTGAAGAAAATTGCTATATTTCTTAATTGCAGTCTGTTACTGAAGATTTTGTAATGCAGTGGAACTTACTGCCAGCAAAGAAGTTAGTTCTTAATAAGTTACTTTTTTCCCCTTCGTGTTAGTAGACCTAAACCTGTCTGACTCTTCCTCAATGAGTGACTGCAATAATAATTTTCTCTAACAAAAATCACCTGAGAAGCTTTCAGTACCTTGAAGCATCAAAATCTTAGAACAGAAAGGAAAGTAGTGCTCCTGTATAGTGTTATTCTTCTAGTTGTCCTCTTCTTAATCATCAAAACGATAATTAAAATTAATTACTAAGAGCTGATGTTGTCCATAAATCTGGAAGGATTGTCTAAATAAGGGCATCTCAAGTTTTACTAAGGACCATTTTTAATCGTTGTTAAATTGACATTATAAAGAAATGTATAGACATTTTTACTGAGCAAGGTTTATCCTGCAATTGATATTAACTTATGTCTCAGCAGGTCTGAGATGCCTTGAATCAGACTGAACTGTTCTTCATGACTTTTTTCATCTGAGGGTAGGAATTTGGGTCTAACATGCTCAGTTTATAGCTGCATAAGGAGATAAGCAAGTTGGTTTGGACTCATGTTTTTAGTCCTGTGAACTAAAATGAAATGGTAGAAATATTATAGAAATATCTTATTTCCTTTCTCTGCCAATAAGCTGAAAGTTGCTGGCATGCCTTTAAAATCCAAATGTCTAAGTATTTAAATTAAACAAACAATACCAACACATGCTATTTCTGGGTACTTTAGAAGAGTCTTAATTTTTAACAGTTGCTGAATGCCTGCTTTGGGTATGAAAAGCTGGCTTTTTTCCATGCTCTAAGTAAATAAATGCATTTGGTGTATCTAATGTATCATGGTATTAATGTCTTCGTGGTTCACTGTGGTGGAAGTCTTGCATGCAAATCCTTGAATGTTGCTTAACCTAAATCTACTCCCTGAAAGTGGTTTTGGTTTTTGTTTTTTGGTTTTTTGGTTTTGTTTTTATTTATTTTTTTTTTTGGCTTGCGTGGATAATTTGTGGTGCTTCACTGAGCAGAATGTACAGTATGAATTAGCTGTATGATCAAATTGTGGTTGCAGAGGGTAAATTATTAAAGGCATGGGTTACTTTGCATGTTTGTTCTTCCAGGTGGAAGGCTGAACTCTAGTATTTAAAGATATACTTCTGAACTAGTCTTAGTGGGGTATTTGTTGGTGACTGGTAAAATCTTAACATGCCAGTGTAAAGAAGGCTTCTGTTGGCCATCAGTCCTGCTTTGCTCATGATTCAGAACAGTTAGCACTGAAAGGAGTCCAGTGTGGTCCTTGGGGTTGCAGGATGGCTTTGGAATAGAAAAGGGAAGGATAAAAGGGACAAATCAATATATTTGTTTTCTGCATGGATGAACTGGTTGCACAGTAAACAGGACATGGGTTGTGGACTCTGTGTGCCACAGAGTGCACAGAAAAGGTGCCTAGAAAAACTGGAGATCTTGTGGGTGACATCTGAGGGCCTTTAATACTCATGGTTGTTAGAACACAAATACCTCCAAAAAAATTCCCCAGACTGTACAGATTTCCACTTCTATGAATGCACAAAACCACACTATCAAAAGAACTGAATTGCTAAACCTGCCTGTAAACCAAATAGTACAGAGTGATCATTTCAGGGCATAGTGTTCCATTATTACAGGAAAATGCTGCTGTTCCTATTCCCTGCTACTAACAACGGAGTGATTCAATACCACAAATATTTTTTTCTGGTAAGCAGGAGACCTTTTTGTGTGTGCACTCTCTGAGCAGATTTTCAGTTGAAAACACTCTCCAGATGGGGTTTTATTGTCAGGTTTGTTCTTAGAAATAGCTTTGGCTTAATGGAAACATTCAGGCAGGCTTCATTTTGCCATAGTCTCTTTTTGTGTGTTCTGTGTTCAACGAATTGGAAGGAGGAACTTCTGAAGATCCACCTGCTTCCTCCATCAGGCTGTGGGAACCTGGAAGTTGCTAAAATGCTCAAGAGCCACCTGAGTTGCAGCACTTTGGTCAATAGATGTGTGAAAGATTGCTTTCTCCAAAAGAACACAATTTCCATTCCTAATCTCCACCACAATACTGAGGTGCTGTGTACTGTGGATTGCTGTCCTGTGACTTTAGAGCACCACAAAAACATGGAGCATGACAAAACCAAGGCATCTTCCTCTGAAGGACAAACCCTGTCTGAATTCATTTACTCTGCTGCTGCTACAGCACACTTTTCCCATGGAAGATGTGTGCTGTAAGGGGCTGTGTTGGTTTCACGCGCTCAGAGGGAGATGTGGATTCGCCGCAGGAAAGGCTCCATGAGGCTGGGGAGTGGGAGGGGCTCTCCCGTGTCTGGGAGCTTCCCCTGTGAGCTGCTGGCACCAATCAGAGAGCTGATTTGGTGATGGACAGCTCGGGAAACCAATGA
>JAOTQP010001546.1:86825478-86855675 GCA_026413545.1 Cichladusa arquata | reverse complement strand
GCAGACTGTGAAGGTGAAGACACCCCCTAAGCCATAACTAAAAAAGGAACTTTTCTCTCTTAAGTGAACTGAAATGACTATTTGGGTGGATAACTGACTGAAGTGTTTCTCTGTATGTTGTTGGTAAGAAATGTGGAATGAAGGGAGCAGGGAATAATCTGGGAATCTTATTCTGAAATTTTTTTTGTGTTATTTAAGTTTTGAGCCTGCCTTGACTCTACTCCTGGGTCCTATCTCTAAAAGAAATTAAATATATTAAAATTGGCACCCAAGTCATACCGTGACATACATGAAATCAAACTATATGCAAAATAACCCTGAGTCGAGGTCTGTCCCTCCCTTACTGTCTGTGTTCTCTTGCTGTCCACAAACTTTTTCAGGATCTTTGACAATGCAGAAGCTCTTGAACATGGGCTTTCACTTTCGGACTCTTAATTCTGGGTTGTTGATGTGGCATTGCAATGACAACAGAAGGCACAGGAATGTGCCTGTTTCTCATGTATGTCTCTGAGAAGGATGCTTTTGTGCCTGACAAGGCTTTTAGTCATGCTGTTGATGTTATCAGAAAGTTCTGACAGTTCTGTTCTGTCAGTGTTCAGAAAGCTTTACTTGTTTCTTTGCCTGGGGCTTTTGGAGACAGAACAGTCCAGGTCATGGTTCTGATGTTGTCCAAGTCTCTTTCATTCAGCTTTGTAATACTTTTCTCAGCTTATAAAAGACATTTTTATTAGTCTGGTTTGTTTTCCAAAGCAAACTTCCACCACAGAAGCATTTTGACATGCAGCAGCCATGCTACCATGTCCAACATTAATGGCACATGCAGAAGGTTTGTAGATAGCTCCAAAAGAAATGTGGGTTTCTCTTGGCAGGCCTTTCAGCCATACCTTGTTCAAGGAAGGAAAAGTCCACAGTAGCTGACAATTCTAATTTGATACGAGTTAAAATACATTGGCTTTGAGTGACACTGGGCTAATGCACATCATGAGATGACAATTTGTCATTTCAGTCATGTTAGCTCTTAGGTGTCAGCTCATAATTATTTATAAAGATTATTTTAATACATCAGGGTTTAGTGCACTCAATTGCCTTTGTGAGTGATCACAAGGGCCTCTAAAGGCTGGATTTCTTCGCTTTTTTCAGTCAAAATAAACATAAGTAAATACTATGTGCACAAACTGGTCATGATACCTCCTGTGTTTAAAGACTTGTGGTTAGAAGGTAGCTCTGTAACTCAGTGATGAGTACTGGAGCTACTTGCAATCTCTCAATCCCAGCTATAATTCTCATAGCAGAGAATGGCAATAACGAGCTTGATATATTCTTATTGCCTATTCTGTATATTGTTTATTCTGATGGGCAAATCTTAAATTTTCATTGCTATTGGTACTGCTTTGTACTCCCTGAGCATTTGAATTGAAATGAAATTTTGCTACCTGATGAAGCTGAGTGAGTCCTATAACTTTCTAGTCCATACATCATCCCTGGCAGCTGAAACTGATTGGATGCTTAGGAAAGGAAGGAAACACGTGGGCAGTGATCCTTCTCTGGGTAGTCTATGAATTTTAAAGCAGCTTTTTGAAATCACTTGTATGTTTTATCTTGGCATTCTTGTGTTTCCATAGTGTGATTTTGTATTATATGACAAAATATTTCTTTTTTTTTAAAGTTGGGCACCTGGCATATCATTATGTTGTATGAAGAGAAACAACAACAAACTGTTTTTTCACCTTCTCAAAATGGAAGGCTCTAGCTGTCCTGGTTTTTGTAAACAGAAGAGTCTTACTGTGTTTGATATTTCTGCACACAGATATTCTTCTGTGTCTCTCATATTTCTTCTTCCTGTGTCTTTTTTGTATGTGGTTTATTTCTACCCTGGACTTCAGGTTGTGTTTTCAGTCCCAGTGCTCCAGAGATTTGTCTGGTCACTGCTGCAGTACAACTAATGAGTCTCAGTGCACATTTGGTGCTCAGAGGCACAAATTCACCCCTCATAGCGAACCTGCATGAATGCTTCTGTGTACGGTAATTTTGGCTGGGGGTAGCCAAAGGTGGCTGGACATGATGCAGAGAAAATTACTCTTGTGTTTTCTTAGCTCCAGAAACATAATCTGCCTGGTAAGCAACTGTGTTTGAGACTGGCCTGCTTGAATATTTATTAGGATTATATAGATCAGTGATGTTTCTAGGAGATCTAGTGGAAAGGAGTAATTTCTGTAACTAAGAGCTCACAGCAGCGCATATTTTTTCTAATATGAAATCTCATATTGTCCTAATATTTACCAATAAAGGAAGCAAACGTGTCTTGTAATTAGAATATATATGTAGAAGGAGGTAGTAAATTAAACAGATATAATAGGAAGGGTTTTTCATGATATTGTTTTTCATAAAAAATCTAAGGCATTTAACCTTTTTCATGCTTCCTGATAAATACTGAGATTAATATAACTTCATTTTATGAAGTATAGTCTAGGCCACTGCATGGAGCCCATAGTGCTGTTTCAAACATTTCAAATAGCTGTAGCAAGAAATCTAGCTCCAAAAAGAAAGACTCTATTTAAAAATACGTTCATTAAAAACAAACAAACAAACATATATATAAAGGAGAGATGTGTTCTGTTTTCACTTCTGGCTTTCAGGGAAAGAATAAAATATAGGACACCTAGGCTCCTCTAAATGGTTAGATTTTTTTTTCTTCCCAGAAAATTGGATGTAGGTGTGACAAACACAATTTATCATCCTCTGGACTGCATACAGGTACTTGATTGATTTCAGTGTTGTGAAAACCAAAGCCAGCCCCATGTTTTATCATCGTTCTCCTCTATGAGAGATTGTGAAGACTGGATGAAATACCCCAAATATAAACTATTTTTGTTATTACAGATTGACCAAAGAATAGGATTGTGTATACTGTGTAAACACTTCCTCTTGTTCTGAGCATTGCTGGTCTCATATTCTCCAAACACAGGTAGTTAATGTTCATAAATGTCTTTGTATTTGAATGGTCTGTTTTGTATTCTGGTCTTGTGATTTTATAGCTGGAGTGAAACCCTGGGTTTAGCAAATTTCGTATACTAGCTTATATGCTGCAGCAAATGATTTTGGATTGATGCCATAAAACGGATCGCATATTTTAGTAATTATTTTTGATCATAACTAACTGTTAACAATTTGTAACATACAAAAATACTACTCAGCCAAAAAAATCAATGAAAATATCTTTTGCTTTAGAGATTTGGTTGAATAAGGGAATAAGAAAAGAAAACTCATTTTTCTGTTAATTTATCTTTTTACATGCAGTCTAATAATTAACAACAAACAGTTTTTCAGTACTTGAATATCCAAAATGTCTATCTTGATATTTTATTCATTTTGTTCACCTTTGACATGATGACAGATCTGTCTTCCATACTCTAGATATGTTCCCCTGTTGTGCTAGCTTAATAGATGTGTCTGAAGTGAAACAACAAGCATATTCTCTCTTCTGCTCTGCTCTTTCTAGCCCTATTTTTTATTTCCAGAGCTACCAGGCAAATACATTCAAGAAACTTCATGATTAGCACTTGAAACATGTTCAAAACAGTATTCTGGTCACTTAATTATTTTCTGCTAATCTAGAATTACTTTAAAATAGAGAATTTTTTTTTTTCAGGTTTAAATAGTACTTTCAGGAAAATAAGCTTGTTAGAGGAATGGAGTCACATGAAGAAATTTATGAACCCTGAGCAGACGCCCACTTGTTTGGCTTTTATCTTTTGTTTCTGATTTGGAATGGGTGTTTGAAGTATTGCTTTGTGTTTCTCTACAGGTAGATCAGTAAGCAAATGCTTTTGTTCCTGACTAAAGGCTGAAGAAGAAGAAAAAAATTACGTTTCTGCAGTCATATTTGAGCTTTTAGTTCCAAGGACAGAGCATCCAAGAGTCTAAAATGTACCAACAAAACAAAGTCACAAAGGCAATTTTTTTTTTTTTTTTTTTTTACTTTTCTCCTTAAAGTAATGCCTACTCTGAAGGGATAGTGTTTTCATCATCCAGAAACCTCAGCCTTTGTGGGGAAGGGAGCATTTCCTCTGCCTGCTGAACAGAATCAAGGCTGGGGAGCTACCTTGCCTTTGACTGGGGGTGCTCTTGTATGCAGTCACTTGCTTTTCCTTTTCAGAGTAAGCATAGATTCTCTCCTGATTTGAAGGAAGTCAATTTTCTATTTTCAGAACATGGCTTATTTGCTCTCCACTGCTGATCAACATACAAAATATCCTGTTCTCTGGCAGATGTTCTGTCTCTTGCCTCATCCCTTGAATTTGAGTTGCAGGGAGAGGTGCTCATTTGGGAGCTGTTCCATGGTAATTTCTTTTTGTGAAATGATAGGCTAAGAAACTGTGCTAATGAGGACTGCTCAGGAGGTCACACACCAGTGGCAGCTGTCAGAATGCACTGTGAGCCACTGGTGGTGGCTGAATACAGCCAGAAATAAATGCTTTGTCACAATGCACTGTGGTGAAGCTTAGTTATTCTTTGTTCTGGCATATATATTTCTTATTAATGCACCACAAAAGGCATATCTTAGGTATAAATAGCAGTAAAAAGAGTCACTTAATATGATTTTTTATTTGCTTTATTCAGGATTTGAATAATGAAAATACTATAGGACCTAGAGAGAGAGAACAGTTGTATCTACCTGCATTACAAAAGGGTACAGAATGCTTTTCAGAGACAGTAATGAAAAACTGTGGAGTCACATCTTCAGGATGTGCAAGCAGGTACAGTATCCAGCTTGCATTATGAAGGATGGTAAACAGGGGCTAGCTGGGCAATCCTGCCAGAAAGAGAAAGTTCACATGCTGCCAGAGGTAGGTAGAATAGGGTTTTGCCTTCGTGAGCTGGAAGATTATGGGAAGACCAGAAAGTTATGATGAGAAGAACACAGTCTTGCCTGCTTACCAGAAACTGCCACATTTTAATGCCAAATATGAGCCTGAGGCCAAATATTTCCAGATTTACAAGCTGATTGCAAACCCCTCTCTCCATTTACAGTGAATTGGCAAGGCTGAGCCTGTGTCTGGACTTGGCTCATTGTATTCTTAGTGAGGTCTCCCTGGGAAATTGTGGGGAAGGGGGCAAATACCCAATTTGCAGTTTAATGCTCTGGAGGGGTACAGCTGCAGTAGCAGATTTTGCTGTTGGCATCGTCTTTTTCTGCTCCATTAATCTCTTAATCTCTCTGTGACATGCCAGCAGTGGTCAGAGACACTTTTTTATGGGGACACCCTTGTATGTTGGGACAACAGTGAATTTATTCACTAATTTATTTCTCCCTTCTAATAAATGTATCAGATTCATATTGGCTTAGCAGGCACAGCTCCACTGCTGCTCTTTAGGACTGTCCCACTGAATATCTCCTTTCTTGCCACTCAGAAACCATACTGCAGAACCTGGCACAGTTTATTTCAATTAGACTTGTGGCCCTGAATTCCCCATGTGATTTGTGGCAAATTGTCCACCTGCCTGACCTGCAAGGGGGAGGGAACCATCCCTGCTTACCCCAGTTCTAGCCCATCTGCATCAGTCTATACCACATATATTGTGTCTCCTCCTGTGTAGTATGTGGAGAAGATTGTCTCATCTGCCTGCAATGACAGTGAGCAATGATGAAAATTCTCTTTTCAGGCATATGATATGTAGAGGTGTATTTTACCTGAACAGTAACTTTGGATTTTAATGGAAACAAAATTTCAGGTAGCCTCCTCTAGCATCCTGATGTTTGGGACACTCCTAGTTGCTAATTCTGTCATGTTTTGGTTTTCCTGTTTATCCAGTGATGCTAGATTTCCATCTGCCATTTGATACTACCTTCAAATCTTTGTGCTTCCAGCAGTGCACCTGGAACTGCTCCCACTCCTCTATCACAACATAACCTGTTCTTCAGCCATCAGGCTGGATATGGTCTGTGTGTAAGGGCTGCAGCACAGCATACATAAGGTAGCAAATGAAATCTTCCTTCTGACTGCATGGATGGTGCTGCTGCTCCTGCTTTGAGTTCACTCTTCTGTTCTGTTTGCTATAATAGTCAGTTCAGATGCAGCCACAAAAAAATCTGCCATGAACAGCTCCATCCCACTCTTCAGAGTGTGAAAACCCCTATTTAAATCATTTGCAGTGTTGTGGGTATCTAATTATTCTGAATGTTCTGTTTATCCGTGCTTGTGTTCCCTCCCAGTGCAGCTGGCGTGGCTGTGTCAGAACTGACTATTACAGCAAACTGCAGAACAGAAGACTGATCTCACATCAGGAGCAGCATTATCCTTGCAGTCAGAAGGAACTGGAGCACTGCATCCTGCCCTGGGGTCACCAGACAGAGACATGGACCTGCTGGAGTGAGTCCAGAGGAGGTCACCAAGATGATCGGAGGGCTGGAGCACCTCTGCTATGAGGAAAGGCTAATTGGGTTTGTTCCATCTGGAAAAGAGAAGGTTTTACTTTGGGGTCACCTACTGGAGGCCTTCTGTATCTGAAGAGAACCTACAGAAAAGATGGAGAGAGACTTTTTAAAGCACCCATAGTAACAGGACAAGGGGGAACCATTTAAAACTGAAAGAGAGTAGTTTAGGTTAGATATTAGGGAGAAATTCTTTACTGTGAGGGTGGTGACGCACTGGAGCAGGTTGCCCAGAGAATTTGTGGATGGCCATGGGAATGTTCAAGGCCAGGCTGGATTAAACTCTGAGCAACCTGGTTCAGTTAAAGGTGTCCCAGAGCAGCAAAGGTGTTAGAACCAGGTCTTTAAGGACCCTTCCAACCCAGGCCATTCTGTGATTGCTTATGAACTTAAAATTGGTTAACCTTGCTTCCCCCTGCCCAATGAGCACTTGGAAGGTTTTAGAGGTTTAATTTGGTTTGCATTTCTCTTTGGTGGCTTCTGAGCCCTGTAGATATGGCATCAGTTTGTCCCTTCTTCTGGAGTCCTGCTGGACATCTGTTTTGCTCAGTGGGACAGCGGGAGGATTAAAATGGATTAAAGTTGGGTAAGGTGCTAATAAAAAATAGAGGGAAGAAGAAAATTTCACATATAATTCATTAAAGGGTGGTGTGGCAAGGAGGGAAACACAGCTGCATTTTTGGATGGAAATCCTAACTGGTCTATCAGACAAGATGTAATCTTACACTACATACTACAGTGTTTGTAGTCCAGAAATTCCCCTAGCTGCTTTGCTGAGATCCCTGCAAATCATTTTGTAGATTACATTGAAATAGTTTCTCTCTCTACCAAAATGTCATTTTTGCTAATAATGGACACTTTTAAACCAGCAATGAGCAATGTACAATCCACCTGACATTTTTGAAGCTGAGTTCACGGAGGCAGAATGTCTGCCAAGGAAAAGTGAGATTGTTACCTGCACTCCTCTGATTAATATCACAAGGTGTTTAGCAACTGTGGATGGCAGGTCTTTGCAGTGAACTCTTCCTTGTGGATTCAAATTAATTTTGAAGTATTTGCACCAGTGTTTGTCATATTACAGATTGAAAATCATTGCCCAGTGTCTCTGGGCAGGCTTTCCTTGTCCCTGTCAGGATTTGCTAGCATCAACCTAATTGCTTTCTTGCCACTGAAATTGGGAGAATGGTGTTTTTGGGGGGTATTTTCACAGTTTCTTAGAGCAGTGCCTGCTGTGTGGAGTCTGAAAGGACTTGCTGCTTTCCAGCCACCACCAAAGCTTTTCACAGAAGTCCTGTGAGAAGTAAACTCAGTCAGTAATGATTTTCCAAACATCCAAATATTTTTAAAGCATGTGTACTAAGCTATAGGCACCTGTTGAAAATACGCTACTTCATAAAATGCATTTCAGGAGACCAAACCATTCTTCTCAATTTCTGGTAAATAATAAAAAAACCTGCCTATGCCTCTTAACTAGGCCACAAAATGTTTCAAATTTAATGAAATGGACATGTGAAAGCCTCAGATACTGGTTACAATAAAGAGATGGACTATTGAGCTTTACAATAACTGCAGCACCAACAAGACTCAAAATATAAATAATTAGTTGAATTTGCAGACACTTGGCTGAATTGCAAATTTAATATAATTTCATTGATTCTCTGCATAGCTAACACACATTTATATGTATTTGAGCAGAGAAGGGGGAGAGAAAGCAGAGATGGGAAGCCCTTACCTTAAAGTTAATCAGATTGCTTTTGACTTAAATTCCTCTAGGAATGCTGAATAAGTCAATAGGCATTGTACCCCAGTAATTACCATAGAATAAGCACTGCACTATTAAAAATAATCAGTGCCTGGTATTTATTTCTGAGCATTTGCCTTATGTGTTCATATAAAATGGTCTGAACAATAGTAACTAATGTGTAATTATAGGTATTTAAAAGCTGTTATAATGAAACAATAGCTTAAATGTGAAACCAGTCTTTACAACTATTAAAATGAATACACATTTATTCTCATTGTAATTTATGATAATTCTAGTTGTAATCTCTCACTACACAGAAGTTTCTTTCCAATTTTCCAGTTGATTCTAAGCTTATGAAACCCGAAGACTGAAGTGGTTCGTGCAAACTGTGTATGCTTGTTTTTTAATATTATTATTACTATTATTATTATTATTATTATTATTATTATTATTGAAAAGTTAACGTTGTAGGGAAATTCTCACCTGTTGAAACTGCGAGTTTTGGGCACACCTTTTAACAATATGTCTGTTACAAAGGCTTCTCAGGCTCTGGCTTGGTATTTGAAGCAGAAAGGCTGAGGGATCCTCTGATGGAACAGTCATTTGTGCTGGTCTTATGAGACCACAGGTCATGCCTTGTGATTGTGGGTATCACTCCCATTAGTCTGTTTAAAGACTTTACTCAGAGAATTTCAATTTCTAGCACTTGTGGGCCAAAAAACTCCCTTTCCAACCTATACAGAGAGTATAGGAGCTTGCTTTTGTAATCCCCTTTCTTGGACATCTTAAAATCACTCCGTGGACTCCTTGTGAGTTTGGAGGCTGCAAATTGGAAGCCTATAATTTCATTTATGCATGCAGTGGGGAGCATTGGTCACACAGGATTGCACCTGAGGACCTGCTGAGAAAGCAGGCACCTCAAGGAATGGTGGATAATACTGGATATTCACAGCAATTATCACTGGGCTTTTCTCCTGTCCTTTCCCAAAGCCATGCACAGTTGTTCCAGCTCATGCTTACGGCAGGCAAAACTCTGTGGTGAAATATAAAACATTTAAATTTTTTTTGTTGTTTTCTATTCTGACCAGATTCATTATAAAAGTAAGATGGTGCTTATGGGGCACCCAGTAACAGGAATGTAAAAACAGGCAATTCTCATAAATAGAAGTGTTTATTTTCATGGCACTGCAGCTGGGCAATTAACACAGCTTGTTTTCTGGGTGACACTGAGGTCACAACTCTAACCCAAAGGGCATTATCTCTTACTTGCTGATATATATATATGTGTGTGTGTATGTATATGTACATAGTACATATATATATTTACTGAAAAGAATTGCAACTTGAGCCCAGAGAGACAGACAAAATGTTTTTTTAATATATTAATTTGGTCACAATTATGTCTGGAAATGAGCATAACAGATATGAGACAACTTCTTGAATTTAAAAAGACAGCTTCTTTCACAGCCCTCTGTGGATCACATTTGAGGTCGTTAAATCATTAGCAGGCAGCAGGGAGAGTGTAATTCTGCTTTTCTTCAACCCAACCGTTCCACTGTGCAACCCCTTTTCTCCTCACGTTGCCACTTCTACCTGAGTTGATTACCAACGTGATCTTTGAATAAACCTGCTGGTGATACAAGAAAAGATGAGCATCCGAGTAAAGCTGTTAAATCTACATTTATAAAATTATCTCCCTGGACTTAATTATCACCATCCTGCTGCATGCTCTGATTCTGCACTTGCTTATCCCTTGACTTCATTCTCTTGTTTTATAATACAGCTTCTCATAATCCACACAAGCCTTGCAATATATTTCACTCACTTGCTGACATTTCACTTTGTTGTTGATATTCATCCCTAGGTATCCCAAATGCCTGTCAATTAATCAGTCATAAGTCTGCAGAGTGTTATTACAGCCAGGGACTAAGCACCCAGCTTTCAAATGAGGCAGTATTTATCAATTCATATGACTCTCACTATGAAAAAATAGAAATTGTACTCTGTCATTGCCAGCAGTCTTTAGGATGATTAGACTACAAGGCAAACTCTGGACCAAATCCTTCTGGATCTACTGGAGATATCTTTAACCTTCAGTGAGTTTTGGCTCCTTCTAGCTTTATCTCTTGTGATCTGCTGATCTTGTGATTAAAAAAGGCTTGGAATCATGTGTGGCCTTTAAATGCTCTTTTGAAAATTATTATTTCCATACATTTCAAAAACAAGAACTGACTGAAGCAACTGCAGAGATAATATGGGTTAGCTTTTTTTTCAGACTATGGAAGAAATTAAAAACTGAAGAACACTTTTGGTAATACTCCCTCCTACTTTTCTATGTGCAATTTCATGCTTTCCATCTGTTCAACACACAGTAGGGGCTTTATTAATGGAAACAGACTGTTTCTTCAAGAATGTGCAGGCTTCTGTAAACTGAGAGCAATGATGACCATGGATGGAGTGTGAGCTGCATGGCACAGTGTGACACCTGAGGCAGGGTTTTCCTTCTGCTGTTTGCTTCCACCTGTGTCAAAGGTGAAGCCAAGAAAGCATTTCTCCCTCCTGTAAGAAATATCAGTGTATTCTGCTTAAGAGAGCAGCTTCCCAGGCAGTGATTTATTTTCTGATCCCACTCTCTACTCATCCATTTGCTATGAAAGCCCCAAGCTCAGGAGACATTACTGGCTATAACTAATCAAGGGTGTGCATGTGTATCAAGTATGAGATTTTTATTCATATATGATATGTGAATATTTTATGTCATATATGAATATTTTATATGATATTTTTAGTCATCTAAGCATAATGTTCTCTGTCCTTGTTCCTAAGCAGTGTCATAATTGGTGGCGAAATATTTACTTCCCCAGAATACATTCCAGCTGTTCTTAATCAAAGGAGTTTAACTTATGGCTCTGTGTAACATACATTTCATGGAAGAAATGCTGTGCTGGGTGTCTGAATGTGAGGTAGAATTTAAGGGATACTGAGAGTTATATAGGCCCTTGGATTTATGAGCCCAGGAGAGACTGTAGAGCTTTTGCTGTACCAGTAGCTTGCAGTCTAAAGAGGTGGAGTGACAGATGTGTGAATACTCTGATGATGTTTCCTTATTGCTCCTTAGCATATGCAAGGCTGCTGGCATAACAAGCAGGAGAAATATCTCCAGTTTTTCATTAATTAGTGTTTCAACAAAATTCCTGGCAGACTCAAGGTCTGCCTGGCTGGTTAGGGGTCAGGGCTGGCTCTGAGCTGCTCAGCAATAGAAGATGACATCAGCATTGTCCTTCAGGGGAGGAACAGCGAGATTTTGGATTCAGGGAAGGCACAAGTGGCATGGGAGGGGAGGTCAAGGCTTTTAAGAGCTTCATTCTTGTGCTGCTGTTTGAGGGAAAGGAATGGAAAGGGTTTGGGCCATCCACCTTCACATATACACGAGCACAGGTAGGTGATGAAATGGTAGCTCTGTCTGCACTCAGGACTGAGTCTTCTCTCAGTGAAAGATTAGTTTAAATATAGATGTTTCTGACCCGAATGCGAGTTGCTAACATTTTTCTCCTTGTCTGATAGTCCAGAGCAGAATTTTTTTGTATATAAGTAACTTATAAGATGTAAGAATATAAGAACTATAATATAAGAAAATATAAGCAATTTCCAAATTTATTTTTTTAAACTTATTTGTGAAATGTCTTTCTCAGAGGGAATGGTTCTCGAAGGAAATTCCTGTTCCGAAAGAAGCAAAAGGATAATTTTTTTTACATCTTTCTGATCTGGGAAACATTTTCTGACAGGTACAGTAGTAATTTCTGAGAAATACGTGATCTCTAGGTTTTTTTCCAAATCACTTTTTATCCAGGTGCATGAAAAAAAGCCAAACCTGAGACCTCTGAAATCTTGAAAGTCAAGAAAGTCATTCCATCCAGACTTACTTGGCCAGTCTACACGATTTACACCTTTACTCTTGATATTTGATGAGTAATGGTACTCAATGAATACTTGAGCCCTGGCTGCTGTAGGGGTGAAGCAGTGCAGGGAAGATCAGTGCAGAAACCTGAGGCAAAGAAATGTCAGTCATGAAGCTGTCAGAGTCAGAAAAACTAGATATATAATTAGCAGAGACATAATCCAGATCTCTGAAAAAATCTTAAGTGTAAAATTTGTGCCTAAGAACTTTTTATCTGCTTTGTACTTCCTCGATCTGGTTTTAGGCAGGGCAGACTTGCAGCCTGAAGGGAAGTGGCAGTGGGGTGACTGTCAGCACTGCCAGCAGCTGCTGAGGGCTGTGTGTGCTCCAGAAACAGCTGAAGGCCACAGCTGGAACCAGACTTGGGAGTCAGGATATGCACCTGCAGACACAATTGTCTGTGTGTGCATACACCCATGCATGCAGCTTCTGCTGGGGTGGTTGATCGTGGAAGCAGCAGCTCTGCTGGCACCATGTGTCTGCTGAGCCCTACAGCAGAGATACACACAGAGATTCTGCTTTTGCTACACTGCTCCCTCAAACAGCACAACTAATCTGATAAAAGCATATCTGCACCTGCTCTAGGGGTTAGCAGAGCTAAGCTTTGAGATACCATTTGTATTTACTAAAACATTCATAACCAACACAGCTGTTCCAGCAAAGCTTTTGCAGGACGACCTGAACACTGATAAAATGACCCCTGCACTGCTAACCTTTGCACAGTGCAGTGCCATATTTTAGGCAAAGCTCACTCTGTTTTTGTTGGGATGTCCAATGTAATGTAGTACCACAATCTGTCAGTCAATAAAAATGCTATTTCTTCCCCAGGCTGTATGTGTTCTCACCTGTTGCAACAATATTGAAATGATGCCAGTTGCATCGTGTTTGTAAACAGTGCCAGATTGGAACTGCATGCTCCGTTCTGTAGGATCATGTCTGTTGTGTGATGTGGGCATCACTCAATTAACCAGCTCCCTTTGTTTTCCCTGAATTTCTCCTTGACATTTATTTCTGGGAAGGCAGATCCTGCAGGCAGCTTTATTTGTGGTTCAGGAAAAAGACACACTTTAATGTCCCCATACCATATTTATCATCATCTTGCCTGCCTTGCAAAGGTAGCTGCAGATGTTGTGATGGATGGAGGATGACTTGACCAGTTTTGCTGTGGTTTCTGTAAGTGCTGTTCTTCATCTTTGGGCAAAGAGACGTAATTTCTTGTGGCTCTGCCACACAACAGAGCTCTGATCTCTTGGCTCTTCACTGTCTGTGTAAATAACTATTGCCTTTTAAAAGAGGTTTTTCCTGAGCAGGTACTGAAGTTTCTGTGCTGCAGAATCTGGCAATGGTTCAGAAGAGACCCTGCTTCTCACCCTCCCATCCCTCTGGGGGTAAAAGTACTACAGCATCAGGTGGGGTAGTTTATAGCTTAAATCCCCAAAATTATGTAGTTGCAAATTAGATATACACATCCAGGGAAGGAGATACTAAGGATTTCACATTAATAGAGAGCTTTGCCATTTAAACTGAAGGTAAGAATTTATTTTTTATATTAATGTGATTTTGGACTGTTTTCAGTATATTATCATTAAAGGGGCATACTGTTAGCTAAGAATGTAGTTGTGCTCCCTGAAGAACAGAGTTCAGTGTTGTCATCTCATTTGTTATTCCACTTCATTTCTAGTGCAGATTTATTCTGTCCCCATCTGCCTCATACTCCTTTTAAACAAAGCTTCAAACAAATGAGTCCAGGTAGACATAATTTTCCTCCCTGCAGTCAGTGGCAATGTTTCCTTGGTGCCTGTGGTGAGGAGGACTTTCTCATCCCCTTGTTTACTCCTGTCTCTTTGGGAGCAGAACTCACAGTGGGAGTGGGGCAGCTGGCCATGGCTGGACCTTGCTCTGGGGTGGTGGCACTGCAGAAACTGGGGTGTAGGGGTGCAGGACTGTGCCTTGCAGCTCCCTGCTTGAAGGGTGTGCAGAGGGAGCACAGGTATGGCCCTGATGACTCAGACTGCAGTAATTCATCTAATCCCCTGCTAAATGCGTGGCACTAGGAACTGACTTTTTCTCCTTAATCAGATGAATGAACACAAAATGTGACTGTTCCCTACTGTCTGTGTTGTATTAAGAGCTGCAAAACCCCCAGAGATTAAATAACATTTCCAGAAATCAATCTCACTAGCTACTCACTGGAGTTTTCTTCCTCCTAATATGCAGTGAAGATATAAAAGCCTAAAACTGGAGTAAACAAAGTCAGAAGATGAATATTCTGTTTTCAGACACTGGATTCCATTACTTTTTTGGTAGGAGGAAATAGTTATAGAATTGCAATGAAGCAACTTTAAGAGTAGGAAAATAACTGGTGTTCATTTTGTTTGTTCTTTACAATTCTTTTTTAGAGAATGAATCTTCTCTTTTCACTGTAAGGCTTAGTCATAGGTTTTACCAAAAGTAGTTTGGGATCAGCTCAAATGCAGCGATGTCTGCTTGCAGCCAGGAAATATCTCCTAACCGAGAGACATAGCAATGGCAGAAATGCTGATCTCCCTCAGGTAGCAGCTTTAGAAAATTTACCTTTCAAGATGTTTGATGTTGCATTTGGGCTGTGGGAGCGGCAAAAAGAATATAGCAACAAAGTTCCTTCGTGCCATGAAGAAGCAAAAAGCCCTTTATTTAAAGAAACACTACACTTACATAGAGTAGTTCATGGTAGCAAGGATAGAAATTATTTCATTGGTGCAAGAGGTGACACCCCTAGTAAACATGCTTTCATGAAAACAATCATGTCTCTCATGCACTCTGCAGCTGCATAATCATTGTTATAATTCTTTTTTCTTATGTTTTCCTTGAGCAGCGTGACAAAACCCAAGTCTGCTTCAAGGCTGCTTTTTCCCTGGCTTTCACCAGTATCTCACAGTTTGATAGTATAGGAGGGTCTGTGGAGTAAATTAAATGATTATAGATTTGTATTAGAATAGCCCCCATGACTGATCTAACCTGCACCAGAACTGGGCACAGCCCCTTTCTTCCCAAAAGAAAGCTTCATAGCCAGGCCTTTGGTTATCTTTGTGCCCCAGTGATCCAGGCAGATCAGGTCTGATGGAGAACATCAAAGCCAAGCTTGCTCCCATGACTTTTGAAAGGTTACTCCCTTCCTCCTGTCCCCCGTATGTTGCCTGACGTGCCTGGTGACTGTTAAATAGGAGTTATTTTTACTTCTCACTCACTCAACAAAAACAAACAAAGAAACAACACGCCCCCAAAATCAACAAAACCCAGGCTTGTCTAAAGAAAAGCAGCAAAATGTCAGCTGTCTCGTGGAGAGGGCAGCGGCTGTTGGTGAGATGCTCCTGTGGTGGGTCTGTGCCCCTGAGCACAGCCAGGCTCGTGGCTGTGCAGGCACTGGGCTGATCCAGGCAGATATCCACTAGGCTCATCTGCTCCATGTCGGCACAGACTCGTGCTCTCGACAGGGGCTCGTTGTGCTGAGACTGTCACTGTGAGTAATGGCTGCTCGTGTGATAACTCAATGTAACTATGGGATAGCGAGTGACTTACTGAGGCTCTTTGTGCAACAACTGTACAGCACAAATTCCAGTTTTATAAATGGGGACTGGTGTCTGTTGTGATAAATCAGATTACTTGTTTTGCCCTGTACTTCCAGCATATTCAATTTGCACCACAGTAAGACAAACTTATTGTGATCACAGACTTCTGCTCTTGAGGGTGGCAATGGTGAAATGCACATCTAATGATCTTGCTTTCAAGATTCTCCAAAATTTCTCCCAGCTGTTGCAGGAGAAGCCACCTGTCCAGCATGCTGCAGGGCACGGGCTGAGCCCTGCTGCCTTCAGGAACCCCACACTCTCTGCTGCAGAGGGACTGCCAGGTCCTTGTGGTTACAGGTGAGGACTGAGTCTCACCTCCCATGGGTGCATCCTTTGCACCAGGTAAAGCAATACCTTGCACTGCTGATTCTGGAGCTTTCCCCCTGAGTGCCTTTTTCAGGCCTTTGGGGCCCAAAAAGCAATAAAGAGATTCTCTTAAAATAAAGAGAATCCAAGCCCTGGCTCAGACATTTCAGCAGATCTAGACAAAATACTTTCTCTTCCCACCCACACAGCCTTTCTGCAGTAAGCCTTACCCATTTTGCTCTAGCTTGGTGTCCCACAGGGGTGAAGCAATTGTTCTCTTCAGCTCCATCTCTGAGGACTCATGCAGTCAAGTATTTTTGGTATCCAGTACAAAGTGTGAAGACTACACATAAAGTTCATTGGTGTTTCTGAGACTCACTGTTGATTTTCTGATTGCCACCGCTTTATTTGGTACAGGTAGCATGTGGTGGATGACAGCACAATAGACTGCAAACCAGCTTCCATATTTTAATTTTTTTTCCTTTTCCTGCAAGGAGAGGGAGATACTTTCCTGGCATTCCTCCACAGCTCTGCACAGCCTGAAATTAAATTGCTAGAGCAGTGCCCTAAGAGATTTTAATTTACATTTCAACAGTCCAAAGTAGCAGTTACTAAATCTCCTACTTGGAGTAAGCCTAAGGTTCTGGTAAGTCACTAAAGTTTTTGATACTGGGGAGAAATAGGCATTTAAATTTGAGGGTTAAGGTATATTTTTTTTTATGCTGTGAAAGGGTATGAGCACAGGAACTCTGTCCCTCTGTTAGAAAGGTTTTTAAAGTACCAACCCATAGCTTTTAGTTACTTCCACCTCAGCTGAGGAGTGACACAGGAGAAGCAGACTTGTCTAACCTAATGCTGCTCAGCCTGGGTGAAGAGGAGCACGCAGCCCCTCCTGTAGCCCACTGTGTGTGATTTGTTAACTTACCAGAGGCTAAATAAAAGGGGCCAGAAAACATCAGGAAGTGTAGTTTGATGCATAGGTAAAGGAGGTGTGTGCCTAGAAAATCAGGGATATGAGAATGACCTTGTTTCCAAATTCTGTCCCTGGCAGAGCCTGGAGAGCTGCTGCATCGACCCCTGGGCTGTGGGTGAGAGGGGCAGCCCTGGCATCCCTTTCTTCTCCTGCAACTCCCTTGTGCTCTGTCCCTGTGCTGAGACCTCGTGAAGCTCTGCAAGGCTGCTCCTGGGCTGAGCAGCTGCTTTCCACCCTGCCCTATCCCCAGCTACTCCTCTATCCCATAGGGCTGGATTGCCTGTGCCACTGAGAGGCAGCTTTGCAGCTCCACACTTGATGGTTGGACAATCTTAAACAGTGTGTTCTATTCTGAGGTCATTGCAAGAGAAGAACCAGCAGTTGGTGTAAAATTCTGATATTTGTTCACAGCACAGGTGGCACGAGGCATTCCGCCCTGTCCTCTGCCTGGGCAGTTGTGAGAGGTGATGCTGCAGAGAGGAAATGGGTCTGGCAGGCAGAGTGAAAACCAAATTACTGTAATGGGGAGGGAGATCTGTGCCTGGCTTACTGATGTTTGAAAGAAGCCAGACTTCTGGCTTCTGCAATTATTTTTCTGTGTTGATCTTCTTCCCTTTCTCAAGGAAATCTTTCCCTCCCTGCCCACACCTCCCTGGTGCAAAGAGGGTGATGGGGGGAGTTATGCTCTCACCTGGCAGTGGCTTTCCTACTTCTCTGTAGTGTCCATGCCAAGGCAGCAGGAGATGTGCACGTGGCCCTGACACCTGAAGAGGGTCCCCTCGGCTATAGTGCATTGCTGTAGTTTATGAAGATGCTGCATCTTTTTTTAAAAGTCTCTTCCTTTGACTGTGGCACATCTGTGACTTGTTCCTGTGTATGTCTGGCCCATTGCAATGCTAAAATCTAGAGACACATTCTAAAAAACCTGAAAAATAAGGGAGTGGACATCCCAATACAAAATTCTCTTAAGAAAGTTAGTCTGACAAATCCCACTACACAGCCATTCTGTCGAGTTACTCTCTTTCTACCTTTGTTGTATTATTTTTTTCTTTTGGTATGAAAAATTTATTTTGGTGCTGGGGAAAAACAACTCTTCCAATGAAACAATGTTGAGCAATGTTGATCTGACATCAAAATGACTTTTGAAATGAGCAGTTGAAATGCTAAAGGTTGTATTTCCAGAAACTGAAAGCACATATTAAGTGGAAGAACATTCACCTGAGCATTAGCAGAGTCTCCTCAAGCAGAACAAAGAGGTAAGCTCCAAGCATCTGTCTGATTAGAAGCTAAAAGGATCTGATTTTACCACTGAGCATGCTGTGTAAACATGTGAACATGCCTTTATCTCCCTTTATATTTTCCGCGTTGCAATCTCTTTTCCTTCTTAAGATGTTTTCTGTGTCTTTTCTGGAAAATAAAAGCACCAGTCCCATTACCCAGACCCCCCTCTGCACCACCCAGTCTGTGAATCCCACAGGGTGTTTGTCTGTGTGTTGGAAAAATCACCTGGGATGACAGATACAAGTACAGTATGTTTACTTTAAACCTAAAACCCAAACCCAAGCTGTTCTTTGACCAGAATCACTATTTCTTGAGGGTCACCTTCCAGATTACCCTAGGAGCAGCTACAGATGTCCTAAGTGCTACATGACATTACAGAGAAAGGAGCTAGGTACTTGGTGCAGGTTACTGGAAAAATGTGACTTGGTTGCTTACAAAAAAGAACATTATAGCAAATGAAGGTACGAGGCAGTCAGTGACCTCTGATAAGGTGTATCTGACTCCCTTAATGCTTGACAAATGGTTTAAGCTCAGTGGCTGGCTTTGGAGGAATGGAGCATGTACTCAGCTCAAGCATTAGCATTTTTTCCAGAATAACACAGAAGTTAATGTGCTACAATAAAAGCATCTGCTTTATTTAATGACCCATTTCATCATGTGATTCCTGTCTTTAGCTATGAAATTCCAGCAGTTTTCAAGTAGGCTGGTAGTGTCCCAGCACTGGTGTGCCTGTTATCTATGAGAGAAGGAAAGAAGCAAATGAGAGCTGTAAATTATTTCTGTCAATTCTGGAGTTGTCCTCTTCTGACTGGGCCTGGCACAGTGGCCCCTGGGGAAATTTCTCATACCAAGCAGAAATCTCCTCCTTGCCATTTTTCCTGCTCTCTACTGTTCAAAAACATTGTGTATTTACCGGTGAAATGCCAAAAATGTTTTGGAAGGGCTCTGGTGTTGGACTGCAGACTCTGCAAGGCAGCACTGGAGCTTCCCTCGTGCAGTGCAGATGGGGGTGAGTCATTCAGAGACTCTGCTCTAACACTTGTCACTCCTCTTTGCTTCATCCTCTGCCATGGAGAATAAAAATGAATGAGTTCTGCTTTTACTCTCCAGAAAAAAATCTGGTTAATAACAAACGGTGATTATAAATAATGCTACTTTATGGAATATACTGGAGCAGATGAGGTCAGTTGCCTACAATCACATTCTTCTCATTCCTTTAGAAAAGTTATATTAAAAGAATGAGGTATAGTAAAATAAAATTACTCATCAAGTGTTGCTAACTGGAAGATAACACAATGCAGTTGTATCTTTTGTGTTTAAATATGAGAAGACTTCTCCACATATTTCTCTAGCTTATTCTTCATAGCTTGCTCCTTCAGACACTGCTTTATAGTCCTTTTTGGTATGGACTTAGTTCAGAATAGCCACAGCAGAATTCCTAGCAGGTATTGCAAAGCTACATAAAAAGCATAGTATCTGCAAAGTTAGTTTTCAAACTGTAGTCTGCTTGCACATTCATTACAGCTCTACTGTGGGAAAAACAGAAACAAAGGTTGTCAGCAGGCAATTGGAAGTTCATGACACCATTGCTTCTCCTACCTCATCTGAGAGGGTTAATTCAGTCCAGATGATTTCTTTAATCCATTTCCTAGCACACTTCTGTGCCTGGCTGTGCTGTCTGGATGGAGGAGGAGTAATGGGAAGAGGGGATGGCCGTTTCCTCCCAGTGTCACCAGTGATGCTGGGTTCAGTGACCCAGGCACCAGTGGCTCTCCAGCCACAAGGGCCCCTGGGGACCCTTTTGACCATGGGAAGTGTCCTGCAGCTGATCCATGAAATGACTGTAAGTAGACAAACACATACTCTTCCCAGGTGAGTATGTTAATGTGTGACATAAGATGAAAGATGGCTAAAAACATAATGTAACATCTAGCCTAATTAAGTATAAACATTCTTTCCTGCTAAGTTTTTTTTACAGTTAAGCATTTTCTCTGGAAGTCTTTGCGATGTCCTCTCTTTACATTTTGGGAAACTGAACTCCTTTTTTTCTCCATTATTGCACTTCAATCAAACAGGCAAATATATTTCCTGTATGCTTCTCTTCCATGTAATGTCCTGTTTTTAATTTGTTTTTCAATATGCTGCAGTCCCCATGAAAATCTGTTGTGACCATTGCATTGGACCAAAGTTCAGAGTTGGTTGCTTTCCATCAGAGACTCCTGTTGGCCTCTGTTTGTATGCTCACTTGCTACATTAAGTAGATAAAATATTTTTTTTCTTGAGTAATTCTTTATCTGTTTCCCAGGTTCCCAGAGCATGGTAATAAAGCTATATTAGGTCACTTGTTGTTTTTAAGTAGCAACATGCCCTGTTCTGCAGTGACTGGAAGTGGAATAGCCTCAAGATAAAGGAAAACAAAAATGCAAAACATTATGGTGACATGACCTTGAAGGAGATTCCCTCTATCACAAATTCTCTCTGCCCCTTGTGTATAAGTAGGGCTGCTAGGAGCAGTACAGATTGTGTGTTTATTTTCTGAGTTTTTCTCGTAGTGCCCAAGGCGAGTAATTGGAATTTCATTCTCTCATTGTTAACCATGATACCCAGAATTCATGTCTTAAAGGGCAGTTTATCTCTGGAGAGCTAATATATAAAATAGTGGTAAAGTCTTACAGAGCAGTTTCATTTCCTGTGTGTATACAGATTTGGATTTAGTTTTGCCTATTGCAGATGAGTTTCCTTTTTTTTTTCCCTTCATATTTTCTTATTTCTTTTGCACTGGATATGCACCTGGAGAGGACTGAAGTGGATTTTTTTCTGTCTTTGGCAACACAAAAGAATCATTAAATAAGATCTGGATTGTGGTGCCAAGTCGAGCCCCTGCTTACATCTGTGGAAGAACACTAAAGGTACAGAGGAAGGATGTAGCCTGTGGAAACTTCAGTGATGGAGGGTGTATATGACTCTTGATTAACTCAGAAGGAGCTCTTGGTTAACTGGAGTCAGAAACACCCATCTTCCCATTTGTGAAATGACAATCTCATGTAAATCACAAAGACATGACCAGCCCTTCGATGCTGCTCAGGCAGAATTGGTCTGCAAAGCTGAGTTGTTTTTGAAATAAAATTTTGTTAGGGACATACTGGGACCCCACCCTGAAGTGAATAAAACTTTCAGGCAGATGAAGAACACTTCTTAAATGTGAGACCATTTCCTCTGCAGCATTCAATATTATGTTGTAGAAGTTATGGTCAGATTTAAATGTCTTTTAAGTATGTTATGAATTACATCAATAAGAAAGATGAATATGGAGCAACATGTTTCCCCTTTCTCATGGTCATAGGTCTGCAGTTTCTGGGTAAGTGGTGTGAAGGCAAGGACAGTGAGTATTTCGTTCTATACATTAAAACTTTTAATAATTAAGGTTTAATATCATCCATGCCAACATAATTCCATTATTCCAGTGGATAAAGAGGAGCCTCCCTTGCTCTAGAGTGAGTCTTTCAGGTAATGAAACAGTCAAGCAGCACTATTGCCATAAAGTAGACTTTTGATCTTCAAAATTTGGTGGACTGCAGGGTTCACTACAGGAAAAGGAATTCTTTGTCAAGTTTAGTGAAAATAAATCTGTGTAAGCTTCTGGAGTTTTGGGTTTTTTGGGTTCTTGAACAACACAGAATTACTAGAATATTTTGTTAGTGTCTAATTCCCAAAGCAAACAACTGGTTTGTGCTGCAGCATCAGAAATCAGGTATGCAGAACAGCAACAAACATAGGTTTTGTTAGCCAGGATAATGCATATTCAGGTATCTTTAAGGCTCCTTTAAAAAATAAAAAACATTGTTTAAACTCACATACAAAATCATATCAAGTCACAGATATTGGAACTGAAAGATGGGAATTTGTAAACTTTTCCAGGCTTACTTGCAAGCTCTCAAAATATCTATGAGAAGAGCAAAACTCTTGTGGTTTTGACTGAGAAATTTTCTTTTGAAACTTATGAAAAAGATTACTATTAGAAAACTGATTTACTTGTAGTAGACTGCTGTGCCTGGGGAAAACTATTTTTTCAGACCCTTGGATTATTCTGGCAATGAACATTTTTCTGTCCAGGGATGCAGGGCTTGTGAATCCAGCTGAGCTGTTGTGGTTTTGCTCAGCTGCCAGCTGCAGCCCAGGAAAGCTGTTTCTCCCTGATTCTGTTCTAATCCATTCTGGACCAGCTGCAGAGAGGGAAGAGCAATTTATGGAGAAACTGCAGGCTGATCTCGTAGCAAATGGAAGCTTTAATAACTAAAAATGGAAAGGAGAGAGGAGGGAAGGTGGGAGAAGATTCTGTGCATCTCTTGTCCGTCAGGCTGGGATTTGGGGCTGCCCTGCCTCCCCCAGCAGGACTGCAGGCACCACTTACCCTCCTCCCAGGGGGCATGGCACAGTTTTGTGTGTGTATTGATAGCTGTATTTCTAGCAGGACATGCCGAAATTCTCAAAACTGTTTCTTATGAAGAGAAAAACAGTGCATGGCTCAATTTTCCCTGCCTTGCCCATCCCAATTTAGACTTCTCAAACTTGTGTGTAAAATGTCACAGCGTCCCAGACATTTGCAGGCAAAAGTTTTCTGAAGTAAACAGAAAGCCCTTTGAAAATTGCAATCCTAATCCATTTTTCTTCAGCATAATGTCTGATTTAATAATGACTGTTCTCATCAATTTTCATCTATGAAGAACTGAAGTAGATAAATGTATGTTGATCTCTATTAACTGTAAATTGGTTACAAGTTGCCACTACAATTTGAGTAGAATTGTTTTTTTAAAGATTAAACTATGTGGACTTTACCTTGTTGAAAAGCAGTGGTAGCCTCTGTTCTGGCTGTTCTTGTTTTTATCCATATCATATGGATATTGAACTACTTCACTCTCTGGTAGCACTGGTGTAGGTAAGATTCACTTGAAATTTCCTTTCTCATTTGTATTCAGGAAAATTGCACATAGTTAATGGTGGCTGATACTTGGCTGCTTCAAAGACAAATGGGGAGCCAAAATCTCAAATTTTCCATATCTATTTCAAGTGATTGAAATGGCAAGGACAAAAATTGCCCTTTTCTGTGGACAGTGGTTGCATCAAATAATTAACAGAATTTTTGCTACTTGTTTATTAGATCATCTGAAAATGCTTTTTAGATACAGTGGCACAAAAATCATGGATATGACAGATGAAACCCCACCAAATCATTAAATATCTATGTCTCAGACAAAACTGCAAAGGACAGTTCTGAGTTTGTGCTCTGTTTCATGTCTGATTACAAAGAATGCTCAGGGGTGTTTTGTCAAGCACTGAGTTGTGGGGGGATCTGAGACCAATGGCTAAAGAAGAAAGGAAGAACATAATGTAACTGCATTGGCAATGTGAACAATGGAATTAAGTGAACCCTCAGCAAGTTTTCCAACTGCACCAGCCTGTGTGGTGTGGTTGGCAGGCTGGAGGGAAGGGAGGATGTCCAGAGGGACCTTGTCAGGTTCGAGATGTGGGTCTGTGCAAACCCCATGAAGTCCAACAAGACCAAGTGCAAGGTCTGGTGCCTGGGCTGGGGCAATCCCAAGCCCAAATACAGGCTGGGTGGTGAATGGACTAAGAGCAGCTCTGAGGAGAAAGACTTGGGGGTATTGGGTTACAAGAAGCTGGACATGTCTCAACACTGCTCTTGCAGCCCAGAAAGCCAGCTGTGTCCAAAGCAGCATGACCAGCAGGGTCAGGGGGTGATTCTGCTCCTCTGCCCTGCTCTGGTGAGACCCCAAAACATAACAAGGATGTGGATCCTCTGCAATGAGTCCAGAGGAGAACCACAGAGGTGATAAAAGGTTAGAGAACCTCTCCTATGGAGACAGGCTGAGTGAATTGGGGCTGCACTGTCTGGAAAAGAGAAGGCTCTGGGGACACCTTATAGCAGCTTTCAGCACCTAAAGGGGGCTTTTTAAAAGGGCCTGTAGTGATAGGGAAAAGGGGGATGGCTTCAAACTGAAACAGGGCAGAGTTGCATTTGCTATTAGGAAAAAATTCTGTGCTGTGAGGGTGGTAAACATTGGAACAGGCTGCCCAGAGAAGCTGTGGATGCCCCTTGCCTGGAAGTGTTGAAGGCCAGGCTGGATTGGCCTGGTGCAGTGCCTTTGGCTTCGGTTGGAGCTAGATGATCTTCAAGCTTCCTTCCAACTCAATCCATTCCATGATTTTATAATTTTTAGTTAAAATCTTTTATATACTCTGTGAAGCAACTGATTGTGATATAATGTAACTTAGTAAATGCTGACAGACAGACATAGGTGCTGGTAGTGTCCTGTATCAGCACTATATTTAGGGGGATAATTTGAGTTCAGTAGAGATTACTGGGAGGTTCATGTGTTCATATTTTCATAATGACTTGCCTAAAGGTGTTATTTGGTGTGTTTTTCCATACTGCCACTGCTTTTTCTAACAGCATATTCCAGCAGAAAGCACTTTTCTGCCTAGAATGAAACCCATCCCTAGGAGCTGACCACAGTTTCAAATAGCAGAGGCGTTTCAACATGTTACAGAGTCCTGCATATTGGCTAGCTGCTTCTCAATTAAAAGATTTATGATCTATCTAAAGCAGATGAAAACTGGAACCACCAGCTGTAAACTATTAATGCAAGAGTGGTTGGCTTGTGCAATCAGGTAAGGTCAGTCACTATGCACTGTTGGGAAAGAATAGATTCCATATAATTCAGATCAATGCACTTCAGTAAATTCTCTTAAAACATCCCAGTTTCCAGGCAGCCAGTAGGCTCTAACCATTTCCTGAAGCAATTAAAGAATATAATGCAAAGCAAAGCAGAGATGAAAACCAAAGTGAACTATTGACTGTAAAACATGGAGTAAATCTCATGTCACTTCTCGTTCAGTCAGAGCTAAGTGCTGTTAATCATCTACTCTTTGTTGCCTTGTCAGGTGAATGGCTGAGATTTTAGGTGATTTATATGCCTACTGTTCATTTTGCAATGCAAATGCCTGGAAGTGCATGTGCTCTGCTGACAAATGTCAGCTGGGAAGAGGTAACCTGCAGCTTTTTGTGCTCTGGGAGTACCTTGAGCTCCTCTTGAGTCATCCCCATGGGAGGTATGGCCATTTTCTAATTTGTTCATAAGCAACTGGCTGTGTAAGTACCACCATACTCAGAACATCTTATCTGTCCAAATCCTGCACCATAACCCTTTGTACTGTAAATACTTCCAATAATATATGACCAAGCTCTGGGGTCATGAATCTGGTAGTATTGGCATTGGAACTTACAGACAGAGGACTGAACCATAAGCATTTTGAGCAGCTAAATTCAAATGTGTTTATTTTGGAAGAAATTTATCTAAAAGAAGAGTAAAAACTAGACCATGACTTTTGTGTGGATAGGATGGATATTAGATCATGCTCTTGAAAAGGAAAAAAACATTTCAGTCCTTCAATTTTTCTTACACAAGAACTGTTGGCCCACATTTTTCCCTCTCTGACTCTTCTAAGGGCAGCAAGTAATCTAAAAGGTCATCTTTCTGTTTCAGATGTACCTCTAGCATAGCTTAAAGCAAAGCCTGGTGGAATGTAGATGTTTCATACGTGTTTAGAAACTGCTGTTAATGTTGTTAAATGCTAAGTTCAGATTTTATGCAAGTAAAAGGAGCTTGGCCTTCATCCTGCCACTGAATAGAAAATCCCTGTAGCTGCTGGATACAAGCCTCACACTGCAACCACCTAGTGCCACAGAAATGGCTTTAAAATTATTTATTTCACCAAGAAGCTAAAAAGCTCAGTGGCATTTAAAAAAGGAAATGTTTTTAGCTGTAATTGCTCTTTTGGTGTTTCCCCTTGAAGTACCTTTACATCCTGAACTTCTCTAAAATGCAAGTCCTCTCTCAATATCTTCAATGTTGAGTCAGTTATTTCTGAGTACCTCAGGACAAAATTTGTGGATCAAAATAATGCCAGAATAATGCTAATCTGTTCCTTACTGTTTCCTAGCATTGTGCTCCCTTCAAGTTTAGAGTAATCTAGAGCTCCTCTAGGGATAGCAGTTTATGTAACTTTTTGCAGAAGGGAAAGCTGTATGTGCCTCAGTTGTCTGGTTCAGTATAGCACTTTGCAATATTTTGTCTTTCAAGAGAAGAATAATACATTCTGGCATTCTAATAGGCGAATTCTGAGCCTCTGTTGGATAGAGCAATGTTTGTTGTTCTTTCAGAGTAGTGTTGTCTTTTGTTATTATTTACTTTTTGGTTTGCATTATTTTTTTTGCTAATGGCACTAAAGTCCTTGTTCATTTGGGATGGGTAGTTGACTAATATGCTTTATCTGATAATAGATATCGTGCCATGAAATGGCCTCAAGCTGCGCCATGGGAGAGTTAGATATCAGGAAGAAATTATTAAAGGAAAAGGTTGTAAAGAATTGGAATGGGCTGCCCAGGGAAGTGGTGGAGTCACCATCCCTGGAAATGCTCAAGAAATGACTGGACATGGCACTCAGTGCTACGGTTTAGTGGACAAGGTGGTGTTTGGTCAAAGGTTGGGCTTGGGGATCTTTGACATCTTTTCCAACCTAATAATTCTGAGATTCTATGGAATTTGAAATCTGTTGCTGTCTGGAACTGTCATGATGTACAGAAGAATATATGTGCTTTAAGTATCACATTTTTAATGTTCAAGTAGAAAATATATTATGATTTAATTTTTAAACAAAGCATATTCACATCCTAACATTTGCAAGTTGCAAATCTCCGTGCCTTTATGAATATTCTTAACAAATTTCATTTTGCCTTTCTGGATTTTAATTTCTTTGCAATCCACCAATACATACAGACCTCTAAGTCTACTGTATTGAGGGTTCCAGTGACCTGAGAAGTGTGACTTCCTGATACCTGCTGTAGAGCCCTCTATATCTTTTCTGATATTTTTTCCCTTTCCCAAAGCTTTGTCAAACCTTTTTTTGTTAATCTGTAGTAGTTTTTCTATGTTCTTAAATGTTTTATAAGCCTTTTTAATCAGTCTGTTATACAGCAGTATAAAAGCCACTTGAATGATATGTTCTCCAATAGTCATAGCTTGGCTCAACACTAACAGGATAAACAGGTCCATAGATCTTTCTACATCACCACCTATTTATTCTTTTCTCAGACCTGACTTATGGGATAGGCTTTATTTATTTCCCTATATCTGAGCAGCAATGCCATGTACCTCTGCTTGGTTAACAAGTCTGTGTGACTGCAGAACTCTTCAGTCATGCTTTGATTATGTTTGTTGTCAAACTTTTCACTTCACATTATATTTTCATACACATTAAAGGTGAATCTAGGCTACACTGAGGTAAGTCTGAGGCTTTGCACTGACTTCAGTGAGCCTCATTTCTGCCTCCAAGGGAACACCCAAACTTTTACATGAAATATAAAGTTGTGCACACCTTTGTCTGTTATCTGTTAAGTAACTTAATATTAAAATTTATTATTTAAAGCATGTCACTCTGACATCTGGTGAATATAATGTCCAAACAACAGAACCTTTTATTAAGTCAGCTCTTGCTATTCAGAGTGGCTGACTCTTAGCCTTCAGAAAAGCTCTCTTAAGCTTTTAAATGGATTTGAATTCTCCATGTAGCTTCCTGCACCGTAGAAAAATATTTTATGAAAGTATGCTTTCTTCACCATTGACTGCTGAGATTAAATGCAATAACATCAACCCATCATTATGCATTTCAAAATCTGTCAAACTCATGTACCATCTGAAAGGAGACTTTCCCCAGTTCACATATATAGAAGTTCATATTTGTTCTGTGAGTCATTTCTCACTTCTGAAATTCACTCCCTGCTATGTGTAAAGGTTATGTTAGGTTTCTGCATGTGGTTTCAGATTTATGGCTGCAGTGGTATTGCTAATCACAGGAGACAAGTCTGAGATAGAAAAAGGAGTTAAGAATTGTTGGTAGTTCTCTGAGAAGCTATATTAAATCTTCAGATATTAATAATTTCAATGAAGAGAAAGAATATGTAGTGCTATAAGAAAAAGGTTAGCTAAAAACAAATTCCAAGTGTAATAAGAGAGGATGTGGAGATTTGGTCAGGTTACTGAGGATGAATTGTAAAGAATTAAATAGATACATAAGAAAAAATCCAGAAAAATTAAGACATATGAAGATAAAGCAAGACCATGCAGTGTAATACATATTATATATATACAACAACAAGGAAAAAGCTTATTCCACTCAGTGAAGAGGGAAAGTTGTGGACAGATGAAAAATAAAATATGGAAATATTTAAATCTGTCTTAGCTCTATTTCTCAGATTATCACTTGACAAACTGCTATTTAGACAGGCAAAAACTGGATGAAAACTCAGGTTAGGCCAGTTGAAAGACAGATGGGAGAACACTTAAAGCAGTTTAACAAATTATCTGGATCATAACACCTGTGCCAGGATATTGTAAAAACTGGCTGAATCAATGTCAAGTCATTATTAATCTTTGAGTGTTTCTGGAGGGTAAATGAAATTCTGAAGGAATAAGAACTTGGTACCTATTTTTATCTTATTAGGAAAAAAGGGTTTTTATTCTTTATTGTGGAAAAGAGACAAACAAGTCTCTCCAAATATTAATTTTTTTTCTCTCTGGAAAGGACAAAAAGAAATGGGCTTTCAGTGTAGGAAAGCAAGTTTGGATGAGACAGTAAAACATTAAAAAAAAAAAAAAAAATCCCTAAATCTTCCTAATGTTAAAGGGGGTACATATTCATGGAAACAGGTTGCTTAGAGAGTTTTGATGGCACAATTGTGGTGCATTGTTAAGATTAGGTTAGATAAGCATCTGCCAGGAACAGTGTGGGCACATTTGACCCTGCTTATAGGGAAGAAATGGATTGTATTGTCTCTCAAGGATCCTTTCAGGTTGGATATTCTTATTATATCATTATTCAAAATGTCTATTTTGAGTACCCTAACCTCTAACTGTGCCCCCTCTCTTTTTGGTTTGAAACATGATTGTTTTGTATGGCTGCCTGTTATTTCTCTAAGTTCATCATTCTTAAAGCAGAGACTCAGATTTTTTGCAGCACCTGCTAATAAGGATTTAAATTTGTTGGCACCTAGATGGCTGTTACAGAACTTTCTCTAATGATACTAAAAATAGAATTGTTAGAAGGTTTTTGGTTTTGAATACAAAAAAGTCAAACTATCTGAAAACTTACAGCAAAAGAATAAGATCTTTTTTAGGGGGGTGGGGAAGTAAAGTGAGTATTCTAATTTTGCTTGATGCTGGATAATAATTTAGAGAGTTTTACCCAGCAATATAAACTAGTGTTTTATGTTTAGCTTCATTTACAATAGAAAAGTCCTAAAGATGGCCAGGGTGCAGGGTACTTCCAGCTTGAATTTCATTGATAAAAGTAGGATTGGCCTGAAATTTTTTTGGTGCTGGATTTGATCCACATTGAGTGAGTCTTACACAAGCAACACTTAAAGGATTCATACCATGCAGTTCAGGCAATATATTTTGGCTAAGCCAAAAGTGTGAAAAAATAGTCACCATCCCTGGAGGTATTTAAAAGATGTGTAGGTTTCTATATGTGAGGGCTTCTTTTCCTCCTTTGGTTTATCTTCTGTCTCAGCAACACCTAACTAAAACCAAAAATTATGTTTTAAAAATATCCTTATAGGTCTGGAAACTCAGCTGTAATCACACTGTTGTTATCATTCCAAAAGATAAAAAGATAAAAATAAAATAAGGGTCTTTGTACAAGTTTTGGTTGTGTCATTCTTTTATTAAGAGGTTGAAGTAGCCTTCCTTCCTTCCTTCCTTCCTTCCTTCCTTCCTTCCTTCCTTCCTTCCTTCCTTCCTTCCTTCCTTCCTACC
>JAOTQP010001546.1:86790424-86824198 GCA_026413545.1 Cichladusa arquata | reverse complement strand
TTCCTTCCTGGAATCCTTCCTTCCTGGAATCCTTCCTTCCTGGAATCCTTCCTTCCTTCCTGGAATCCTTCCTTCCTGGAATCCTTCCTGGAATCCTTCCTGGAATCCTTCCTTCCTTTCTGGAATCCTTCCTTCCTGGAATCCTTCCTGGAATCCTTCCTGGAATCCTTCCTTCCTTCCTTCTCCACCCCTCCCTCCATCCCTCCCTTCTCCTCACTGCAAATATATTAAATATAACATGGGAATGATCAAAGCAGCTTAGGTTTAGATACTTCATTTCCTTGCCAGCAATTTATAGCAAAGCAGATGTATATGCAAATTACACCTATCTTAATTCCCCTGCTCACTATCTCAGTCAATTACTTTAAAATAACTTATATCTTTAAAGCATAAAATGTGATGAAGAAGCTTTACTGTTGGATAAAGAAGGTGTCAGTAACTACCCAACCAAGGGCAAGACTGAAACATATGGTCACATTTTCCCAGCTTTCATTGACCTCATGGGAGCTCTCAGTAAAAAAATCAATGACAGGGTCTTCGATGTACAAGAGTAAGAACCATGTGCATGTGTTAGAGGTAATAAGATGTGTCTTGTACTACAGATGATTTACTTTTTGGGTAAATATATTGTAAAGAGTATGAAAACTGATGTTTTCTCTGCATGGAAAAGGAAGCAGTGACATTTTAAATGCAAATGCATCCAACCCCCTCTACCTTCCCCCCGTGCTATGCAGAAAAGCATGGAGACTGAAGCATTGAGGTACGTGTTTTTTCATATAATTGATATTCCCCCTTGCTTTTGCTCATTTATGTAAATTTCATTGCATAACTGTCTGTTTAGAAGCCCCTTGTATTCTTGTACTCCTGCCTTCCTCAAGAGTTAGTGCACTCTCCATTACTTTCAAGACCAGTCTCTCCTAAAAAGACCTGTCAGAAAAGGCACTCAGCAGCCTTGACACATAACTGTCAAGACTTTGATTTCACAGTCTGGAATAATTTGTGGTTTTAGCCTTTCATTCAGCAAGACCTATTACCTGAGCCCTTCTGTCCACAGTTGTTAAAGGCATATTTTAAACCTGTGATTCTCAGGTGGCAGATGGTGTGGTTAAAATCAAGCTGAGCACTGGCTGCTTTCAGAGATCCCGTAAATGCTCGTGGTCATGCAGTAACTTTTATCCCCTCTCCTGGAGGGACAGAGGAGGTCTGCAACTAGCAGCATTGGTGAGAAGGGATACTAGAGTATTCCCAGCAAAACACACCTTTTCACACAGTGGGCAGGAAGGATTCAGTAACCACAGGAGATTTTGCTGTGGGAGCAGCTGTATTTGTGTCCTTGCATAGATCCGTATGCCTTGTGTTCAGGCTGCTGGTGAAAGGCAGATGCATCATGAGCCTGACAGTTTATTCCTTTTTTTTCTAAATTCTTATTAAGTCACTGGTTTCTATGTCCCTTAAATTTGGTACTGTCTCTTTTGCCTGTCCCATTCCTTTCTTTGTTATCATAATTACAGCTGGTTCAAGAACAAAATATTTAACGTCTTTCCTTTGTGCCGGACATTGAAAGTATTGATTTAACATGTGCCTTGTTGTGTTTCTTTTCTTGTTCAGGGTTTATTGGAAGGCAGACTGGTAGCTGATACATGCATTTTTTTCTGTTCTTCATATATGAGATGCTGATAGGACACATAAACAACAACTACTGTTTTTTTCCTACAGAACAAAAGAATGTTGTCAAGATATATTCCACTTATATCTCTGAGTACAATAACTTTCCTCAAACATTTCTATATGTTGGGAAGATGCTCTGAGTAGGAAGCATTTCCCCCCTCATTCCTTCATATCTTCTCTTTTCATTTCCTGGATTTCACTTGCAAACATTTTGACAAGAACATTCTCCCCATACCTGGAATATTATTGTTGCACTGTTCCTTTTAAATCCCACCAGGTTCTTATGAAAAAGAGATATATTTAGAAGCAGAGTCTAGTGTCCAAAAAGGATCTTTTTATTGATATGTCATCAGCCACTGTTTCAGCAATAGACAGAAAGTCTCCCAGGAAAAAGTTTTTTAATAAGAAAAATCCTATCCTGATAGAAAAAACTTTTGAATACTACAGTGCCCAGTGATTTACACATTCCTTATCTCCCTTGAAGGGATATGAGTAGAATATCCTCTATATTTGTTCTTTATAGCATTAAGCAAAGCAGTAAAAAGAGCATTTTCAGTTTTCTGTGCTATGTATGCATCCTTTTAGTACCTTTGCTGTTTATTAACCTGTACCTTTGCTGTTTATTTTTGACTTTTTCGCCCCTCATTCTATTGCTTTCCAGTGAATTTATGCATGTACTCATGTGTTGTCGTAATGGCTTTGCCTGTTTTGTTCTCACATCATGCATGTTTGAAATGAGTTAAATATAAAAGGAAAGAGAAAACCTCTGTGGCAGGTTTTTCCTTCACTTATTTCAGAAGAGAGTAGTTCATTGCTATGCTAATGGGGAACGTGTGGCACAGGGTAATTGCTAAAAAGTATTCCTTGCAGACATCCATCATCTTTTATTGTTGAGCACTCAATATTCTGCTCACAGTAAGGATGTAATTCACTCTGGGCAATGAGACACCAAGCTGAATGCCACACTAATTGCAACAAACCTCTGCAGTGTCTAGCCATGGAGGTGTATGAATAGAGTCCAGTCCATAAACCACCGTGCTCTGGTGTGGGTGCTGGCAGTAACACGTACTCAGCTCAGGAAGATCAACTGGGAAGTGAATTTGTAAGAGACAGATGGGTCCCAGAAACTCTGTTTTCATTCTAACTGGACTGATTTACTTAGACTGTGCATGGCATATATGTATAGAGTGAATAATGCATGCATTAAGCATATGGATATAATATTGCTCTACAGAACTGGAAAATGTCCATCTTCTGGCCAGAAAGCAATCTTGTATTATCCATGAAGCCAGATCATAGTTATTCCACATGGCCTTAAAATTTATGAGTAGAAGCAGAACGGTCCACAAAACCTGCTAACATCTAAGCTACACAGACCTGGTTTTCCTTTCAAACATTTAGATGAAGATATTGAAAAAAAAATTATGAAACGACCTCTTGAAACTCCTTTTCTAAATGAAAAGATAATTTAATTCTGAACTACCTAAGGGTGTTCTGTGACTTGTTTAGTGCTTCCATTGCACATTCAAGGTTCTCCTATAAAAGGCACTGCTATGCTCAACTGCTGAGTATTGCTATTATTAATGAAGGTCCATAATGGTTCTAAATTTAGAGTTATAGTTCAATATGGAGTTTAAGCTCTTTGCTGGGGTTACAGCCATGAGGGTCTGCAATTACTGACACTGACATATATAAGATGGTACCTGCTTGTGTCTCATTATTTTGATTTGAAGACACCATACCATAAACATTCAGAATGCTAAAATCCCAAGAGAAGATGAACATGCTGATAACCTGAGCATAAAGCTGTCAAAGGCAGATAACCTTGAGTATGGCTCCAAGCAGGGCTTTTGTGAAACCACAAGCTGAACGTGCCCTTTGAACACTGCAACATATATTGTAGTCTTAATCTCAAACATACACATCCTAGCAAAAAAATTCCACCACCCTATGAAAATGTTAAAAATAGCACTTTCTGTTGTGCTTTTATATGCTATGTATTTAGAATAGCCATCACTTGAAAAAGTGAAGGCTAACTTACCTATGCCAGCATTTAAGGCTACCTAGAAATATGGGGCAGCATTAAGAATTTTTGTTAGCTTGTAATGCTATGAATTATTTATTAGGCAACACATGCTCATTGCTTCCTTGGTCTTAACTCCAGTGTACATAGTCCCTGCTGCTGGTTTGTAGTATGAAATTCCTTTAGGGTGTGGAGACATGAGTGGGCCCTTGAGAAACACGGGCAGCTGGCAGGCAGTGATGGCACAGTGCTCAGGATGGAACAAGAGCAGCAGGAAGGGGACACAGGCACCACGGCTGCTACCATCATGTCCAGCATGGTGGCCCCATTGCTCTCCTTGGTGAGGAGAAGGTTGTGCTCAGGGAAAGTCTGCCTGGGAGGTGTAATTCTGTACAGCAATGCCTGCTCTGGAAGGGTCAGACAACCTCCCATTTAGCACAAGCTGTGGGATATCTCAGGGATATTTTCTGCAGATCTACTCTAGAGCAGCTCGTATGTTTCAGTCAGTACGTGTGGTTGTACTGACTGAAAATGTTAGTACTGACAGAGTGTCACCAGTGCTCTTCTCCCAAATATTTTCAAGTCAAACCCCTACTTAAGGTGGAACTAAAATGACCCTCCTATGAGAAACACTTTGTTTGATGGGAGTTAATGCACACGAAATGTAAAACATAGAGCAAGGATACTGCATACTGCTCCTCCTGAGAAAACAGTTAATGCATCCATGTTTAGTGGTTCAATACTTTTTGTGTTGCATCAAGCTCTTGTGCAAAAAAGAGATACCTGCCCTTCCATCCTCTAACTTATTAGAGTAGAAGAAAAAATATTTGAATAACACAAACGCCATTCCTTAGTAAAGTTTAGACGTACTGTTGACTCACTCATATCCTCAAAAATAAGCATATGTATTTGAAGATCACTATTTTTCCCCATAAAAGAAACGTTTTTGGTTTTATTTTTGGAATTCACACTTTGACTTATTTAATAAAATATAAATAAGCGCTAGTGTAGCACAATCACACAGCAAGAACAAAATGCTGTCACAAAACTGATTTACCACATAGGAGCCTGCTGTTACCATTTCTTTGCTCTGCAGGCCCATGTTGCTGAAGAAAAAGTGAGTCAAGCCTAGCTCTTTGCTATCAGAAAATAGATGATTGAATTATTTAACATATGAGAGACTGAAGTGGCATGAATATAAAAGGCCAGCAAGTTTCTAGTCTCCAGAGACATTTGTAAATCCTGTATCCATGAAAGTGATATACTGTTTATCTAGGTCAGGCTGCCAAATGTAATACATATTTATATATCTTCCATTCCAGGCTAAGCATCATGTCAAAAATGTCATTAGGATGTATGAACAAAAACATAGTGATAGTACCCATTAGCTTTGTGGTTACATTCAATTTTTCTCTCAAGGAAGTCCATTATCCATACTTACTAATGAGTGGGTGATTTCTCCCTGTCCTTATCTCCACCCATGAGTGCTTCATTGTGTTTTCTCTCCCCTGTCCTGCTGGGGAGGGGTGTGACAGGGTGGCTTTTTTGGGTGCCCAGCATCCAGCCAGGGTCAACCCACCACAATATTTTATTAAAATCAATGTCTGTAAAGAGGGAAAAATTGTGGGATTTTTTCTGTGAGGTCAGACCAGGGACAGACAGAAACAGTCCTGCCAAGAAATGGAGTGCCCTGCTCCTTAAGGAAACTAAGGATGTGATTTTGTGTAGGTCTTTACAACCTTGTCTGTCTCTCTTCTCAGGCTACAATTTGATCACTCTCCAACTTGCTTCTTCTCCAGAAGGGAGAAGATAGTAAACAGCTGTGAAATTGCTATAACCCCTCCATTGTCTCTGTAGAGCAAATAAGGCATGCCAGCGTGATGACAACCCCACAAAGTTTGGCTGCAGAGGGCTTCAAGCCCTTCACACCAGAAGTACCTTCACACTAACAGCAGTGGGGCAGCTTCCTCTTCCCTCTCACACCTTAGTTATCCACCAGCACGGCTAACATCCTAAGGATCATGGAGCAAAATCACCTAGAAACAGGAAATGCCGAAAAGGAAGTAGAGAGAACTGTAAATAAGGAAAAAAACATCCTTAGGTGAGGGAATGCTACTGCCCTGGAGGGACAGAGTCTCCTGGTCTCTGCCACAAAACTCCTGGTCACTGACTGGAAAGGGCCATTGTCTGGAAAGGTCTCATGTTTTAGTACCTGACTGAATACATTTAAGTTAAATGCTCAAAGCTGCTGAGAACCCAACAACTGCCACTGAAAGTATTAAAAAACATGCTTAGATAAGCATCCAGACTCTGGAAAATATATAAGTCTGTAAATAAGGGATTTATCCAAATATTGACGTTTGCACCTTGGATTCTTCTGACCCTATAGTTATTAACTGTGTCATGGCAAATTTGCACAAAGTGATGCTGTCTATAAATCCTTAATTCTACTATTCATTAACTTTTAAATCCTTGACTTTGCAACCCTACTGATTCTGCAGAAGAAATGTCTGTATATGCTTGGGTTTTTAGAAGGCAGACTAAAATAACAGAAATTTTCTCATGAGAAATTATCTGTTGACAGAATCAGAGCCTCCTATCACAGAGATCTTTGTCACATCAGCAGCAGAATAACTGATAGCAGTATCAGATTGTCATCACCTGTTTACCAGCAGTAAAGGAGAATGAAAAGTGCCCTTTCCAAGGTGCTTTATAGCTCATTACTCATACCAGGTTTGGGAAATTAGGACTATGCTCTGCATCTTGAATAGAAAGATCTTTTGGTGGTTAGAGATCCTTCTATGCTACATCTATATCATGGTCTTTTCATCAATCCTCTGAAGGCAGTCCTCTTTCTTAGCTAATTTCAGGCTTTCCAGCTTCTCCTGGACCTTTAGCCATTACTTGTCCTAACCTAGTCCTTCACCTGTGTCCTTACTGTCCCTGGTTTTCCATTAGGTGGTAGTCTTCTCCTTGCTGCCTGTGTGCCAGAGTTGGGAATGTTCAAGATCATGTCCTGAAATTTTGTTCTTGTGAAAAAGAGGTTGTAGAGAAAAGCACAACATTCTGCTATCTCTGGACATGTCCTGCCACTTGTAATTCTACCATGGAAGCAGTATTTTCCCATTTCCACTGAGCTGCCTCTGCCTGTGTGGTTTCTATAAGGATGGAACATCTGATATAGCAGCCAAAATCTGTGAGAAACACAATATACTAAATTTGTTTAAATGCCAAGCTGTTCATGTCAGCTAAGAGACAGAGCCAGTCTGCCCTGCCACTTGCTGTCCTGTGCATCCTAATCTTCTGCAGCACTGTGGGAAGAAAGCCAGTGCAGCAAAGGGAAGCATTCACTGTCCTGTTTCAAAATAAGGCACAGGAAAATCTCAAATTGTGCTAGACCACCTCAAAAGAGTGAAAACTCAAATCTTTGCTTTAAACATTCCTTGTGCTGTTCTGAAAAAAAGCAGCTGCCAAACCATTTGCAGGCTTGGTGTCGAACAGTGAGCTTAGGCTGGGAAGGAGAAGATCATTTAATAGTGACACCACATAATTTGTTGTTACTGAAGTCCATATTTATCCTATTAATAAAGAGTTTGGTGTTAACATTTTGTGTAAATGAGGATAATTTATTAAGAGAAAAAAAAAAAGAAACTAAGGAAAACAGATTGCTCCAGAGGGCAAAGAAATATATCACTGCAAACATACATAATGAATGCAATTTATAAAGCACTTTTAATTAAAAGTTTTAAACTTGAATTATATCATTTGATTGCAAAAGTTGAGCATGTTTTATTAAGCCAAGCTTCTCAGTAGATCTTTATACACAATTTAAGAGAAAATAACCATCATGTTTATAGCTGTCTCTTTGTCATTAAGAAATGTTTTATTTATAACTTACCAAAGTGGTGTAATCAAAACATTTGGGATCTGTGCTTTTGTCCACCAGAATTTCCTCTGAATTCATTTCCACCTGTCTAGGCCTTTTAACAATGATAGTTATTCTTCTTTGTGGGACTGATGAATAATACTAATTCTTGCATACTGCTTTTTATAACAGTTTTGAATAACTTTCCCTTAGCTTGGGAGCATGAATGTTTATTGTCCTTCTTCAAACATGTGCTATACATTGTCATATGTTTAAAGACACACATGGCAAAGAAGCATCTGCTGCAATGAGGAGCTGTCTCTGCACTGTTTGCTTTGAGCATTTTAGTGAAGAAGGTTGTCTCAGCTAAGTCCCACAAAACCTCTGGTTGTGTAAGAACTTGTTGCACAGAACAAAGAAAAACTGCATTCCCAGCTTTTGAAAACATTGACCAATTTGAGAGGAAGTTGGGTACAGATGGTAAATGCAAGTGTTTTTGTCTTATGGTTCTCACTGCAACCAACAACTACCTACCTGAGATGAAGCCATGGACAGCTCTGGGAATGATCCATCCCCTTCTCCTTAATTTTGAGGTTCAGTATCAGCAATGGAGGAAGTTCTGAAACTTGGAATAGGGACTGGATGTCCAGTCAAGAAATCAACTTGATATTGCTTTGAGATATTAAGCCTTTACAGAAGGTACAAAAAGTATTGTACTTCAACAAAAGATGACCTGGCGTTTTTTTGGGGGTTTGTATGCTGTGTATCCACCTCCTCTGGTTCTTTCTAGTTAGTAAAACAGACTCATTTAGTCAATTTTTGGATAAAGATAGTATAAATTGTATTTAGTATGCTTGGGAAGTAGTAGGTGAAACACAGAATTCTGACTCATCTCACCAATTATAATTATAAATTATAAAATAATAAAAAAAAATAAATAATCACCTCCTCCTGATTCCAAGAGAATTTGGATATTGAATTGTTCTCTGAACAGCCTAACTTTTGGAGGTATATCTGTGAGATCTAGCTTTGAAAATTCCTCTTGCCAGGTTTAATAGAACATAACATGATAGCCTACAGCAGCTTTGCAGTGAGATTTACTCAGGTGACTTTTCTTCAAAAGCTGAAGAGCGGAGAGACCAAGTCCATCCTTGGAGTGCCATTCTGTACTCCCCAAAAAACAAAATTTGCCTTTTTTTTAGTACTTTTTTTCTTGGTGAAAAATTTAAAAATTTAAAAATTACAAGTAGATTAATCCACTATTAAAATAAAGGTCTTGTTTCTGTGTCAGGAAAAAAATGGTGCTAGACCTTGCTAATGCCTGCAAATATCTTTTCTACTGATGTAAAGTAGAAGTTGTATTTGGCCAGAAGAAAATGAAGGGAGCTATATAAACCAAGAAAAGAAGAGGGCTCCTGAGGATCTTCCACTAAAGTTTGTGAGTGAGAAGATTAATTGTCTAACCTCCAAATTAGAAGCCCTCTGTGTAGATCCTCGGAGTTTGCTGTTTACCTTTCATAAAATACTGAAGTATGCAGCCTCTTTCTGAGACATTAAAGTCAGGATTTCTCCCAAAAACATCTTTTCCAGTTTTAGTTAAAAATTATAAGGTTTATTTCCCATCTGTTTTAGGGCCTTTATCTTCCCCATAGACATAAACAGGTTTCAATTTGCCAGTTGGCCCTCCTGATTACCAGCAGTTCTGCTTGAGTAATCTCACAGCTTGAAGAACTGGCATTAGAATAATATAATTTCATTTAGCATTGCAAATGTTTCTTCCTTTTTTCTTCCACGTGGGTTTTCAGAGTCAGGGAGCATTTTATACTCACTGATTTCCCTCCTACATCATCATGTTACACTGTCAAGTGTGCAAAGAAAGAGCTAGAGGGCTGTTTGGTCCTTTTATAGGGCTGATAATCACATGCTGCCCTTTGTGAGGCTGTCATGTTCAAGTACAGGATCCAGCACCTTCTGAAGAAAGCTGCCAGCACTCATCCTTGAATTGCTTTTCCTCTGCTCAAGACAAATGCTGACATTGCCTTTCTCTCTTTGGTGAGGGGACCACAGTCTCAGCTGCAGCTGCTGAGAGGAGCAAGTAAGGCATGGGTGTACTCAGACACTGCAAAGACTGCTTGTACACATTTCAAATCCCCTTTCAGGCCATTCCCCTAAAGTTTCAGAGTGCTTTGGTTTTCAGAGACAACATTTGATGTGAGGAGAGTTTCTGGGGTTGCTTCAACCTTGTGCTTCTGTGTCTTGGTGTGCTTATGTCTTATCCTTCTTCCTACCATGGTGCCCTGTATTCATTCAAGGCATTGGCTAGACCATCACTCCCAAACAGCAGTGATATATCCTGGTACTAAAAGACCATTATAGGAATTGGAAATATTATCATTAGTGCTTGGACAGCATGATTTTGTTATCTTTCCCACACAGAGATGACATTTTTTCTCTCACCTTCTGTTTTATTTCTTAAATCTCTGGCATTTCCAGCTGCCAGGAGGTGGTGCTGATGTACTCCTCTTGTTCAGGAGCCTGTGATTCTCTGAGCACACAGGAGTGAGAGGCAGCTGGATTTTGGCAGACACGTACAAGCTATTCGGTTACAGTATTTGGTTCCATTTTTACATCTGTTAAATTTCATGTCACTGAAGCTACCTGCTAATATTGTGCTGCTGTATTGACTCTGCTGTGAGGAGGAGCTGGACTGCTTGTCTTCTGCTTTTAAAATATGTTGTACTACCTTCCAGGTACCAGGTTCCTCATGTGCAGGGCACCAGTCTTGATATCTAGAAACTCCCTAAATGAAGCATTAAAGATTAAGCAGCCAATATATATGAACTGCAAGTGTGAGTGAGTTATGCTGTAAATGCAACTGGTTCAGAGTGATGTACCCAAATTTGAATTGCAGTGCATGGGAAAGATGATGTTTCCTTGGCACCTCCCCATGTTGCTGTGCTCCCACTGGACCTGGAAATTCTGTGCAGCACACTTCACCTGGTGAAGCAGACAGTGTTTCAACTCGATAAAACCAGGGTCAGCATGATCTTTTACTCACCTACAGTCATCCTAACAAATCCCTGTTATAGACCAGACCTCTCAGAATTAGAACCCCCTACGTCTATCTCACATCTCCTTGGCCCTTTCTGGGGCCTGCTTCAGGCCCAGCTACTCTGTCACAGCTCCTTAGGTTGCTGCTGTGACTTCAGACAATATCTGCATTACCTTGGGCTTCTGTGTGACGATCTGTGTGATGATCAGTGTGATTATTCTGTGTGATTCTTGTTTGTGTTCTGCACACTCAGCATGGCCCAGAGCACCAGGCTCTTACCTTGTGGTTCCCATCACCTCCTGCTTGCCTTACTACCTGGACTATCCTGCTGCTCAATGGTTGCTCTCCTCTTTTCTGCCCTTTGATGACTAACATAAATTTAGAAATATTCCCATCCACTCGTAGAGCTTGTTCTACAGAGGCCTGGTCAGTAGCCCATAGTCACAGTCTGGCACAAGCAGAGGGGAGGTGATATTGAGGAGCTAGTGAGTGGTGCATCAGCTCCAGATTTAGGTTCTCCTTAGACAATCTTTGACTAGACCCAGCCTGTATTTCTTGGTGTACAGTTAACTTGTTCCTCCCTGTGGTTTTCCTTTTGTTTTTATAGTCTGACATACAACAATTCTTCATTTAATTTTTCTTGTGAATCTTTTCCCATAGGCAGAACTCATATTTTGGCTGAAGATCTGTTTCACAGTCCTGCTCTGAGGCTTCTTGTCTGTATTCAAAATGGCATAATCTGTAACAAATGTACCATGTAAGTAAGTTAAAAATACATTGATCTTTATTCCTGTCTGTGAGTGCTTGATAGGCAAAGAGATACTCAGAAAGCCAGTGTCATAAAACTCCTGTGAGCATGAAAACTAAACTCCTGCTGTTAAGCCACCAGTATAAAAGACTTGACCTCATAAGGGCAGATAAATCTGTGTGTCACATAAATTCCCTCTCTGGACACTAATGCTCAGATTCACTGCTTTTCAAGTAGTTCAGAATTTCACATATGTATTTTTTTCTTTCACATAAAGGCCTTCCTCAGCATGGCATCATGACATTTACTCCCTCCCTCTGTTGCAAGTCTATACCAAAGTTAACTATAAATTCAGCCTTGCAAGTAAGTGTAACTTGTAGAAGAATTCATACTCTTCAAGGAAGTTTATGGCATTTTCAGAGGTTTGGTTCTCTTTCAAATGGCCTCATTTAAAATACTGGACTATAAGGCAGTCTTGAGCAGTGAACCTTTCACCTCATAACCTTTCCTGTTTCTGTGCAGATGGAAAGAAGCTGATGCTCTGATTATTTTCATTCAGAAATCTCTGGAGAGATAAATACAGGAATGGAAATACCATGGCTGTACAACAATCTATTGGAGTAAAGTCCTCTCTATAAGAAGGATTAAAGAACTGCATCCAAGATCAAATAAAATGTGAGCATTTGATTGCTAAATAGGAGAGAGACAAAATCACTATGACTGATAATCTGCTGAAATCTAGAAGAATTACAGTATCCTCTGGGCTTCTACTTCAATGCAAAGAAATGCATTTTAGGGTTTGAGGTTTTATGACTGTTTTTTTTTATTTTAAAAAATGTTTATATTTTTAAAAACACTATCAGTTAGCTTGACCTGATGGTTATTCCCCTGCCCCTCTCCCAGCCCCATTTCTCCCATTACAACAGAGATTTTTTTTCAATGCGATTTGGTTGAGTAAGTGCAAATAGCTTCTTTCCTTTTGTGTCTGACTCACTCAGATATCTCCAAGCACTTATTTCAGGAAATATTTCAATTAAAACAGGCTTAGTTTTTTTCTTGGCACAGTTCATCACCAGATCAAGTTTTCCAAGTCATCTTGTCAGGTTGTCTTTAATTCTACCATGTAAGACTGTGCGAGTTACTCTTCTGTAGCTCAGCATCACCCCAAAGAGAGGTGTTTCCAAGCAGCTTTCTCATTAAGAAATGGCAAAGCTTTCTATCCTTACTCTCTTGCTGGATTATGTTGTGACAGTCCTATGTCAAAAATATGCCTCAGATTGCTTCGGGTCAGGCTTTATCTTGAAGGATGACAGAAGCACGGAACAGGATCTCTCCAGAATGAGTAATTTATGCCATGGTTTATTTTCTGCTGAGAAACCAGAATAAATTAGTCTAATTTACAGTAGGAGAATATTTAGTTTTGATATCAGGAAAAGGCTTCTCTCTAGGGTAAATGCAGCATGAATAGTCATAGGGTGTCTTCTGTTGAGCTCATGCAAGGAAATTGGATGTGTGGGAGTCCAGAGACAGGGGACTGTGTGTGGTACAAGGAGGGATAGGGTAGATCAAAAGTTTTCAGCCTGGTGTCTGCCTCTGGCTTGCCCAAAAGTTCATTGATTAGGGGGGCTAGGGTGACTCATTTTGGTGCAGTAGTGGTCTGTTCTGGGCCAAAGCCTCCTCAGCTTGTCCTTACCACATGGGCCCAGGACTGCTGTAGGAACATGCTGGGTAGGTGCAGCTCATCCTGTGCTTTGATAAACTGAGCTTTCTGCACCTGGCCTTGGAGAGGTGTAGGAGATGCCAAACTCCTCTATCTTCAGAGAAGGATGTCTCACTGGGGGATGTCCTACAGGACCCCTTGGGCATCTTCTTGTTTTACATTTCTATGATTACATTACACAATAAGCCAGAAAAAAAAAATAAAATTCCATAAATATATCACCTACGACCCTGGAAATGGTAGTTTTGCAGAACTGCTCTCCTGCATTTTTCATTCAAGGTGTATTGTGCTGTTCATTACAGTATGTCAGAGTGACAGTAGCATTATTGTCTTATTTACAGTTCTTCCTTTCTCTTCAGCAATGAAAATGAAAAGGAAATCAATGCCATTAAAGAGAATAATTATAAACTCATCTCCTGGAAGGTCTGAATTTTTTCTGAGTTCTTATCTCTGAATGTACTTGAACAAATGCAATGGAAGAATAGAGGAAAACTGCAGGAAAGCACCTCTGCAAAAGAGAGAAATACTGTGGTAGGCCACTGGATCTGCAACGTCCTGCATCCCCCTCCACACCCCTGGCCTTTACAAAAGTGTGCTATGTGATTAGAAATGTCAGGGAGGAAGAGCAAGAAAGATCAAATTAAGTGACACAGGAGAAAAGGGGAGCTAGTACAATTCAGTATCAATCAAACAACATTCAAACTTCAGTAACATGATTTTGTCTTTCAGTCAATCTTCGCACCACTCTGTGAAGCCTCAGATCAAAGAGCTGTTAAAAACCCACCAAGGAAGTTCTCCATCAGGCAGGAGCCTGTGGTTTCTCACAATTTATTCAGAGCAGTGCCTAGCTCTGAACTGTGCCAGCAGGGCAGTATGTCATCGCCCTTTCTGTGCAATTCTGAACTAAAAACCTTTCAAGAATTTTCAGATTGTGAGCAGAGTTTGCAAGCACAACATCTGGAAACCACTTTGGCTTTCAGAAGAGAGAAGGCTGCAGCATGACTATATTCTCTGCAAGAGCCTTGTTCCTCTGTGCTGCATTGCTCAGTGAATAATATTGACTGCTCAGCTCTTCCAGAGTGTGAATTTTACTGAGAAATGAAGCAATAGGGGTAGAGGGCAACGTATTTATCCAGCATGATGCCTTAGCTCTAATGAGTGGGGCAGCCATACAGCACTTAGAGTTGCTGACTACAAAGGATGAAACAAATCTCATTTGCATACTACTCTCAGGGAGAGTTTCATTAGTGAGGTTCACCCTCTTTGTACTGTACCAGTCCCTACCTCTCAAGCAACCCCCACTGGGCTGATGGGAAACAATTTAGATGGGCTCAAAAGCAGTTCAGTAAGATGAAAATTTTCAATGGATAATTACAAGGCAAATATTTCATAGGTTTGACTGCTTGCTAATTAACATACTTTGACTAGATCTGCCTGCAGCCAGAGTAGAGCCCATTAAGGAGTACCCTACCAAATTATGTAGTAAATACTGTAAGGTAACTTCATCCAAAGACAGCCTGCCTATGTGTGATATGGCTTGAAGGTGCTATATTTTGTCTGGATGAAAGGAAAGCTAAGCTAAGCTGAAATGAAGAAAGATGCAGTGGCAGCTGTGAGTGTGACCTGGGTCCTGAGTGATGCTCAGCCGAGAACATCAGGGCAGAGAGTGCTGGGTGTGGGCTGCAGTTTGAGATTAAAAGAGCACCTACAGCAAATGATGCTCCTGGCCCAGGAGCAGAATAGTACGTTTTGACACAGTGATCACGATCATTACAGTAACCAAGTTGCACTTTGGGTTCCTGACCTGCTGCGTTCACTCATGGAGTTGGGGTATCTATGCCTGCCAAAGGAAAGAAGAGCATGTAAGGGGCTGTTCTATGCAAAATTCTTGTGTTTCTGTGAGATAGAGAGAGGAAAAAAAAGGGTTTAGTTAGTTTCTCTTCCTGATTAAAAAAATGCTGTTGGCCTCTCCATTGAAAGCACAGAGTCTGCAATTGTTGGTGCAATAATTTCATTACGGCACATTCAGTACCACTTGGTGATGCTCCTGGTGTACTGAGGGTGCACGCCTTGCAAGGGATTGGTTGAGACTTTCCTAGTAAGCACTGCATCCTGTATCCCCAGCACTTTTCATACATCATAGCTGGCTTCCTCTGGCACAAAATATTTCTGTTTCAGCTGCATTACCCTAGAAATACACCCGCTCCTTTATGTAATCAGCACCATCTCTACAGAAGGGTAAATAGCTACACATTTACCTGATGCAGCAGATGTTAAATACATTTGCAAAATGGCAAGTAATGATTGAGAATTAGCTTTGCAAAATCCTCTATAAATGTTATAAAGAAATAAAATAGGTGACAAACACAGCTTTATGCAGTTTTCTCCATTCATCTGCACTTGTTCTGCTGATAAGTAGCAGAGTACTGGTTAGTCTGCACAGGTAGGAGTGTGTATGTGCTTATATGCTTTAAAACCCATTTGTCCTGAGCTCCTATGGAGCCACTCTGTGTTGGTGTGTATGTACACATGCTTTAGAGAAATACATTCACAAATATAGGGGTAGATTATTTTCTTTGTGTATGAGTCTGTGGTATGTAAGGTTGCAAAGAAGGAGGAAAGTAGAATCACTTGCATGGTACTAGTGCTTTTGAAACATTGCTACCTTCAAAACACTGCCAGATCTTCAATTTGATGGAAGACTGCTGAGGAGCAAGATGGGAGCCACCAACAGCTTAGTGCTATCTTGCCTCTATGAGAAGAGATGTCTCCTGGGTCAGAATATCTGAGCTCAGCAGTCACTGGAGAAAAAAGTACAACCTTGCTTTCTTCATTGCCTTGTAAACTTGTCTTGCATGCAAGTGTGAGATCATACTGGAGTCTTATTTCCCCATCTCCCCATCACTAACGTTCTTCATGTGTGCAGTGCAGTGATGTGCTTAAGGGCCTTAGCTGTAATTTCACTGGAAACAAGTTGTTATGTTCCCTTTTCATACAATAAGGCATTCTATTACAGAGAATGTGTATCTATATCTATCTATATCATCTATATCTAAATGTGTATCATCCATATCTATATATAAACTGTGTGTAAATTGATATGTACAGATATGTACATATGTATATATACATACGTGATCTTTTAGGTACACACTTATGGATTCAGTGCACAACTGAATCATTTTGTAAAGACTGTGCATGTATAATTTTAAAACAAAAAGCTATAAATAATGCAAAAATGATTTCTGTTCTATAGTGTTTGATGTTGGTTTGTACTAATGGATAATTTAATAGGACTTTAGAGGTATGGATGTTGGGATACATCATACAAACATGCTTAGCTTGTATAACACGTGACTGCATGATTATATGTGTGTATGACATCATTCTGTAATGCAGTGGTACATACACTTTTAGAGTAACCTCCCCAGACATCAGGCTAAGCTATTCTCAGCAGATGGAAGGTTGAAAGCTAAGTCACAGCATGTGCTGTTTATGCAACACTGCTACTATAAAAGAGAAACCTGATGTTTAAAATCTGTAAAAAGATGCTTCGGCAGCTGTGCTACCAGCCAGTAAGAGTGGCATTCCCTTGATGCTTCCTTCAGCCACAGAAGACCATAATTGAATAGCCTGTGAATCCTTTGCTGCCTGAAGCATCCAGGCAGCAGACCCCCCAGAGGTCCTTTCAAATCAGGGCTTTACAGTTCTTCCTAAGTCACAGGAGATGCTGGTGCTCTTCTGCTCTTCTGCTGCAAAACTGCAGCAAAACCCAAAAAATTGTGCAAGGAATGATTCAGGAAGACCAGCATAGCAGATAAATAGGGACAAAGAAGCTGCCTGTCTCATTAATATATAGTAACACAAGTAATACAAAAATCACAAAGACTTCACCTTTCTTTACCATAGGGGTATTACTGGCCATCTTGCAGATGATCCTACCTCAGCCCTTCCAGAAAATAAGGGGGTTACTACTCTTTCCTGCCATCTCTGTCCTCAGACCTGTGTTTATATGTGTCTTGTCAGGGGATAGCACTGGCCATTTGGCTCCCTTGTGTCTGATGAGAGGTGGGAAACCTCTTGGTCAAATAAATTTTATCTAATAGATTATACTGTATTTTCCTTTGTCTTCTATGGCAAGTCATCATTTACAGCCAAATCTACCAAGGCAGGAGCTCTGTCTACCCTGCTGGGAAGGTAAGAGTGGCATTACATTGCTTGTGTGTTGAAAGCTGCATGTGTTCCTAAATGATCTGCCTGGTTAGGTGCCTCACTGATGTCCCTGGGAAATGGATGAAAAATACTGCTTTTGTTTGGCTGCATTATGTGTTGTACATATGTAAAAGGTTGCAGGCTGAACAGTGCTGTGGAATCAGACCATTCTTCTTTGCTTTTCAAAATATTTTCTAAGTTTGAAGCGTAAGCTGAGATGCTCTAGCACTTGCAAAAAACTTGCAAAGTAAGGGTTTGCAAGTAATTTGTGTTTCAGCATTGTGGGTAGCTAGGCTGAAAGGGTAGTGCTAAAGGGAATCTCTCCCAATGAATTACAGCTGTACTGATTACCAAGGAGCAGAAACATCTGTGCCTGGCCAATCAGTTTGGGGGATATAAAGAAGTGGGGTAGCTAGCCACCAGTTATGGGCACTTGCAGTTGGAGCTTGAGATCCAGAGTCTGCTGGAGTAAGAGAAGAGGCTGCTGGCTGTGCTGTGAGGATGAAGGGACATGCAGTTGTGCAAGGGATAGATATGGTGAGAAGATGCTGTGTGAGGGATAGTCAGGTTTAGGTGGCCAGGTAAGGGACAGGTTTGGTTTAGCCAGCCATGCAGAATGAAAGGAGTCAGAGCTATGTGGAGCTGCCCATAAGAAAAGGAATCAGTACAGTGTGAAGCTGCCAATAAGAGGAGAAGTCAGAGTTATCAGAGAGGTCTATGAAAGAAGAATTCAGAGTTGCATGAGAACAAGGCCTGTAAAAGAAGGCATGTAGATTTTGTGAAAAAAGGGCTGGTGGTGATACCAGCCCTGTCTGTCTCAACTTAACTGTGACACAGCATGACTGGTCAAATAATTGGCGCCATCTATTAGCTGAATTCAAATATGGGATGATCAATAAAACACAAAATTCTGTAAGTACCTTGTGTCAGAGAGTGCAAGGACCTAGCAGAAGGAAGTATGTCTGATAAAAGGCTGTTCTTGATGAGAGTTTTTTGATGAATTCCTTTCCTGCTCCCTCATTATCCTCCTAAGAACTGATGACTGCTGGACACAGGGCTCTTAAGCCTGTGTGGTTATTTCTGTTTCAGTTTTGGTTATAACCTTTTGCAACACACTGAGATAGTGACATTCTGTTCTCCCTACCCAGAGCATGGTTATGAAAGAGGGGGGAGTGAGTCAGACTGAGCACAGAGTGGTCCTACATCCACTGATATGGCACAAAGCCTCCTGTGGGGTCTGGCAAGACCACAGTGCTCAGGGACTCAACCCTACTGCTGTTGGATTAATAACAAAACATCAGGCCCAAAGAGAAATGTGTTTTCCAGATGCTCATCTTAAAGCTGGCAGAAAACCCTACTCTTTCATGGTTTTCAAGGGAGGTTTTGTTGGAAATGACAGAGCTGTCACTGCTCCTTGTAGATAATAGATTTAGATGTGTGATAAGCTTTGTATTGCATCAGGGTGCTTCAGTCTTTGCAGGTGGGCTTTAAAGAAGCACCTCAACTCATTTACTTCACTGGATGATCAAAGACCTAAGACTACACAAAGGATTTCTGAATTTTGATTATTTGCTCTGTTAGATATTGCCCAAATTGATGTTGTTTATTTCTTCTCTGTCATAGAATTTCTTTGTTACTTTAATATTTGGATTGTGTACTGGTTTGAGTTGAGACTTTCAGGACACTTCAAAAGCAAAATAAAATGGCATTTCTGCCTGATTAGTGATCCACCGTGAATATGATTCTAATTCTTCAGTTAAAAATGTGAAATGAAATTGTTAATGAATCTACATTTTCACTACTGTGCAGGTATATTTTATAAGCTAGCCCAAAAGTACTTCTGAAGATCTCAGGTTGGATTCTGACTTAGTAGATAATTTCTCAGATTCACAAAGGCTCCAGTGAATACCAGTGTCCTGCTATGATAATTTTTTGCTTCTTTGAGTAGACAACAAACAATCTTTTATTTTACTGGGACAGAGCTGTGCTGTGCCACCCACTGGGACATAGACTGCCCCTCATCTCCTCTCCTGACCTTGTCTTTGCAGGGATCTTGTCAGCTTCCCTGCAGCAGGAGGGAAATGGCAGATCCAGAAGTGCTCCCTGCTCCTCCCCACTCCTTTTTGGGTGGATGCCCCCCATAGTACTCGTGCTGTGTCACACCAGCATTGAGATGTACCTGGTGATAAAATGACTGACTACTAGGACTCTAGGACTGAAAATAAGGCAGACAAAATTTTCTTCAGCTCTCACCAGAGCACACAAGCTCTATCATCATATATTGGCTATTTAATATTTCCAGCCTGAGTTGGAAAAGGAGCTTTTGAAGTCTTGCCTGAGTATCAGTAGCCCTGCTCCAGATGAGGAAGAGTGCCTTCAGTTTTTAGGCAAGCCATTAGTTTAATCTGAAAGGCCCAACAAGTTATTGCAGTGTCATGTCTTCAAAAGCCACACCCTCCATTCTGCTGGAAGGAGAACTCTTCCTCTGTTTCCCACAGGAAACGAAAGCAAATTTTTAAGGGTGACTTTGAAGAACATTAACTGTTTTCATTTTATTTTTGGGTTATTGTACATCTGTGAACAATTGCTCTTGGATCCCAATTTCTACTTTGTTCAACTACACATGTTTAATGAAATTCACACAGAGCTACATGTGCAACAAGATGCCTGCATGACAGAAAACATGAAGCATCAGAAAGATTAATGTAATGGTAAAATATGTACAAAAATAACAGTACTTTTCATGTACATTGAACAGATGAGTTGCTCACTCTATAATAGTTGGCTGTATAAAGCTATTTATGCATAAATCACTTAGTTCAGCCTGTCTTCTGCAGGGATGGGGCATAATTGATCTTTAAAAGTTCTATGAAAGACCCACAGTCTGTAAAATTAAAGGAAGTTTTGTTTGATTTTTGTATTTTGTTCAACTTCCAGGAATATCAGAATATTAGAAAATACCACTTTTCTCCTAAAAACTTTTTATAGGTAGGATTAAATCAGTAAGTACATCAATATATTATGGCAAAATATTTAGCACCATGATATTATTTTGTATTTGGAATTTATGGAATAAAAGCTGACAACATTGTGATAAATTGATTCACTTCCAGGGGGAATTATGATAATATTTCATCAGCATCATACCTGAGTTGCACGACTCCTCTTTCAGAACAATGTTAGACAGCTCAGGCATTAGAAACCTCTGGGTCTTGTGACTGTAGCCTACCTGCCTTTTGTTTAAGAAATTGGTTGGTCAGGCTGGGATAAATGGGGAAATATCTCTCATTTCCATGATTTGGTAGCAAACAGAAAGGGGAGGAAGAATGGGTAGAATCACAGTGCTCTTCCACAGGTCAACATGGATCTCATAATTCAGCATAAATATACTACAGCAGTGCAGCTCTTTCTTCTGGAATCTAGGAAGGATCAACAGCCTCCTGGACCACTGCATCTGCCCTTCAGTATCCATGGTGGTACAGCAGCACTTTGTGACTGAGTGTTTCCTTGTGACAAAACAAAAGCATCAATTGTTGCTGTACCAGGGATTGTGATTAATGCACTCACAGTAGCTGCTACTACCTGCAGTTTTAATTAAAGTACCAGTTTCTTCACCTTCTTTTGCATCTTTGTTTTGAAATAATTGCTCAACAACTCAATCTTTTTTGGACTTTTAATAGTAGGAATTATAATGAGAAGTCCCTGCCCAGCCCCCCTTTTAGCCCATCAGCTGTTTATTTTTTAATATATGTCAAATACATCTTCTGCACATTTTTCAAAGATGGTTAATGTTTTGAAATTGGGAAAGCAGGGTGTGAGCCAGCCTGACACTGGCTTTAGCTGTGTATTATGTACTTCAATGTCTAGCAGGCTTGAACTGATGAGGGAGATGGAAACTGTTCTCAAGGCCCATGTACTTTCATGGACATGAAAAATAAATTGCTTAACCTTTTAGGAGAGCATCATGTGCTGCAGTGGCTTGCCTCAGATCCCAGTGGTCTGATGAAGATGAAGGGTTTTGAGCTGGGTTTTGAGCCTGCTGGGTTTCCAATGGTTGTGCACAATGACCTCTGATGATTCGTCTGCAAGACTCCCAAATCCCTCTGGGTCCTCCTGGTGGCCAGCTGGCCTATCCTTAGCCCTCTGTGTAGGGATGAAAGAAGCAGGATTGAGGACTCGAAGGAGGATTTGCTGTGCAAGTGGAAGGGAATGATGTCAGACCTAACATCCAGCAAATGGATCTTGAAGGCACTGCATACAATTACTGTAAATTGTTGAACCAAAGTAGTAAAAACTACACTTAATGCATCGAGTGAAACAGAATGAAAATAGCTACTCTCCCCTCACAGTCTCTCTTATTCCTGTCACAATCTAACATGGAGCTCCCACTGGAGATAAAATTATAGCAGGAGGGCTATTTAGCTTAGACAGGGGTCTGTGTACACAAACATCACAGTGTGTGATGCAGGGTGATTGGTTGTAACACGGGTAGTTTTGTCTTTGGTTAAACCTTCATGCTGTCAGATGGTATTTCCCTGCTTTGAATGGTAATTGTCTTCTAATGTTAGGCAGCTGCACTGCCAGTCTGATAGCTGTGTGATTTGGGATACTTGCTATGCCACTTGCTGCTGCAATAAAGCAATTTTAATTTGGTAGATTACTGAAAAGGCTTATTCTGTGTAAATGGCCTAGCCAGGCATGTGAGTAGCATGCTCTCCACCTTGCTTTCCCAATGAACCAGTGCTGGTTGAAAGAAGAAACAGAGGGTTTTCTATAAATCTAAGCTGAGAAAGTCACAATAGATCTCAAAATTCATACAACAGGTCCAGAGTCGATGTCAGAAGGAGAATTCAAAGAGATCTGAAGTGTCACTGTGTTTGGACTGGTGACTCAGCTGTGGGGAAAAACAGGTGATGACTCTGCAGATAGATGGGATGAATGGCACAAGGTGGGAACACAAGCTCTAGGGGTATTGGCAGGTTAATAGGTGTAATTATCGTGATTGTACAGGAATCACTTGAGTCTGCACTATCTGCCAGGTAAGTGCAGAAGATCATTCTTAAGCCATTGAAAGTGATTCAAGTAGCCTGTAAAGAAGCTTCCAAAAAGGACAAAAAGGAATTGCATCAAAGAGCCATTTCAGTACAATTACATGCAAATTATTGCACACTTACATGTAAAACATTTTTCTGAAAATCTTTCTTCCTTCTTTGAATAAATATTGAAGCTGTATAAACACTGGATTATCTGTTTGGAATAATTTACCTCAATGATTTTAGCATTCCCTCCAACAACCAGAAGAAAAATAGGAGGCCTTTTGGTTTTTAATATTATAAGATCAAGTGACTAAAGACAAGGAAATGGCTGAAATAGATGTCAATGTTCAGGCTGTGCACCTTGCTCTTAGGTTTGTGATACTCATAACTGGCTTTGTTACAAGAGGCTGCTGTTTCAGAATTATTTTATGTCATGGAAAGGTGTTTAACTAAACTAATGAGAGAATTTGCTTGGCAGAGAATGGCACTCAGAAGACATATCACAGGTGTCTGTTGCATAGGGATGGAGAATGGGACAGACATGTCCAATTATTGCCCAATTCTGCAGCTGTAGGAACACCTTCTTGCCAGCCACATGCTCCAAGCAATGATCATGTACACCCTTCACTGCTCAAGTGGGTGCTTTATCATGAAGCCTGAACTTTATCTTACATCTTCCTTCAGCTGCTGTCATTGGCATATTTTGTTGTTTACTGTGGTTGAGACTCAGTTAAAACATGACAAGCTTTGATAGACTACATCAATTGTTTTTTCTTTGCTTGATAATACCTGTTGTATTTTGCAGTACTCTGTAAAAAATGAAGACTCTTTGCTTATAGTGAGAACCAGTCAGAAGAGAAACATGACACACAGAAAATGGATATTGTTTACAGATTTAATAATGTTGGCTCAAATGTCTGCATAAACAGTTCCCTTTTGACTTTTGTCAGAATCACAGCCATTTCAAATGGGTTTTGTGTCGTACCTTGGGTGAAATATTCACCTCATGGACTTTACCAAAACTTTTAAACAGAGGTAGAAATATTTATGATCCACCAGAGACTCAGTAAATCCCGGAGGAGCTGGTGCCTTTTTGAATGCAATGTCTTTTCAGCCTCTGTTTTCCAGGCTCTACTCTACTTTCTAATTTGGTAATTTCCTGCACACAATTCTGGTTTTGTTCTGCTGAGCTGGTGCCACGGGAATGGACTGGTTTTGCTTTCTGCACGGGTGGGCTAAAGTTTCCTTGGAATGTGTGGCTGGGAGTCACTGACACAACTGCAGCCCATGGCCACAGCATCCCTGCGAAGTGCATGTTGCTGTTCTCACTTTACCGATGGCTAAATGAAAGCAGAGGAATGAAGGGATTTGCCTAAGGCCACATAATAAATCAGTTGCTTCTATGGATTAGTTACAGCTCAGAACTTCCCTGCTGCCAGCCCTGCACTCAGTCCACCACTCACTCCACTGTTTCCAGTGCCACAGGGATTGTTTTTGCCCTACTAGTTTAGAGGACATTTAGGTAGTCCTACTCAGGACATAAAATAATCCTGCTGCAAATTGTCTTAAGAGACTTTGCTGTCCTTATGCTAGGTGGAAGATCTGAGGTAAATGGTTTCTGCTTGCATGATTCTTGGCACTGTGAACTTTATGTCATTGCACATTTTAATGACATCTTTCTGGTAATGTGAAGGCTGACAAAAATGTGCTAGGTTAAGCCACGGAAATCTGGATTTCTTTCCATAGTTTTTATTCAGACCCAAAAACTAACATTATATGTATCTTGACACATAACCCAAAAGCCAGGGTAAAAGTAGACCTGTGCAATGTGGGATATTTAATCATCTCATGTTAGCTTGCTGATGAAGATTGGCACAGAGCAGGGTAATCATCCTGCACATGCTTCCTCCTGGAGATGTGCTTATTGCTTGGTCTTTGGCGTAAAATAGTACAGCCAGCAGTGAGTGTTTGGAGCACTCTGTCTCCACCAATATAGCTGTGGTTTTGCTCCAGCAGCTGAGGGCGATTGCAGGAAAGGATATATGTAAGTACTTGAACTGGGAGCACTTCTGTGTTTAGAAACCAACAGAAAATGTGACATGTACATGGGTTGAAAAGAAAAACAGCAGTTAAGGTGAGCAGAACTACCTGTGGCATGCACTGGGATACCTAAAGAGAGCATTTAGTGAGGAGTAGCAGGGAGAAGCCTTAGAGGCAGCAGAGAATATCTGCAAGGCAGACATGCACAGCAAGCAGAGGAAGGAAAGGATTTGCTCCTGCAGGGTGCTGAGCAGCTTTGATGCCTGCTTGAGTTCAGAGGTAAAAGGGAAAATCCTGCAGTTATATCTGTGTAAATGCTCCTGAATTTTCCTTCTTATAGCTACTGCCATTTCATTGCAAGCAATATAATGTGAGCAGATCCACTGTGCTTTTTTTGTTTGCAATCCTAAATTGGTATAGCTTTCTGATCATGTGTTCTGACAAAGCTCATCCAGAAATGCACAGCAAAAAGGGTGACATTTGATGCTGTCACTTTTATTGCCCCACTAAATAATACAAGAGAATTTTTCATCCCTGAGACAGTTTTCTCTGGCTGGCCCACATAGTAATGTCAACTCTATAATCTTTTTCTCCCTATGAATGATATTATTAAAATATTCGATGTCTTAAATAGGATTCTCTTAATAGTAACAGCTTTCTTTAAAAGGGTTCATCTTCAGGTCCATACATATATCTATTATTGATTGTGCACACGGAACACAACTACTGAGGCTTCGTGATTTTACATACAGGATATAAAGATGACATATTCACCTATGTCCACAAGGGGTAAAATCTTCCCTTCAGACTCTTCCTCACCTCTGTTTCAGTGAGTGGGATGTGAGCAGGGAGGGTGGGATCAAGCCCTAGAGCAGCTATGGGAGCAGCAGGGCCACGTGCAGAAATTTCCCTTATGTTGTTCCCAGCTGGAATGGTGTGTGTTTCTCTGTGTTTGCAGGTAGTGGTTACCCTTAAACTGCCTTGTTGTTTGTGGTTCTTTTCTATAGCAATGAGATAAATCAGAGTGCTCTGTGAAAAGCAGCACGCTTCACACTTGTACCTGTCACAGACTTGTGACACTTCAGGGTGGGTTTTGTTTGTCAGTGCTTTGCATGGAGACAAACACACAGAGTTTGTGGCAGATGTATTTTGCTCTGCAGTCCTGCTTTATGAAGAAACAAAAGTGTCTTGATTTCTATTGGCTGCAATATTATGAAATGTCTGAAAAAGAGTGTGAACTAACCAAGCAGATGAAAACTCCATGTGGACAGTGTATAAGAAGTGAACATTACATATGTTTTCCTCCTGCAAGGTGATGTGTGGTTAGCTGCACAATAATGTAAGTTAGTTATTCATGAGAGGATTGAAGGACTGTTTCTTGCAGTGTACACAAGCTTTTGATTTTGCATAGCTGAACTGGAACTTATTGTTGGCTGCCATTGCTGTGACACTGCAAATCCTTAATCACAGCCACTTGAATGGAATAGGTTATCTGTAATCTGGAGACATAACTTCTCCAGCAGAAGATCTGCTGTCATTAAATATAGGAGATTAGCTGACACAAATCCTTTTGGGTAAAATGTCTTCCACTGCACCAACCTCAAGTGCATCACACATAAGTGTAACTGTATACAGAATAAAAATAAAAAATATTTAAAAATATGCATATGCTGCTATGAAATGTCATGTTTGGAAGTAGTGTAGTTATGCTGTTCTGTTAAAAGCCATGCAAATTTAGAACTTTACAGTAAAAGAAGTACTGATGATATAAATATGACATCAATTAGATATATTTTTCTGTTGCATATTATAATATCTATTATATAGGACAAATTTTAATGAAATTGTGCAAATTTGTTGCAGGCCAATTCAGTTTATACATGAAGCATTATATTAGCAAAATGCCTACTTCAGATAGGAATTTCTAAGGGTCCCACTGTGTGGTTATTTTGCTTTTTTAAAAAATAAAATTTCTTCAGAATTCTTTTTTGTTTGTTTTTTCATAAAAGTAAGAAACCAGGCCAAACTGACCATGGCTTTCTAAAATATGATGCTAAGAACCTCTCCCATTACCAATTCTCAAGATAAAATTCATGTTGAGGGTTGAATGCAGGCAGCCCTCTGGCCATGCATGGAGCTGCTGACATGTTTAGATTAAGCCTTTTTTTTTTCTCCTTCAGGGATGTAGCATTGTCTTTCACTTACTTCCAGAAAATATTGTGTATTGCCATGGCAGCTCACTGCTGGGCTACTCTTTTGGAATGACAAAGCAGGGAGGTTGGAAAAACAGCTGAACAAATGAGTTGCTCTTAAAGCCCAGAGCTCTCATCATGGGAGCATCACACATCTCTCTGTCATTATTATTATTATTAGCCCCAAAGAAGCCTGAGGTATATACCAATGCAGTTAGTGCTATACTTTCAGAGACATTGATACTTTTTTGTCAGAGGCACTTTTCTGTCAATATAATTGTTCTCATGGTGGTGAACAAGCTGCAGTCAAACAGCCTTGAATACTGGACAAACTGAAATAACAAAGCAGAAGAGAAAAGATAATTTTTTTGTAGCTGGAATGAAGAACATGCCTTAAAATTGTACAGACAAAATAAAATGAAAGGAATAGAGCAGAATAGAATAGGATAGAATAGGTAAGTAAATATCACTCACATCATGTTTTAATATATACATCCAGCTGAAAGGACATGCAGAATAGTATCTAAACCCTAATTTTTATTTTTTAAAAAATAATATCATTACTGTGTTGTTGCTGCATGCAGCCATGGTAGCTTGGAATTGTAAGAAGCCTGATCTTTAATTACTCTGTGACAGGTAAGTCATTAGTTTCTTAAGTGCTGGAGATGCAGCATCATCAGTTCTGTGAGCTGCTTAAGGGCCATGTTGTTGTCTGTGGCCTTTTCTTCTAAAATGCGTGGTCTGAGATGAGCAATATGGGTGAAGTAATGCCCAATAAAATACACTTCAAGTTTCTAGCATTACTGCTGCTAATACCTGGAAGTGACAGTTTGGGATTAAGGCCGGAGAGGGGAAGGCAGTCCATGGTAGTGTTTAGGCAGTATCAGATGGCTTGATGCTCAGACACTGAGTTTTGAGAGCTGGGAAATGCATGGCACTGGAACAAATAGCAAATATAACAGGTGATATATCTGTTAACATTTGTTTCTAGATTTTTTATGGGTGATGCATAATATTATTTTCTATTCTGTTCACAATTTCTATATCTTAGGTTGAATGTTTTGAGAACATAGGAAACCTGTACATATAGCAGTTTTCTATCAGTAGGGTTTTTAGTTTTTTCTCTTAGTTTCAGAGTTGTTTTTTTGGTTCTTGTTGATCCTTGTGATCTTCTGTGGAAAAAATTGTCTGAGAATGTTTTATAGGATGGTTTCTGTCTTAGTACTAAAGTAAAAATGATTATTGCTGGAAATTTCCCAAAACTCAATTTATTTGAAAGTAATGCATTTCCCTTGATGGGATTTTACAGAGGCTCTGAGATATACAAATGAACCTTGAGTGTAGCAAGTGAAAAAACTCAGTCTGTATTCCTGTGATCCCCCACTACTTGTAGTGGGCTGTTTGCACTGGTGCACTAGGCATATCCAACTCATAGAACAGAGTTCCAAATAATGCAGTCTTTGGGTACAACCTCAAATTGCCCTACATGCCCAAAAATCATTCTAGGCACCATCTTCTGAAGTAACCATTATCAAACTCCCAGCCTTCTTCCAAATATGTCATGCAACCTGCAGCACTAAAAACTTTCTTGGGTAGATGGTGTCACTGAGAGTAAGTATTATAGAAATCTTAAACATGGGAATGTCTGGGTGTGCAAGCACTGAGGGAAAGTCAGGAGAAGGGCTATGAGAATGGTGTGTGTTGATGGTCAGCAAGATCTCAGTGCACATCTACATGCAGCTTCCCACCAGGACTGGGAGACAAAGGGCAGTGAGCAAACCCTAATGGAAGTGAGGATGGAGAAAAAGACAATTCCTAACAGATATAAAAAGTTTACCTAAAGCCAGTACATGGTAATCAATGTAAGATGATCACAGATCATGGAAGAACCACTTGAGAGTTGGAGTTCCTTCTTCCCAGTGTCACTGCAAGGACTCCCAGACACAGCACCTGCAGCTACATTATTGTCTGGATGCTGGAAAAATGACTTTGGCTCACACATTTCAGACTTGTGAGTATGTGGATAGGAGAAAATGAATATCAACAACTGAATCTCATTTTGTTTAAAAATAAAACCATCCTGCATGGTCCATTATTGTGATTTCCATGTGGCTGCTAAAATATTGCTACATTATTTCCCACAGTGTTGCCTGTTGCTCTGCAGGATTAATGTATTCTGCATGAGAAGAAAACCAGACTTTATACTTAAACAATGTACTTATTGTGTCTCTCCTTGCAAATTATATATTGCAGTAAATGTGCTGGGTACTTTTTAAAAATTTTGGGTTGTATTTATAAAGAGCTTTGTAGCTTCATAATACGTGTGGGTGGATCCTGTAGGAGGTGAGCAGAGTACAGGTTGTGGAAGATGATGTCAGTGTTCTTTAGTATAAGATGCAAGGGGCAGAAAGAAACTGAGGAGCAGCACAGGTTGGAAGAAGGTGCAGGATCAGCCATGTCTGGCTGCTGAGGGGTCACACAGAGTGAGTGAGCCCCACACAGAGTGGGGCTGGGTTGATGGGGGGCATGACCGTGCAAAGAATTGCTGGCCCAGGGATGGTAGGAATGCACCATACTTGTAGGGCAGGTAGCATTTCACTGAATCAAGGAGGGACTGGAGGATACATGCCAGAGGTGACTGAAAAGGATTAAATTATGTGAACTGAACGAAATTCCAAGGCTTGGAGATGGAGAAGATCAGGCAGGTTTTCAGAATCTTTTCTGTGTGTCTGTGAAATTAAACCCCTTGGTTTTGGATAGGAGTATATAAGGAAGGACCCACATATTTTCTGTTGTGAAGAAAAACATACAGAAAATTATAAACCATTGAAAGAACAGTAATTTCGCTGTAGAAAAGATGGATGAATGGAGGGGGATTTCACATTTTAATGTAGAAACTTGTTATAGGATTGGGTGTAATATGAAGCAGTGATAGCTTATACAGATTGCATTGTAGAAATATGAATAATTTTCTGATTCATAAAGCTGAAACAGCACAGGACTTAAGGTCAGTGCTAATCCTTCCTAGCTCTGCTGGATAACCCTAAGGTTGTACTGTACTGTGGTGGGCAGGAGGCACCTGCATGTTTGTGTCTGCATGTGACTCCTCATCGAGCTAAATTTGTAGTATGCTGTGTGAACATCTCAAACATTTGGTCATGTAAAAGCATGGTGAAGCAGTGAACAGATTGGATCACATGGAGACAAAAATGACTGCTGTATCGGCAGCTGTAATTTTCCAGAACAAATTTTTTTAAATGGTGAAATAGGTGATGTGTTTTTCTTTTGATTTGAACACTGACTTGCAATTTAAAATGTGATGTTCAATTGTTTTTTGTCTAAGAGTATCTGAAAATGTCTCAAAATTCAAGTTAAAATAGGCTTAAACTTACTCTAGAAGGGTCTCCACATTTCTCTGAATTTTTTTAAAGGATTTACAGGTTGCAAACACCAGACATAGAACAATGCTGGTGAAGCCAGACAATGTGTCTAATTTTCCCCTGGCATTTGTAAAAAGAATCTAAATGTGGTTGGTAGATCTGTACACTTATTTTGTTATGACAGGAGATTTTATTTTTCAGCAGTATGCCAAGAAGGATTGAAATAGAAACAGTCTGAGAAAACCTGCAAAGCTTTCTATATTCATTGTTTCTGATGGTCTAGACACATAACTTAAAAATAATGCATCTTGGATTTCTGCTATTTCCAGTTACTGCTGGCTTCAATTAGACTCATGGGAAAGACTGAATAATCAACAAAGATAATAAAATGTTATTTTTCAAAGTTTTAGGTGGATATGATCAGGCTGGAAAGGAATATGCAGTTAATTTATTTTACCCAAGGTAATCTGATAATTTCTGATTTTGTCTATTTTCTAGTTACTTTACCTGCAGCCAAAGCACAAGAATACAGAAACATTCAATTTTGCTACTCTCTACTTTAGTTTAATTCTTTATAGTGAAGAAAAGCTTATATTTAAAATTATTAACGGTTTTATTGCTTCTCTATTCTGGCCATTGAACAAATCCATGTAAGCACATCTTCCTGCAGTTTTATGTCATATCAGCTTACAGACACCCAGGCTGTGCCTATACTAAATTAAATACCAAATGTGTTCAAGCCAGTTGAACCCTCTGTCACTAGGGACCAACTGGCTTGAAATGACCTCCTAAGCCTTGCTTCTTTCCAGCTTCAAAACTCACTTTATTTTGGCTGTGAGTCCTGACCTGCCTAGAAACACTTGCTCCTGCCTGTTCCCTTTGCACAGTACCTTTGCTTACTGTACACAAACCCTGATTTCTTGAACTTTGGCCAGTTCAAGATTGATTTGTCTGGGTGATTCCCTTTTCTTGACCTGTCCTGTGTTGTGACTCCTGGGCTGCTGACAGGCCTGGGCTCCAGGCAGAGTATCTGCCCTCAGATGGGGCAACCAGCCGGAAGAGGGGATGGCAGACTGTCCCCTACAGCCTTGTACAGTCCTGTGTAGGCTCCTCTGTTGTGCTGAATAGGTTAGGAAGGGTTTGCTGTATCCATTATGTTTTGACTTTTGCTATTTAGGACACTGTGGGAGAGACAAGCTGCCAGAGGAACTGCCCAGCTCCTGGGCTGGGCTGTGAACCATGTGTGATAAGCCAGTTTTGTGAATCTGAATGACTGATAAAATTTACTGGTAGGAAGAAATGTGTCCTTCCATAGCTGTGAGCAAATTACATTTCTGACTCGGAAGTCAGGAGTCTGTTTCCAGTGAGACACTGTTTCTGTTCTTAATCCAACTGTGCTATATGAACAGCATGGAAATTACATATCAAGAGAAATCTAACACCAACAACTGGACAGCTTAATCTTGCCTGATCTGGACACAATACAAAGATAACTATATGGGGGTGTTGAGGATTTATTCTATTGTTAATAACAAATAGATTTATAATGGTGTCTTAAGTTAAAACCAAATTTCAAGCTGTAATCTGTTTTTTGGAGCTATAATAATTTTTTTTTTTCAATTTATGCACTACTTGTTAATTAGCATTATTATTAGTGTATTGTACCCATACACATACTTTTCAAACATATTTTATTATACATACACATATACTAGTAATATTAGCATTATTATTATTCTATTAGTGTTTGCCAAAAAGACTATGAACTTCTTGCATTATAGGAAGTCTTGGCATGTGGTAAGGTATTTGCTGAGCAGATTCCAGTGCTGGTGAAAAATTTTCTGAATGTAGGAATTATTTCATACAGTCCAGGGATTTTCAGTGCTATGAGTCAAGTGACTGCTTAGAACAGAGTATGATCCAGTCTGAAATTACTGGCATTTCCCTTGGAGGCTCTTCTTTTTCTGAGGGAAGTTGTAATATCAAATGTCAGAAGCTAGGATGGCAAAACTTTTTCCTCTTTCTCTCCACACCTCTGCTGAGATGGTCTGACTACTGCAAAAGTTAAAAAACCAGGATAAAGAATACCAGGGATATGGTATCCATTCAGCTATTGGTTTTTATACAGAGAGATATTATCTTTGATTACACAGGCAAGGATTGATTATTAAGGAAGTGAAATGTTGTTTTGAAAATGGTTTGGTTTTTTTTTTCCCCTGCTTCTACAAGATTGCTGCTGTGTGGCACTGGGTGAGTGAATGAAATCACTGGGCCATAACGTGTTTCCAGTGTGTTACATTGAGGGACCAATCTGCTAAAGTGGATAATGTTTAACATCTTAACTGGATATTGAGCTTGCATAAAATCTGAAGGATCACACTCCTGTTTGGTTAGACTTGGTGATCAGTGGTTAAAGAATGCTTTTAGCAATTCTAACTGCATTTTCTGTGCCTCAGGTCCCAACTGTTCAGTTAAAAGAGCTTAGCATCCATCTCACAACAACTGCATTGTGGAAAGAAACTAATTAATGCTTCTAAAGTGTTCAAATGCAGTGCATCTCCAAGGAAAAATCTAGAAGGAAACAAACAATTTTGTATTCTGGGCAAAACCTTTGTATATATGTATAACAAAAAAATCTGAATCACAAGCTGAACAAGAAGGTTGAAACAAAATACTGAATAACAACTGCAATACTGAATGGAGTTGTGATTCCATGGAGAAAATGCAAAAAAATAATGTAATTAAGGATTAGAAGAGAAGATCAAAGGAGACCATGCTGAACGTTTTTATATATGTGACTGATGCAAAACCCTGTTCTTCATATTGGGATGAGAGTACGGGAAGAGCACACAAATATGCACCAAGGGAGAGTAGGACAAGTATGGAAAACTTCCAGGTGTGGAAAATTTTTGAATGCAAACATGAAGAATACACAGATTTCCACTCTTCATGTTCTTTGCCAGTTTCTTTCCAGTTTGCACCTTATTTTTTCTCCCTTATTGTCATGCTAAAATTTTGATTTTTGTCTTGTCTAAACTGAGCTTCTCACCATATCTGTATACATCCTCCTTGCACCTGAAATCTACAAAGTTCCCATGGCTTAGTCATATCAATCTGTTGGCTGTACTTCTTTTCTTCTGTCTGTGGTATAATTGTTTGTGTATTTACCATTAAGGGTTTCTTTGAGGAACTCAGTCTCTTTAACAGGTTTCCTCCTTGGAAGAGGAGATTAAATCTTGAAATTTTTTTTCAATAAATTGAAATCTGTCCTAAATACCATTAAAAAAAAATTTCCCATCCTCCTTTCTTCTAAACATATTTCACTCTTGCTTTTTTTTCTCTCCAGATGCCCCTCCCTTAGTATTGCAATAACTTCTCCCCTGCTGATTAGAAACTCTTGATGTTTTTTTGTGCTATTTAATTTCAAAACAATTGTCTAAAGAATAATCAAAATGTACATTTTCAAAATAAATTCTCTGCTGGTTTGGCTCTGTGTGAAAAGATCCACTGTTACAGTATCTGTGGTCTTTTCCTCTTTGAAACACACTTTCCAAAAGGTCAGCTAGTTTTGTTGGTGACTGTCTTGGGTTGCAATACAGGATGTGGCCAGAAGTGTGTATTCTATCACCATCTGTTGAAGCCGGGTGGGGTAGTGATCTCTTATCTCCATGGCACATATTATCTGCTAATGGGGCATCTTTAAGACAAGATGGGGCAATCATCTTTATCTTTTCCACAACCCATCCTCCCTCCAGGAAGACATCATCTGCTGCTGGGCCATTAAGTCCCACTGTATGACTGATAAAATTACATCATCCCATTGGGAGATGCTCCAGCC
>JAOTQP010001546.1:86751320-86773445 GCA_026413545.1 Cichladusa arquata | reverse complement strand
ATGAATCTGAGGGGAAAAACATCTCAGTATTTTACAAGTTTTCACAAGTTTTTCATGTTTTCTGGACAGGCCGAAATATCTCCCAAACTGGGAAACCAGTCTTTTCCTTTGACTCAATAACTAATGTAGAAGAGTGCTAAAGCCATGTCAGTCAATGACACGACACTCCCCTGGACAACATGTAGCCATCACAAATTATCATTATGTTGAATTTAAATCAACTATCAGCTGCAACTGACAGCTTAAAACAAACAATGCATTTCTCCAAACAATGTATAAACAAACTTTGGCTCCATATTTTACCCTCTTCCAAAGATTAGTTGGAATATAAATTATGCTTAATGAGTGTTGAACATCTGAAGAGGAAGCCTTGCTTTGTTATGCAAACAGTGGTGCCTCATTAGACCTCTCTCCAAACACTGCTGTGAAGTTTTATCTGCAAGACAAACAAATGCAGGAGGAATGAGTTCAAAGGTGCATTGGGGAGGCTGTTCATATGCTGCAAGCCCTGCTGATGGCTTTCCAAGTGCACATTGGTCTCTTCCTGTCTGCAGAGGAAGAGAGGCTTGCTTGTAGCTGCTCTTCAGAGGGAGATACAGCCCAGATTGTGATGGCCAAGAGATGAGCAAGGAGAGGAGGACATCCCTGCCATGAGATGCCGATCTGTGGGGTTGTGTCAGTCAGAGCTAACCAGACACAGGGAGCAGCAACTTCCAAAATTTGTACCCTTCTCAATGGAACTTCCACCTATTTTCAGGTTTAGGACCAATAAGACCTGTCTTAGCAGATGATGTGATAACCTGCTCCTGAGTAAGGGGTCACCTGCTGGGAATCTTGCAAGAGTTGCCTCTCTCCTCTCAGCTTGTCTGGTGGTGGGTTTTGGCTGGGCTCATTGGCTTTCTTGTGGCTAAAGTGAGGTTTTATCTGCCTGACTGCATTCTCCTGAAAGCCAAACCACTTGCTCTGATCAAACCCTTCTCCCACAGCCATACATTGAGACACCATCACACGCCAAGTTACAGCCATTAAATGCTGCCCTGGCGCCCTGATATTACCCCAAAGCAAGCACAGCCTTGTGCTTTAGCTTTTACTTAAAACAACCAGAAAATCATATTCCCCTGGCTGATATCCAAGTGTTTGCTGAAATCTCTCTCTTCAATGACTTCTTGCAGCAATGGTTTGCACAGTGGGATGAGATGGTTTTGAGAAATGCTTCCCTCGTTTTCAGTGTCCCTCAAATTTTTGTTTGAATTTTCCCAAGCCTTACTGGTAAGGAGATTTTGAAATATTTTCTCTAAACACATGAAGATTTTTCTGCATTGGGAAAGTTTGAAATAATTCTTAAAGAAGTGTTTAGAAGAGGGATACCCTTCCTTCAGACTGCATTCCAGAAACCAATTCCCCACGATAACTCAGCTCTTCCTAGTTGAAAGTTACAGATCTCTGCATTAATTCAGCCTGTACTCAAGAGCACTTTTATCAGCATGATTTTGCCAGGGAAACTGCTGCTTTAGGGTTAATGCAGAGGAAATACAATACCTGTTTCTCTGAACATTACATTGTAACCCTGGATTCCTGCATGCTTTAGCTTTCTACATTCTTAGAGCGAAATCTGTCAAAATGATAGACACATGAGCATTAGCAAAGGCATTTTAATAGCAACACTCATTTTCAGACATACAGGTCCAGGCTGACATATCTAATCAACGCTGCACAGCAGCAATCTCGTTGTACATAATGAGAGGTAAGAAGGGGTTCCTGCTGATAATTTTAGCTACTGGATAACTTTCAGCAAGGTGGTTGCTATGCAGCTGTGCACGTGGCCATGCAGGAAACACAAATACACGGCTATGTAAGGAGCTCCACCACTAAAACCTGGATCTCTGGGGAAATTAGGTTGATTTGTTAACCTGACATTTGGTTTACAAAGGATGAAGCTTCTGGCAGACTTTTATCTGTTACAGCTTTTAATGGAGTACTTCAGCAATTAAAACCACAGCAACTTTTGATTCTCATGCAATCTTTACTCAGGAATAGAAACAAGCCCTTGGCACAGGATTTGGGGCAACATGATTTTGATGAATGCAACATCCAGCTTTTGTGGTTGTAAGAAAATCTGTAATGACAGGGACACCCTCAAAGTCAAGTCACCCCATTTTTTTCCTGGTGGATAGCTGCTGGAGAAGCAGGGAGATAATGTGCTCCTCCCCTCTGCTCTGGAGGTAGAGATGCTTCTGGATCACTAAATGTGGAAAGATGGGTTTAGGGTCAAACTTCTGATACGAATAAATATATCCATGACTAGGCAAGTGGCATATCTACCTTTCTTTCAGGATTTGTGGCTTATTACCTTGCAGACTGAGACAAGACCAGAGCTTTCCAGGAGCTCCCCTGTGTCCCATCACCCATAGGACCCCCAGAGTGCCCAACACACAGGGGTGCAGCAGCACAGCACCCCTGCCCCATCCTGCAAAGCAGTAGCTGCTTGATAGCATCGCCTCAGACAGGCTGGACAAGAGGCAAGATGAGAGGAATGTGGCTTAATTAAGCCACTGCTTTATTAAGTTAGCTTATCTGGCAGCTATCAGCAGTAACTCATCCAGCAAGGACCAGGGTTTTTTTCCCCATAATTGCTTCCACCTGGTGCAGAGCTGCAGTCACCCCAGCCCACCTCCTGCTCTGCACGGGACACGGCAGCGATGCCGGAGACACCAACCAGAGCATGCTGAACCCAGAAAATAAATACACTCTGTGAGAGGGGAGGGAGTCACTCAGGGTCCTACAGCTGCTGAAACCTTCAGAAATGCAAACAACAACAGGATAAACATTTAAAATTATAATTAACCTGCGTCTGTCTGCACTAACATGGCAGTGAGTTGGGTTATAACAACAGCTGCTCTGTGCATTTATTGAGGTTTTGGAGAGTCAGCTCTAAAAATGCCACGAGTCATGCTGAAAAAAATACAAGATACATGAAAAAGATACAAATGATACATGAAAAAAGGGAATGCAAAGGGGAAATGCAGAGGGAAGAAGAAAAAGACAAGTTTTATACTGGTTTCAGACTGAACACAATATGTTACAGAAGCTCTTGCTAAAGATGTCAAAAGTAGAAAGAGAAGAGCCCGCTCCAAGAAATATTTGCCTCCTAGGAGTAAAGCAGACAGAGAAATCTCTATGTTGAGCCTGAAAGTGAGTTCTTAGGATAAAATATTGCCCTTACTTTATCCCTAAAATTCTGACAGACAATCAGTCTCCAGGCTGACTCCTCCCGGACAGAGGTAGCTCAAGAAAAGAAACGTTACCTCCCATTCACTGGGCTGGGACAGGACACATGGACAGTTTCGAGAGCTCAGCAGAGGCCTGAGGCTGTGCCACTGGAAGATGCAGCAATTCCATAGGTGGTCAGGCAGGTCAAATCCCTCATTTCCAAAACACTCTTTCTGACCTATGAATGTCAGATGAGCTGCAATTTAGGGGGTAAAAGAGATGCTTAAGATTTTATACAGATTTAAATAGATCAGCACTGTTCTTTCAAGTTGGTGCTGGTAGAAAGCAGTGATAATACACTCAAGAAATGTCTTTAATAAAAAACCAATTTCCTATTGGGAAAGCAGAGAACTTCTATTTTAATACCAGACTTTTTCAGCCTAAATCATAACTTGAACTCAGAAGAACTTGTGCTGTCTTCTGGAGACCTGAATTAGCAAAGGCCATGGCACAGTGTTTTTAATTGCCTGAAGGGTCTTTGTTAGATCCCTCTCCTTATTGTTCCTGCCTGGTGTTTCTTTTCTGATCACCCTGGCTTTGAGAAATACATGGCGTAGCAAAAATGCAAATATAAAATACAGAAATGAATGTACAAAAAATAATTATCTACATCTATAAATGCAAGCCAGCAAGGTACACTAAAAAAAAAAGCCTAAGACAAACAACCAGCAAACTCACTTTTCTCCTATATGAAATCCAAATGAGCAACAGGTTTGTCTGCCAAAGCACGTACAGACAAAGCCCATCTGCAGCACAAGTGCAGCAGCTCAGTAGCTGTGCACAGTTTCACCGTAATTCACACGGAGAGATTTATGTCAACATGGTGTAAAACTGAAGCAATGCTCTTTATTTTGTTTGCCTTTCTTTGGGACACATACCGAAATCTTGAGTAAGAGGGGATGGCCTCCCTGCAGACACTTGCTCAGCATACACTTTGCCATGATTTCCAGACTTAGTCCTTTTTCACAGTTTTGTAAAGAGATAATTTATGGTCACACTGGGTGTAATGCAAGGTCCAAGGCCAACCCAAGCCATTCATGTCATCATCCCAGCCGAGGGTGAATAACTCAAATACAGTGAAGTCTCCCAGTGCTGCAGCACCTATGACTGCTGTTTGTACCTGTGTGCTTCTTTATTTCTCCTAACTGACTGATCAGAGCAGGATTTGCCTGAACAGCCTTGTGGAACTCAGACCCCTGAGAGCAATTCACTGCAACTTACTAGCTGATTTCTGTAGAAGTAAAACTTTCAGTGGTAAAAGCATTGCCTGAATCTGAGTCTTGTTTCTGGTTAGCTATTAAAGTAAAATAATTTTGCCCACATATAATGGTTTTCTTTCTCTTAGTGGGGGAGAAAAAAGCGCCCTGTTATCTGCTATTTTGCTCAACTCTGGCTATTAAGACAGTTACCAGAAATGAAATCACATTCCAGTCATTGCTAATGGAAAGGTTTTGATAAGATTCACAGTTCCTGGACTCCTCTTGTGTGAACACAAGCCAGGGACCAGATCCTCCCCTGGCAAAAGCCACATACCTCTCTTGACTCTAAGGAACTGTGCCAGTGCTTACCCTGGGAGACCCTGACTGATGCTCTTGAAAGGTTTCAGACACGCTCCTTGGCTGCTCCTTACTGTTAACTGAATCCTCCCCTCCTCCAAGTTCTGTTTCATGTCATCTTTTTATGGCCAAAGGGTTTTTTATGGTGGTGCAGCATAAACTGTAGTTCCTTCTTCCCAGAAGAGACCTTCCAAACCAGTATGATGGTTTACAGCCTCTGCAAAGCACAGTATTTGTGAATGCTTGAAGCTCATTCCACTATAAAAGAGAATAAAAATACTTTGAGGTGTGGAAGAAGCCCTCCACCCCACATGGAAATCAGTGGGGCTGACCTGCATGAAACTGAAAGATGCACTAAAAACAAAACCTCACAGGTCTGACAACTTTAGCCACCAATAAAAAAGTCTGTTCTTTCCATAGGATACCCTGGGCCTCTGTTCTCCATGGGCACAGTGCAGGATGCCTCTCCCCATGAGGTTTTGCTTAAGTAAATGAGATGTGGCTAGGTATTCACTAGAGGTTTCAAACAACATCAAAGCAGGCAGACTATTCCCCCAACTCATCCCCCTGAATTAGCAGATCAGCACTCCCAGGAGATCATCTTTTTTAGAGCTTCAGGATGCAGAGAAAGGGGTTGGTGTGAAAACCCTGCAGGCAGCCACACCAGAAAAGATTTCTCATGAACTTCTGCTCACTACAGAAAGAAGTGGCAACTAAGCCTCCGCTTTCTATCTCTCTTTTGGGCAGAAAAAAGGGACCTTTGGAAATGTTTCTTGTGATCCTCCCTTTCAACGTGCAATGAAGCAAAAAGATACTGTTGGGATTTTCACCTGAGCCACATTCTCCCTTGTCAGTTCCTGGCTCAACCACAGCCTCGGGCACAAGCACAGGCTAATCAGCATCTTTTTTTCTGCAGACCAACTGGCAGCACTGGTAACCGTCAGGGCCTGTGTCTCACTTAGCATACCAGTGTCCAAAAATGACTAAATAAAGGTCTGCCTGCGAATGTCCCCTAAGCAAAGAAGGAAAGTCTCAGCAGGAAAAATGTTATGCAACTTAGAAAAGGTAATGGCCTCGGCTGCCACTGGAAAAGCCATTTGTTGGATATTTTACATGCATGCAAACATCATCCTCGAAATCACATATGAGATTCCTTCAGAGCTAGACTGTACTTTCTTCTGTTCCTTCTTGGATTTTTATTTCGTAGTTGTTTTTTTTCTTAGCACAAGGGAATGCTCATGTGGTTTATCACTAGACAACATGTCAAAAATAGAAGAATGATTAAATAAAATGCTTTTGACTGTTTTCATCTGCTTAGGCTCAGCTTTATATACATGGTGTCAGCTTTGTCTTGCCCTCTTTTCTAACAAATTTCTTTTATTTTCTGGCATTGTACCAAGAAAATGATTTTGTTTAGTTTTGCAGGTGAAGTTGGTATGGATTCTGCAGAATCAAGTCAATGTTTGACAGGTATGAAATCTGAGGCGAAGAAAAAAAGGACAACACTGTTACCTTGTGTGCATCTTAGGAGTCTTGACAATCACATTCCAGCATCTTGTTCAGAAAAGTTTTCTAGTTGACCAAAACAGACCTTCACCTCAGTGTAGCACCTGGTAACTTGGTGAAATGCACTCAGCTTGGTCAGTTCCTACCTGGGGTGGTCTGGAAGCAAGCATGTACTGAATAAAATTGCTGAATTTGGACATTTTCAAAATCTGAACAGCAGTTCTTAGTTCTGGATCTGCATTTCAGGCATGAAATTTGGAACTGAATTTCAGTTCATATGTCCAAACTGATTTAAGTCAATATCCTTGGTACAAACAGATCAAAATCTATGGGGAAGAGAAAGACATATTTGAAATGCAAATGAAAATGCTGCCATTCTAACTCTCCCTAAGGAAAATTCATGCCCTGCAGTAAACCCCCACAGCATCAATGCTGTTGAAGAGAGTTTCTTCATGGATCATTGGCAGCTACTCCCCCTAGAAGGATGTTGGTTCAGTGGCAGGAGAAAGTGACTGTCCAGCTTCTCCCTAACACTCCTTGTCATGATAACTCTTTCCTTGTCTGCTGTGGTTTTAGGAAGTTCTTTACTGTGACTAAGCAAAATATGTTACCACTGTTGAATGACTGATTCTGATCCTAGCACACTGCATGCATACTATTCGTGGAAATGTGAGAGCTGACTCACTGAGAAATACACTAAAGCAGATTTTCTCTGCTCAGTGACAGTGCAGGTGAAGGAAACCAGAATACAGAATGTAGGAAGTAGGATTTCTTATTATACTGGGGACCTGTACCTACGACTTTGACAGTTGAGGGTGCTCAGCTGCTCTCAAAATGAGCCCCAAATCTTCTGCCCTCAGCAAGTTTTTATTGCTTTAGCTCTGATTGATGGGTTCAGGGAACTGGACCCTAAAGATAAGTCTTTAATGGATCACAAAATTGTGACTGCCAAGCAAATTATTGTGTATAGATTTTAGAAGTTGTACTACCTAGAAGACAGTTATGTACATGTACATGTTAGTAAGGTCATTTTATTACCCTTCTTATATTATTTTTCAACTTCAAGATTTTGTTTCTGTAGTTAATAACTCTAAAAAGAGTACAGATAAATTTCTTTTTGAAAGGAATATTCACTAATGTCATATAAGGGAGTTATTCTTTATGTGTGTTTAGGCATCTTTATGTTGAAATACCTTGGACACTGAAGTTGTGACTTCTTCTTTTGTCACTGTTACCTTCATAAACATTTAATGTGAAATATTTAAAGGCTTAATATAGCTTTTCTACACTGGGGTAATGCTCACAAACCCAGTTTTTGCAGCATGCTCACAAATCATTTACTTGGACACGGAACCTATTTTAAAAACAGTATTAGTGTCCAATACCTATTTTTGTGTTGAACATGTGTTGAATTGCCTTTGACAAGGATTGGAAGCAATTAAGTTTAACAACTGTAATAACATTTCAGGCATTGCTTGTCTATGAATTGTTGCTATTGCTATATAATAACAAACCTGGAGACAGGACATATCTAAAGAATTCACAGTCATTAACCTCTATGTTAACAGGTCTGCTTAAAGGTTCAGAGGATGGTAGGTTATGTTTTGAGCAATTTTGTGTGTGTGTGAATTAGATTGCTTTTTTGTCATTATTTTTATGATCTAATTTGTATATCAAAGGTTTATTTGGTTTTGTGTGATTTATTCCTGATGCAAAATTGTCTTCATAAGAAAATATACTGTTTCAGAGTTTAGAAATATATAGTGGTGCCCTTTAATGGCAATGCATAAGAGACAATATTTTAAAGTATTTAAATTTAAAAAACCCCGCAAACCACGATTAAACATGCAGGTATAAAACAAATTTATGAAAGGATTTGAATAAAAAAAAGCCTGGTAAAATGTGAAAATTTAAAATACAACTTTTCCCCAAAAACATTAGGAAATCAGAAATCAGCATTTGGTAATAAAGCAAAAATTAGAATTTGTAAACTAATTTCAATTTTGCAATGAAATACAAATGGCACATGTATGTAATGACACACATGACAAATTTTGCTACAGATTTTGGCTTAAAAATGGACATGAAGCAGACTTTGATTAGCTAGAGAAAGAGGAATATCTTGCTTCTGCACCTGAAAATATGTCTTTTCTGTTGCTAATGGTAGCATGAATTTGGATGAAAGAAACAAAAAAGGTTATACAGTCACATTCCATTAAGCCAACAAAATACTGAAAAGAGTAACACACATTTTCGAGGATAGACTTCTGGGTACCTTAGATGACTTTTAGTTTTTTTTTTGCTTGGGTAAACATTTTGTGATCATTACAAAGCCCTCATAGCAATGAAAGTGCAGAATGAAATGAGAGTCTGAAATGAAAATCATTAGTTTGCTTGGGGTGTCTTCAAAAGAACATAGGAAACTGAGGTTTGCAAAGTATCATCCTCCAAATTATAAAATTTGTGCATAACAGAGGAGTAATAAGCCCCATTTATAGCCAGGAAAATGAATCAAAGCTTATTAAATGAACAGTAATGGACAAATACATCTTATATAGCCATCATTTTACTTCTGTATATCATGCTTTTATTATCAAATGTACTGGGTCATGTGTTGTCTTCTGTGTTAAACAGAAATTAAATTATAAGATAGTGTTTCAGCTGGGGTAAGAATCTTAGAAAATAAATGTTTAGCTTAACTTTGCTGTCAACATGGAATGGTTGCCAACATGGAACTTTTGAAATCTACATGTTCTTGAACTAGTCTTTTCATATTTGCTGGCTTCTGGGGCGGAATAAAAAAATATTTTAGTGCTAGGATTTCTGAATACAACCTCATGTTCTGTAAGGGCTCCTGAAGCATGGATAAAGAAAGAAACTCTTCTTAGGCAGAAATAGAGAGGTGAAATGATCAGTGGTCTCTCTCCAGCAGATGCATCTGACTATTGCAACACTGACTTACTCAGTCTAAGTTCTCCCCAGATTCACATAGAGTATATATAGACAGATGGAAGTATAAAATTACATTAGAATCAATACTGGAGAGTAAAAACTGGGAGTGCCAGAGAGATATTTTTTGTGACATTCTCCTTTGTTTTCTCCCAAACTGTTTTAAAATCTCTTTCTTTATAGCTTTAACACTGTTAGTACAGGTAGTCTCATTCCTGGAATGGGCAGACAAGGTCTGTAAGTGCCTAATCAGCAGATAATTTATCTGTCCTTCTGAGGACACATAAACCCGAAATATGATATCTGTTGGATGCACACCCAGATTCTTCAGGCAACAGGAAAAAAAGCAGAACTCCTAATAATGCTTATCTAGAAAAGTGCAGAGTAATACTGAATGCAAATAACCCAGATGGAAGACTCCTTGGAAGGAGATATCTTGAAATCTGCTCCTTATCCTCTGTTCTACAAGGAAGTTTAGGCTTATATGGAAACAATTTCCAAAGATAGAAAAGAAGGAGAGATGCATAAGTGAACCCTCACAAAACACAAGAGGAGGGTGAGATGATGATAATCACAGATGCCTTTTGTGAATACAGTTAACACAGACTATGTTGGAAGAAGGAGAATTGCCCTAAGGAGGCCACCGTCAAAGACAGTCAAAAACAAGGAAATCTGTACTGAGATGGAGAGCAAGCATGGCATAAGATGAACTGCCTGACAAAGCAGTGTTTGCATATAGTATGGTAGCATGCAATAAAAATAAAGAAAGCAAGAAAGCTGTGCTTGCACCTTAGGGAGGAGACATCCTCCATGATAGGTGGTGAGTAGCTTGAAAGTAGACAGAACAAATTTCCTGAGTAGACACAGATGACATATTCTTCCAAATTTTACCCTGTCCTGATCAGATCAAAATGACCAGTTTTTAATTCAGTGATTCCTTTTTTATTTGCTTTTCATCATCACAAGAACAGGAAGACATTGTTCAACATAAAAAGTATGAAAATCTTGAAATTCTGATAGGACTGAAATTTAGTACTCAAGATGTTCATTATTTTTATCAGGAGATAAAAATAATGTAATCTAATGTTGAAAAAAGCTTTAAAATAAATGGATCTACAAGTCTAAGATTAAAGGCAGCAAAACATGTGCTGTGAGAAATCTTGTCTTGGTAGCTTGGCCATGTGACAAATGTGACAGTAGAGACAAGACAAAATGTGTACATGAAATGCCACTGTTCACTAGTACATCCAAATTTCTGTGGATCTCTGATAAGGTAATAGCGTGTACCAAATTCTGACCTTCTGTTTCCTCAGAGGAATGAATCCTTTATGAACTACATAAAAGAGACTTTGTGGCCATCTGGGATAAATTGCACCAGCATGCCTTTGATGACTTTAAAAAATGATTGAACACATCTTCAGCAGTGGCCTTTTATACTGTTTTCCGGTTCCATGGGCAAAATGCCATTTCTGTTGCACTGAGATGGCAAGAAGCTCAGAGCACACTGTTTCAGGAAGCTGCAGATATTGGTGACCAATGTATCAATTTTGATGATGCATTCCTTTTTAATATAAGGTCTTCCATGAATTTCAGCAAAGCTTTGGAACATGTTATTGTAAATATCTTTTTCACATGTTGGAGAGTGCTAGAAGACAATAACCAGGCTGCCTTTAGGATATCAAAAATTTCCTCAAGAGTTCAAATACATGACTGGAAACCTGCTAGTTAGTAGTAAGTGTTCCTGGCATCTGCTCATCTGTGCATGCCCCATAAGGCAAATTTGAAGTGTGTGGCTACGTTCAATCTAGTTTGTTACAGGAACAGTATTATGTCTGGATAAACATTCTACATGAGAGAATCCTGTCCTTCTCACAGCAGCTCCAGGTCTGTGCAGAACTGTGTATTTTAAAAGGTGCTCAGTAGCTCAGGCCAGTCTCACAGCAGCACATGGACACCAGAATGGCAAACCATTAGGGGCACACTTGTTTCAGCTTGCACCGTTTTGCTGGACTGCCCTTAGGTTCCTCAAGGTAGCCAGGTCTCATCTATCTGGTGATAGATGACATTGAAGTGACATTGACAATGGAGTATGTAGGAACATTTCCAGTATGAGCTCAGGACTGAAAATTCCTAGAGACATCAGGCTGGGGGTGTGAGCATATTGCAGAACTGGGGGAGCAAAATGGATTGAGAAGGTCCAGCACTATGCATCTCCAAAGAGAAAACCAAATTGCTCCGAACCATGTTCCTGTCAAATCCTTGTGGCTTGCTAGCCAGTGACTGCAAAAAATTCAGCTATTTCTGTGCAGGGCTGGGCAGTGCCTTCTTCCTCAGAATCCTGTTAGCACTGCGACCTGCATGAAGTGTTAAATGAGTGTCTGGATCTGCTGAGGCAATATTCTGTACCACAGTAAATACCTCTGTTGATTGGCTTCTGTGTGTTTGCATACAGGTGGTAAGCAATCCAAAATTATAGCTACTCTCCAGCCTTACCTTTGACCAATAAAGAAATCTGGTCTCAAGGGCGTCAGAAGACAATTGGTTAATATAACATTAATGGGCATTATGTTTGTGTCTGAGGTTGTTCATACTTATTCACAGTGGGCTCCTTTAGTTACTGTGCTGCATACTGGGCACACAGAGACCCATGGATGATTGGTCATTCAACTCTGAAGAAGTTAGCTTCAGCTTGTTTGCTCTGGTCTTTCCAATTGCATCGGGGACAGCCTTTCCAATGATGTAGTTCAACAGTGACAGATTATTTTTATACTGAGCTATTTTTGAAAGGCATTTGATAAGACAAAACCCCATCACCTTTTTTTCAGAGTTTAGTAATATTCAGAACTGAAAGGGCTTATATTCTGTGATAAAACCCTCTACTTAATGTGCTTGTGAAATGTGCAAACACACTTTGAAGAGAGCCAAGCAGCTCTTTTCTGTTCTTTTCTCAGGAAAAATAATTACATAACTCCATGTATATGTTTAAAAAAGGCAGATGCACAAGTAAAAGGACAGGGATGATGTCTTGCAACCTGAGATCATAACTGATTTAACAGAGTTAAATAGTTATGGACTGTGTTACTTAACAGAGAAAAAGAAAATTTGTGTTATTGCAAAGTTTGCAAAAAGGCATCTGAAAGTGTACCTAAGTTGGTACCTGATTCTGGGAGAGGAAGAGTACCTGGAAACACTGAGTCCCAAGACCCTCCCACAACAAGATATGAATGCAATTTTCTTTCATGTAAGGCTCGCAGAAAATTTGCTGCTTTTAAGACTGAAAGTTTAAAAATCAACACCACCACCCCGCTCCTGCCAACAGCTGTGTATAAAGTATCACAGACACTTTTGAGTGCTACCGAACATCCTTGTGTAGCTGGCAGTTTCAAATGTCAGATCTTTGCTAGTCCATCATGTTTTGAAGCTGGGAAGCCCTTGATCAGCTCTTTCATTCAAATGGTGAATGATTTAATTTTGAGACTTTGAAAATAAATGAAAGCTGTCTTTAGATAAGACTGAATAAATGTTATCTTTGCACTTAGTAGAATTACCTCTTGCTGCTCAACATGTTACCCGTGTTGGCTAAGCAGTGGCCTTTTATTCTGTTCTCTTTTTGTTAATAGTCTATTAGATCTTTTGCTTTTAACTCAACTACCATGGCAGTTGATTTTGGGGATGATGAAGAAGAACCCAGCCAAGAAGAAAGGCAAATTATTGATAAAGGAATAAATCTCAGTCTAGTTTGTTTGTTTTTTTGTTTATTTCATTAGAAAAGACAGCAAAATATCCTGGTTAAATCTAAGGGTCAGTTATGATCTTCTCTCAGCAGATAGAAATTCTCCTCTGATGTCCAGTTGTTAATTTTTAGCAGAGTTGCCAGAGTCAACTATCTCTGTGCCTCCTGTTGCCCTAATTCTCATGTTAGTTATCAGTAGGCAGAACTGTTGAGATTATCTCCCTTTGGAGTAAATCCATTCTGCTTTTCTTTTCTAGGGAAAAAAGATGCTACTTGGCCTTGGGGTGGAGTGGAGTTCATTTCTGTGCAGTTCTATCTTTAGCTGGATGAAATTCAGGTGTTGGTTAAGGCTTAGAAACCTAATGCTTCCCATTGCCTGGACTCTTCACTGCCTTGCTGTTGATTTGTACTGTTATACTGGGTACAGGTGACGTCAGGAAGATCAAATGAATACCTCTGGGAATCCTTTACTAGTGGAGCAGCAACTTGGTAGTGAGCTGTAAAAGCATCAAGATACAGCTGGCTGAATAGTTGCAGATGATTTTAATATACTTTAAGTACTTGCTTTAAAAAAAAAAAGGGATTTTTTTTTTTTTCTCCTGGGATGGTATTCTGATGATAATTCAGAAAAGGTGATAGGTATATTAAAAATGTAAACTATCCCTCTATTCTGCTTTTTAAAATAAAATTTTAATTTTCTTTTGAAATGTCTTATTCTTTTGAATAACTGATGTCTTGGATACTTCTAGCCTTTAAAAGACTGTAGGTAGTTTCTGATTTTAAGAATTCTATTAATAGTCAATATAAGGATAAACAGATAATCCACATTCATCCCGTGTTCCCAATGGGAAATTTAGCTCTCACTTACTGTCCAAAACAGTTGTATATTTTATGTACTGTTAAAGATCTTATCTTCTTCTGCTGTTAGAAGTGACTCCTACCTAGATAATACTCACTTCTAATGCGTTTTGTTTTATGTTTGAAAATGTAACTGAAGCGTGTATGTGATGAAAGTTGAGTATGAGAGTTCCTAGAAACCCCAAAGAATAAGAACATATTTATGTTTCCATTAGTGAAGTTTTTCAATTGTTTTCCTCAATTTACAGGATCTAAGGAGTGATATGATTACAGTGACTACATGCAAGTGTTCTGAATGCCTACACATAGTACTCTCTGCCTTGAAGCTGCAATTGCTGTCTGAAGAAGGATTTGCATAGACTTTGTCCTTTCAATACCACTTACAAAACTTTTGGTGTCAGAAAGGAAAATCTATTTCTGTGGCATGATTGTAGAAATTATTTTTTCTCTTTTTACAGAAGTTTTGAAACAAATGAAAAAAAGGATGTGTTTGGCTCTAATGAGATTAACATCAGTGCTTTTTCATGGTAAAAAAAAAAAGAGAACACTTCATACATCACTAGCTGAGAAACACTAGATGCACAGATGGGGACAGAGATTATTCTCTTTGATAGGATACACAGTTGGCATGAATGCAAGAGAGAAGTTTGGGAATTGAGGTTTAAATTAATTCACTGTGAACATTTGGTTACTTATTTGGGACTCTGGTGATAAATTTACAATATGAATTAGAACCCTTTGTGCTTGTTTGAAACTTGGGGAATTTGGGTTCCTATACAGACCTTTATCTTGGGATTTAATTCAAAACAAAACCTCCCAATTTTAGTTGTCCACAAGACCTTCCAGTGGCCCAAACTCCTGCATGAAGATCTTAGTGTGGGATTCAGCTACCCTGTGGCAGCAGCTGTGCTACTGAACTGTGTGAGGTTTGCTGCCTGGGGTCAAGCAGCCTCTCCAGGAAGAACAGATCCTCTGTGAGTCCTACATTATGTCCTGTGGACATCCTGGACATCTTGGATACACTGTGGAGTTAGTAGCTGGATCCTGCTCCCAGCCAAGGGAGGCTGGATAACCATTCACCTCATCTAAAAGGGCTACCAGTTATATTCATGGGTCTCATAGATCTACATTACATAGGTTACCATTTAAATGCATGTCTCTTCTATAGGTCTTGTATAATATTGCCAGTCTGTGTAGATTTTGGACATGGAAGGAAGGATCTGTTGGCATGGGCATTTATATTGATGCCTCTGTGGCTGGTAAGCTCAGTATCTCGGTAGGCATTTTAGATTGTATTTGCTTTATCCATGCACCAAAGAAAGCTTGACCTCATATTCAGACTAATTCTTTGGAAAATCTGATCCCTTGGGAAGAAAGAAATAGCATTCTTTAAAGTAGGTTTTTATCCTTATCAAAATGCATTTCTGCATTCTGGAGTTCGCATATGCTTCTTTCTAACATTTCTTTTCAGAGAAGACATGTCAATTCGCTGCTTCTGGTTTATTGACCAGCATAATTCAGGCTGCATGGGTAGAGCAATAATTAAAGGTGAGCTGTTTTAAAAAACAGCTTGGGACAAAATATTCTTATTTGTTTTCTTTCCCGACTAAAATGCTTTGCAGGTGTTTATCATATGAAAAGTGAAGCATTAGACTGGAGGTCCATTGAGCTTCAAGTTCTCTTTCTAGCAGAAATTAATTAGCAGATTTTGATACTGCAAAGAAAGAAGAGAGAGGAAAAAAATGCACCATATCACAGTCAAACATGGTTAGTAGACTTCCGTTTTGTTTCCCATTAATCAACAACAAATTGAAGTTAAGGGGATTGTGAAAGACAATGTAAAAGAGCAAAGCTTTAACATGGAAACAAAAGGCTTGATTCAGCACAGTTATCAGTGATTTCCTTCTATATTGCACCATACATCATGATCAGATTTTATTTGTAATAAAATAAATTTGCAGTTCCTTGCAGTTTGAATCATCACTGAGAAGAAACCATTGACTAGTCCTTGAAATCTTCAGAAGAAATGTATTACTTGCTTTTGGAGAAATTATCAACGATTTAATTCTTGGAAGTGTTCTGTAGTACAGGTCAAAATCTTGTAAAAAGTGCTCACTGCACGTCTGGCAATCTGTTTTGTAGAGGGTCCTTTGCAATTTTACTAGAGTTATTTTTCCCAAATTCCCTCAAACACTGTTAGACTGAAATATTTTGGTTTTGTGAAGAACTATGCCCTGTATATTCTTATAGTCCTATATATTCTTATCGCTGTTAGCTATTACATTAGCTGATCATAGTTTAACTACAGTTTTCATAATCTATTATTAATGAATATTTTATTTTACGTGCTGTATTACTTTGCTAAATTAAACTGCTGTGAAGTTAATTACTGTGCAGGTTTTCTTAAGCTGAAAATGAGAGAAATTGCTTTTGCAGCAAAATTTGTCTATAGAATTTGTTGTGTCATTACAGGATAATGCCAACAACATAATCCCTCAAGAAAGCAAAGCAGTTGTGGGCCTTGTCCTATTGTTAGGGTGACTGATTAAGCATTTGTACAGCTGAATCCTAGCAGGGCAAAAATCTGCAGCTTTGTAATTTAGGCTGCATTCAATTGTAAAATGAATGGTACACTTCCATAGCCTTGAAATATCAGGGCTTCTTTCACGTTTGTATTTCGACCTCTTCGGGTACTAATGCTCATTTAAAAATATATTCTTTCCACACATCCAACCACTCCAGGCTGCAGTGGCTTTCTGCAGGCAAAATTCAATGGAGGAGGCTCTTTTGTTCTCTACTGCACTCCAGGGATTTTCAATGTTGGCAGCTGCTATGTTTTTGGAAACTTCAATCTGCTCATGAGGCTTTCAAATGTCTTTTTGTTGAAAGCAATTTGAGTCCAATTTAAAACATATATTTCTGCCATTACAATTGACACAGGTTTTAATTTCAGACCGAAAGAACATTGATTTATCATTTGGCTTTTCATGGTGCTTTCATAAAGGCTGTGTTCTGTCTGCCCTTCTAGGGGAAGGGCACTTTGTGAGGCTTTGGGGAAGAATGACTTTGGTACTGAACTGGGCCCTACATGCCAAGAACCACTCTGTCAGCACACCTTAGCCCAGGATGGCCAGAAGATGGGCTCAGCTGCATCTGGACAGAGTAAAAGGGAAGGAAAGCATTTCTGGTCAAGGGATGGCTTCCTGAGAGCCTTTTTCAGACTTAGTGTAGACTTTTCTGTTTCAGTTCACAATACTCAACTCATCACAGCTGAAAAATTGCATAGTAGGAGGCCTTTAGCTGTCTGGGCAGAAGTGAAAGCTTTCTGTCACCATAGGTAACTCTTCTTCTTTAATGTTTTAAAAATGCAGAAATTGAACCATCTTTTAGATAATAATCCTTGGTGATCAGTCCACCCATTTTTCCATTAAATGATGAACAATACTGGGTAACCTCCATTCCTGTATATCCATCGCTTTTGGTATTCAGGCAAAATCGCTGGATTTTTCTAGGTTAAAAAATATATTCAGTTGATGGCATCCCAAATATTATCTCCATCTTTCTCTTACATGACACTTTCTTTATTATTGACAAGAGACCTCTTTTTAATCTTAAAAGGTGTTTTTTTAATGGAGGAACTGTGCTCAGATTGATGCTTTCAATTGACAGAAGAATTGCAATAGTATTGTACTTATTCTTCATGTAACAGGTCTTCATAACAACAGAAAAAGAAAACATGAAATGGATAAGGTGATCGAGGAATTGTATGTTCAGGTGGCAAAAGGCCAATTATTTCAGGCTCCTGATGACACTTTTGGAAAATATGTGGGAGAATGTGGCTGGAGTCTTTCTGCTGGCACAGCTCAATTAAAGCTTTGAGAGGCCATGGGGATCTGGGTCCAAATTTCTCGTCTTATTTTTCTGCTTCATGTTAAATTATGAAAAAGAACAAGTAGAATGGCCCCGGGCCCTCCACTTGTGTTGCTGTCGTCTGCTCAGCATGGGAAATTAAGCTTGAACTGTTCAAAATCTGGACTATGTGAGGATATAATGGCAGAATTTGGATGTAGTTAGTCAAAGTTCCTCTCAATCATGCAGTATGCACTCCCATTGGTTTGAAGTCAGAAAGCTTAAGTTGTTAAAAAATAATATGCAAGCTCAATCAGCTCTTCAATCTGGATTTTGAATGGCCAACAGATCAGCTTCCAGTGATTTCAGACAATTGCTTGGCTCATGCTGGAACAGAATCACTGATAAAGGTTTCCAATTTTGCCCTTCATTATGACTTTTCAATGCATCTTTAACTTCATGGAACTGGAATTCACTGTGTGCATTTGATTGCAGTCCACCGTCCTTTGCTGAAAACCTCTGCTTCTTGGTATCCAGACTCTCGGTATAATTAGAGACTATTCATGGCAGCTAGTAACACAAATCCTTTTCCAGATGTTGGAACTTCCACAGATTGTTTGTAATTTTTTAAAAAGCTATTTGCTGCATCTCTCAAAGAGGTCAGAGACAGTCTATTACTGCTGCAGCCTTCACCTTATTATAGCCAACTTTCAAAGTCTTTTGACTGAATTCTTAAATGGAAAATAATTAGGAGAGGTGGAGAAAATTCAGCAAAAAAAACTTTGCTTATGGCTTTGTGTATCTCACAGCTTTTCTCTAACTAGAAAAGATGAAGAGAGATAGTAACAATGCATTAAGAAGGGAGAAATAGTATTTTTCAAATATTAATAAAAATTCTGCATAGCTTTCTCCAGCTTAAAATATGGATTCTTACAGCAATTAGTCCCCATATCCTGCTAGGTCTGCCATGAACTATTTTATTGTTTATAGAAGAAAGATTCTACAATAGACTGAGGCATGGGTAACCTTAGATACTTCACCTAAGACCTCTCCATCTGAAAACTGACACTGGGCTGTTCCAGCTCCTGCAGGCTCAGGAAATAAAGTGTCTCAAAGTGGATTCAGGCATTTCTGTGCTGCTGCAAGCAGCAGCCTCTGACTGTGTGCCAAATGTGTCATTGAGAATGGTCTTCCTGCACAGGGAAATCATTACAGTAGGGAACAATTTCCAAGTGCCACAGCTGTGCTGTAGGAAGTGTTGTCTAGATATGTGTCCTGCCTGGGGGGTTGGAAAAGGACTTGGGGGAGAGATGATACAGGGCTCTCTCTGGATGTCACTTGATTTCATAAAGCACCAAATGGACACCAAATGGATTTTCCCATGGCGGGCCACAGAACTCATCCATGGAGAGATTTCCAGCATTTGAAGGGATATAAGATTTACCCTCCTCTACAGTCTTATATTTTTTAAAAGCATCTATTTTAATGTCATATAATAATAGAATACCACATTGGAAGGAACCTCTAGGATCATATGATCCAACCTTTTCTGGCATAAGCACAGTCTAGACATGACCCAGCACTTATTCAGCCAAATCCTAAAAGTGTCCAATACTGGGGAATCTGACACTTCCCCAGGAAGATAATTCCAATAGATACTATTTTAGTTGTGAAAAATATTCCTCCTGTGCCCACCTGGAATCATCCCATAAGTAAATTTTACCCATTGCCCCATCTCTTTTCCACGTGACTCCTTCTAAAAAGGCTTTTCAGCCACTCTTTAAATACTGGAACATGGTTACAAGGTCTCCCTTTTTCTTCTCGATGTTGGCCAAACCCACTTCTCTCATACTTTCCTCATATGGCAGCCTTCCCAGTCCTTGGATCATTTTTCCCTGGAATCTCTCCAGGCTGGAGACTTTATCTGACAAATGAAAAGAACAGTGCTGGCAGGATGAAAATCTCTTGCATTTGTGCAGACAGAAGAGCAACTCTTGAGATTTCTACATCAAAACTGATCACAAATGATTTCATAACCATCTCCTCAATGACAGCTTGACTCTCTTTTGTGCTTGCAATGAAGCAGGTCCAATATGATACAAAATTCTTCAACTGGTCATCTAAGAGAAGACTTGGATGGGAGGAATGATATCACAAAATCAACCTTCTGAGTCAGGTGACCCAGAGCTTACGGAAAATAGACTGTTCTCATATTCTTCCAGATGCCAGGACCTGTCTGAAGTCTGATCAGCACAACAAGATGCTAAAACATAACTTCTGCTCACGAGGCTCTGCCAGGAGTCCTACAAGTACTAAGTCAAGCTCAATTTTCTGCATGTTTGGATTTCCATCAACAATTTGATCTGCAAGGTGGTCTGCTGTTGAAGGTATGTCATTCAGTCATTTCTGTGAGCATGCAGGGTGAAATTACCTGTGGGTTTTATGGCAGATGTAAGGATACTCCTTGAGCATTGGGCTCGGGCTTGCCAGGTGCTCATCTGGTGGCAGTGTTGTGGACTGATCACATCCCTGACAGTCTAAATTTGAGCTGTAATGAAGATGGTACTGAAGACTAAATAAAAAATTTCTCCTAGCAACATGTGGAGTGAGCCAGGAGCACCACCATTCTGGGTCAGTAGAATGATCCCATGCAGGCTAACTGTGGGGGAGAGTCGCACTCCAAGATCTGAGAGTCAGCATATGGACTGCTACAAGAAGGCACAACTTAGTAGTCCATGCAGAGAAGTTAATGGGATTTTGGCAGGTTACCAACATTTACAATATCACTTTACTTCCTTCTTACCACAAACTGAACTGCTGGCAACTTATTGTAGAATTTTCTCACAGCCTGATTTTGTTTTAGATGGTGTCTGCTAACTGGCTTTTAAAATGAGAGAGAAGTATAAGAGTTACAGAGCATTTCTGATTTTCTTTGGGAAGTGCTGGAGTTCTCAGTGGGCTTTGCAGACTTTTCAGGTTGGCTAAGCACACTGTGGATACACACAGATTCCAGAGCTTTGTGACTGACTTGTACTTAAGCCAGGAAAACAGCAGTCTTTGCAGCATTGCTCTTAACATTGCACTTATAACCCCCACTTTTGTCCTGTGCTGACCTGCTCAGTTCTCAAATGGTATATCTGGAGGGACTGGACACTTTATTTTTACCACATATGTTTTTCACTTAAACTTTTTTACAACAGATATTCCTTAGGGATTTCTCTATCACGGGCTGTGGCTTCTTCCTGGAAGTGTTTGCATCTTTCTTGGTGGTGGTACCTTGGCATGTGCCAAGAAAATGATGATTTATATAAAGTTCTGGAACTTTTCTGAAGGGTTAAATTTCCCTCCTGTTACTCCATACGGCCCAATATAGTGGTATAAAGCACTGTGCTTTTGCCACAAGAAAAAGTCAGTCATCAGCTTGGCTAAGGGTGGGCTGATGTACTAAATACAGACACAATTTGTATGTGACTATGAAGGGGGGTTGGACTAGGGATTTCCAAAGGTCCTTTCCAACCGTAACAATTCTGTTGTTCTGCAGTATCAACCTTAAAAAGGTATCAGAAGATTCTGTGGCTCTGTTGTCTTTAACTCTTTGCCCTTCTTAAAATAGCATTGCTGCCATGCTATTTTTGCATATGCATATGCATAGCATATTGCATGCCATGACAGCCTACACAAACCAGTCTGAACTGTGTAGTTCTCTGTGTGTATCCTTACTGCAGCAGTATGCCCCCAAGGAATAGACCAAATCCTCTTTTGAATATAGGATGTCACTAACATGACATGATTTCTTCCTTAGCTCAGAATTGTATGGGGAGTGGGGTGTGTTACTGTGCTGCCACATCCACTCTGGTGGGGATTGGCATACATGGCATAGGATTGCTTCTTCAGAGAATGCACATCAGACAGTGTCAATTTCTGACTATTTGTAAGAAAACGTGGAAATTATGTAAAGCTTAGTGTTTTAACTGTTTATGTAGCTCAACAGACAGGGGGATGTAAACAGACTGTCAATCTAAAATTGCAACATTACATTACTCCCTAAAGCGGTCATTGTTGTTTTTTATTTTTTAAAACTCTTACAACACATTGAAACAAGAGGGAAAAGCCAAATGCAGAATAAAATTGAAGCTATAAATCTGCTGAAGTTTTCAGAGTTATTCTGAAGCTAATTATAACTGTATGCAAAGCAAATGAAGTGAGAACTGAATTAATGGAGACTACTACCTCCCACGAGCTAATGAGGCGTGTTTTATACCAATAGCACTTCAAACTGAAAAATTAACCACGAGAAAGAAAGAAAAGAAAGAAAGAAAGAAAAGAGAGAAAGAAAGAAAAGAAAAGAAAAGAAAAGAAAAGAAAAGAAAAGAAAAGAAAAGAAAAGAAAAGAAAAGAAAAGAA